>JACEVL010000542.1:815000-985000 GCA_020284085.1 Aporrectodea caliginosa | reverse complement strand
AACATTAAAATCAAAATTGCAGCAAGCACCCGTGATATTCAATCCTGGTGTGCATGTATGCGTTTGAAACTAAATACTACGAAAACAGAACTCATTTGGTTCGACCGTCGGAACAGTCTGGATGATGATAAATCACTGAACATACTTAACATTGATTCAAGCTGTTCGATTCCACCTTCAGAAGTGGTTCGCGATCTTGGAGTATTGCCATAGACCGCAAGCTAAACATGACTCAACATATTTCCTCCATTGCCAGAGCCTGCTACTTCCACCTTCGCCGAATTAGACAAGTGAAACGCTGTCTGGATGAAACCTGCCTCCGTATTCTTTCTTACTCAAGCCCTTGTCATCTCTCGCATCGACTTCTGCAATTCCGTCCTATCTGGCTTTCCCACATCGACGCTGCAACCTCTAACATCTGCACGCCGCCGCTCGCCAAATAAAAGGTCTTGGTCCCAGAGACCACATCACACAATCTCTTCAACAACTACACTGGCTTCCCATTCGCGCCCGTATCGCTTTGAAAATCTCCCTCCTCATGTATCATATCCATTCTGGAACCGCCCCCTCATATATGACATCCATGGTCGTGCCATGCTATGCTTCAAATCCTAGAGGACTCAGATCAGCCACGCGAGGAGACGTTACCGTTCTTCGCACCAAGAGGAAGTTTGGAAATCGTGCTTTTGCTGTCTCTGGACCCAGAGAATGGAACAGTCTCCCAGCTACAATCCGTCAATGTTCATCTGTTACCCAATTTAAATAAAAATTAAAACGCATCTATTCTCATTACACTATGACTAAGAACACAGCGCAAACGCGCTTTCGTGCAAGACTTTGTCTTGTTAAAGCGCGCTATAAATGTCTAATTGTATATTCTATTGTACTTGGAAACCATGACCTTGTACGACTATTATAATATTCGGAGTTTGCTGGATAACTGCTTATTATGCTCATTGTGCATGCAGTCTTGTAATCAAGTATTGGGCGCAATCGACGAAGGTCGCGGATGTGCATATAGCAGGTGCGAGATAGCTGGCTGATGTGGTCGGAAAAGGTGAGGTTCTTATCAATGATGATTCCAAGATTGCGGACAGGAGAAGAGTAAGGTGCGGGAGAAGCGAGATCGGTTGGACAAAGATCGGGAGGAAAGGCTAGTTTGTTTAATTGCTCGCGGAGGCCAATAATGAGGAATTCTGTTTTTGAAGGGTTAAGGCATAGCAGATTAGCGGTCATCCAAGCTGAAATCTGGGTGATTGTGTTGCGTAGATGATTTAATGCGTCTGGAAGGGAGTGAGGGGAGAAAGAAATGAAGAGTTGTGTGTCGTCGGTATAGAGGTGATGATCAGTAGAGAATGAGGAAATGAGTTTGCTGAGTGGGGAGATGTAAAGAATGAACAGCAGAGGACCGAGAACAGAATCTTGAGGAACACCGGATTTGATACTATTCAAAAGGGAGTAGGGCTAATGAGTTGATTTATCGGGCCTATGTTACCAATCTGGCCAGAGAGTTTTCAAACAATTGAAGTTTTTATCAGTTTGTCTCTGTGTCTCAGTCGTACCGGTAATTAGAAATGAATTGAAGCGTTCAAGCGTATGCAGTAGGCCTTGTCGAATCTGGTAGAAACAAAGGCATTTTGAACGAGGAATTGACAATTTGGGAGCGCCATGCTTCCATATTGAACAATTAAATACCTCAAAGTTCAGTAAGCCTATTATCTAATTGTCTTCTTCTTTTGTGACTTATCATTGTCATAAATTATTGGACGTATAATGTTATCTATGTAGGACGAGGACGTCATATGTTGGCAGCCAGGCATTTATGACATGTTGATTGACGCACAGTAAATATATAAGCCCTAATCAATTACTGTGATAATAATTACTAATTTGTCATCGAACGGCATAGCGGTGTTTACGTCAGCTCACAAATTTGCATACGAAGTACAGCACAGACTTCAAACGATCGATTTGCATAGGCTCATGGGTAGGCTTATAAGCCTATAGCCACCTCAATTGTTCATTTCAAACTCGACTACTGTAATTCCATCTTTTACAACATCGACTCTTCTCAAATCAAACGCCTGCAGAACGCTCTCGCGCAGTCACCAAAACTCCCAAACACCACCACATAACCCCTGTTCTCAAATCACTTCATTGGCTTAAAGTCCCTCAGCGCATCCATTACAAAATAGTATCTCTTACCTACAACGCCCTCCAAACGTCTAAACCCTCTTACATTCGCCAGCTATTCACCATACCAACCGCCCGGGTCTACTCGCTCATCATCATAGCTTTCTCTATCCCGGCCTCCAGTCTCATCCGCTCTGAAATTCTGCAACCGCTCCTTAGTCTATGCTGCACAGCTCTTTGGCAGTGATATTTTCGTGAATAAGAAGTAGAATAAGAATAATAATTATTTGATTTTCGTTCAGCAGAAGTAGAAGTAGAATAAAAATTATTTTAAGAACGAGAATAGAATAAGAAGTGAAATTAAGACCTTCAGAAGTGAATAAGAATAAGAAGCATAAATATTTTTAGAACGAAAATTAAGAGACTTCTAATTTTTAGGTGCCATGTTTTATTACTGTGATGAAGTAGGTCCATCACAAATAAATTGTTTCGGCTTAACGACACTTTTTCATATCGAAGATGATTAGTGTCGGAGGGTCCATCACAGAACAGTAGAAGGATATTATACCTGTATTCCTGGGTCTGGGGTCATAGAACTTTAAACTGGTTTAAACCGGTCTTAGACCTTAGGGGCTAATAATATGCAAATGCCGGGTAAATGCAGCTATTGTGCAGGGCTGAGGGGTTGTCACCGGCCCTCTGAGGGAGTCAGCCATCGGCCGGCAGGCTGACCAGAGGAGTGAGGTAAGATGTGATTGGCTAGTGGGAAGAGCCAGAGGTCAGGTACATGTGACTCAGGAAAGGTAGGCCACAGACAAGGGAGAATCCTTCTTGCCGTGGCTGGCTGTGAAGGATAGTGGTCGTCTCTGGTGTAGAGAAGAGCGTAGAATTGCCGTCCGAGAGAGAAAGCAATGGAAGCGTCTGGCCAGGGCCTAGATCAAGGATGAAATATATACTAGGCTAGAAGATTTTCTGTAGTAATATCTAAGGTGATATTGGTATTTGGACGGCAGAGAGGGCCAAGTTCAAGGAAACGGTCCACCTTGTTTGACCTGAGGTCAAATCGGCCTCAGAGTTGTTTGAAGTGGCAGAGAGGACTCTTTTGCCCTATAAATAGTGATATTCTTTGTGCGACCTTTATTTAGCTCTTAGTAATTTAATGCCTAGTGTTATCGAATGTTCTCCCATTCCATCCGGGGTGCTTCCCCTATTGATCCACGGAATAGGAATGCATGGCAGGGACATGAACTCTCTGATCGGCTTGAAGTTGAACCTGGGCTCACTAGCCACGAGTTCCCCTTTTATCGTGGGACGCGGATACCATCGGCCTCTTGCCAACGAAACCCATGCCTGCACTCGACCCATGAGGGATTAGAACCCGTTTATCCAGGTCATGAAAATAATAAGGAATTCTTCACAGTACCGCCATACAGAAATATGTTTAAAATGCATGTTTCTTATTTGGATTTGATGTACACCTCTCTCTGCGCATAATGTGAAACTCGTAGCTAATCTCATGAACTCCAGCCTACTTTCGCCACAGTTCTGTACTCCTGGCCAACTCAGCTTTAATGAGTACACTGACCGTACACTGTTGGTTGGAAGATGAGACAGCGAGGGAGAGAACTGACTCCCAGCCCTCATTTGCAGAGGCTAAGAAAATGAAGTCGCTAACACTTCATACATATGGCTGCTTCAGGGTTAGCTTAAGGGACTGCTCTTCTTTCTCCGCCTCTGTTTCTTCTTCATAATATTCTCTGTGCATGAAGGAAATGGTTTAAAGGTTTTGTTCATATCTCTAATCTTGATAAGTGCACGAATAAGTAAAATTATGTGTTAAGTTAACCTGAACTAGAAGTAAAATTATTTGAGAACTAGAAGTAGAAGTAAAATTAATTGAGAACTAGAAGTAGAAGGAGAAGTAAAATTGCTTCAACAGAAGTGAATAAGAACTAGAAGTAAAATTAATTGAGAACTAGAAGTAGAAGGAGAAGTAAAATCGCTTCAGCAGGAGTGAATAAGAACTAGAAGTAAAATTAATCAAAGAACTAAAATATCACTGCTCTTTGGAACGGACTCCCAAAACACCTCCACCAGTTTGCTCATCCTCCTATCTCGCCTCTTAACTCAACTTCTCCACCGCTTGCACTCTCCTCTTCTACTTTCCACTCACGACTGAAAACCGAACTCTTCAAGATATCCTATCCTGATTCCACTCCTGCGCCACCACACGACCACCATCATCACCGATTGCCACCGTAGCACCATGCTGTCTCCTCGGCTTGACCTCCCGGATTTTGACCTGGCACCGAAAAGAACAGAGGAGTTTTGGCTATTGCGGACTTGATTTGATATAGCACCGGTGAATAAGCTGGTCTCCCTGACGTGGCTTTTGTGGGCGCTGAGAAATTTTCGAAGATTTACATTACATTACATTACCAATTGGAGGCTTTAGCTTAACAAGGTCAGACGACTTTATCACCCCCGTTCAGGGCTCAAAAAGGCCACACCCGAAGATCCACCAGGTGACCTGCTGCAATCGACGAATCCACCAGAAGGCTAGCCTACCCACCAGTCAGCTGGGGCGAGGCCTTCTACCATAAATACATTCTTTTACGGTCGAAAGGAGGAGGGAATACTATTAACCGTTTGGACCCAATTGGTGGTGGTACAAACAGCACGTTTTATTCTCACGCGCAAGGTTGAACAGAAAGTCAAATTTCACAAGTACAGCTTTCCGCCTATCTCACTCTCGATCTCCAGTCTCCCAGTTACTATTCACTTCAAGTTCTCCACCTCTTGAAGAACCTCAACCCTGATCCATCAAATCGTCCGCCTTTCAAGAGCTCTCGTCCTAAACGAAACCCGCCATAGTAACTCCTCTGCCTCCTCTCTCTCTATCTGGCAACCGGACTCGGATACCCGCTGGACGTCTCTGGAAAGCCAATCTAACTTGACGCAGCGCTCGTGAATAAGATGGTACCATGCCCTTATTAACAGAGTAGCGCTTCAGAACTTTGATCTTCACGATAAAGTTGACATAATAGGCCTATATATAATAGGTTAGTGATAAAAGATAATTAAATTTTTGTCTAATTGACCATTACTGCATCGTGTGCAATCAGCGTATGGTTGTAAACCATGTCTCTCAAACTTATCAGTTTGAAAGATGATATCAAAACACGCTTCATCATTATTGAAGATGGAGAGCACTCGGCCTTAATTAAAAGAAGTTTGAACCTTAGCTGGACCTGCGAATGCTGGAGGTAAGAGTATAAACACCTGGTCATTCACAGGTATATCTCTGTCTAGGTCTCTGTCTTTCATTCTCTTTTTCTTCTCTTATCTGTCTGTGCATGTACCTCTGTCTCGGCCTATACTTTGCGGCTGTTTGGCCACAAGGACTGGAGGCAGTTATGTTATCTGCAGTTTCTAGATATTATCTTATCGGTAGGTTCTGCGTATATAGCCTTCTATCCATCTGCCTGTCTTTATATAATTATATATATATATAAGTTATATATATATTTATATATATATATATAATATTATATATATATGGTTGTGTATCTGTCTCTCTATATATTTGTTGTCTGTTTTGTATCTCTGTCTCTCTCTGTTTCTCTATAGTTATACTATTGTCTACCTATAGTGTCGATATGTCACTAAGTAATCTGCTTGCATGCATATCTCTCTCTCTCATAATAATGCCTGTCTATTTCTTGACTGTTGATCTGTCTGTTCCGTCCCAGAAAATCGTGAACAGATCAAAGGTGGTCTGCTTCGACTACTTGATGACCCAAAGCCTTCGCTTCGAACTGCGACCATTCCACAACTGAGTTGTCTGCGTTGCTGTTGAGTTGTGTCGATTCTTCATCGCAATGAAGCTAACGATGCAAGCATTAGCATCGGTCGCCTTAGTCTTCTGCCTCGCCGCGTCCCTGCAACAGACGACGGCCGAGGCCAATGACATCTTCGGCCGCATCCAAGACAAGGCCTTGTTCGAAACGGTCAAGGAGTGGACACACGACCACCCAGTCGAGTCTCGCACAGTCTTCGAGGGCTTCGCGACCAAATTTGTAAAGAATGAGAAGACGAGACAAGGCCTCATTGAAGAGATGGACGACATTCTGGTCGAACCTTTGGCTAACGACAACGGAGGATGTCAACTATGCACGGTCAGTTGTTTAAACCACAGTAATCTCATTATGATTCTAATTGCTCGCTAAACGTTTCTTGAACTCCCGATTAATGTCACTGTTCGTCGCCGAAATGAGGAGCGATGATTAATTCCTTAAGTAGCCTAGTTACATAGTTACCTGATTAAAGTATATGATGATAAATTTAGGACTAATTCCATGATTAATTCAATTGCTAGTCACAGAATCAAAATGTGATTATAATTAACCTCTGATTAATTTGCCCGTTACTTATTTGAAGTAAGGCCTACGACGATGAACAATTCTTTAACACTAATGTAGTTGTCCGTTACTTTTTTAATGGTATGATGATATTTAGCCTACACCAGAAGCTTAATTAGGCTTCATAATTACACGAATACGAATATAACGCATGCCAGTGATTTGGATCCCAAAGTAGTTCAGCCAGAGACAAAGCTTTATTATAACAAAGAGTCGACATAGGCCTACCATTTGTCAACATTTGACCGCATTTGAGTGATTTTACGGACGTAGCCTAGGCCTAGGCCTACTCCATGGAATGATGGAAAACCTCTGTTACGAGTTTCCCTGGTACAAAGCACCTTCAACGCTGGACCCATTCAAGTGATTCAACGATCGAAAGCACTGGATGAAGTCAAGTTTTGCCAGAAACTAGAAGCTGATGCTACCATCAATAGGCCTACACAGCTCGACTAAGCTATAGCCTACACTTGAAAGGGACCGACTGTCTGTCTGCATGCTCGGTCTACTATTCGTTCCAATCGCACATAAGCTACGCGAACGTCAGGCTGCTTGTAATATTCTCTCTGTGAAGTTCTCTGTAAAGAAAGACGTGAATTTGTTTCTGTGTCCGACAGATTCCCTGGTGAAATGCACCACAGATAAAAGACACTTTCTCGGAACTTCATTTAAGTTTATTTTAAAAGAAGAGTAGAATATACACAGTAAAAACTCTAAGCACATGTTTGGAAAAGGTTTGAATCCTTTAGCGCACATTTTGGCCTGACGGTCCTAACCTAATATTAGGCCTATCAGTTGTGTGTTCCTTCGTTCAATGGGTGATTCATTCGTTCACTGGTTCGTTCAATTCTGCATTGATTAGAATTCTAATTAGTTCATTCTTTCCTTCGTTCATTTCCTTTCCCGTCCGTGCACTCTTTCAGTTCTATCCAGATTGTTACTAGATCTGTTATTTGTTGTTGGTGGTGTGTTGTAGTTGCTGTTTCGTCTGCTGAATGTGGCTATGGCTACGTCCAACTACTCGACGATTGAACCGAACCTCATCTACTACTGCGAGTTCCTCCTCGTCGCCATCGACCAACGAATCCAGGCGAAGGAAATCTGCGGAGGCATCATCCCTCTACAAGCACCAGCCGTACTTAACCAATTTTCTCTGCATCTGTCTCATGTTTCTCTGTCTGACTGTCTGTCTGTCTGTGTGTGTTTCTGTCTGTCTGTCTGTCGATGATCGATCGGTCGAAAGAATAAGCACAGGCTAACAAGAGAGAGAGAAGAAAAGAAGTAGGCTATATTCGCTTTAATATGAAAACTTGAAGAAGTAATCATAATTATGCGACTTCACTTTTTTATTATCCTCAGCTTGTGAGGTTGAGCAGCTTTGGTTTTCCCTCGCCACCTAATTATAGCGTTATGCCTAAACTTCATCTTTTTAGCAGGGAAATAAATTACACCATGAGATGCTATAATATTATTCACCAAAACACCACTTTTAGACACACAGTTTGACATATTGTTAAGCAAATGAAACCTGCATGGCACACTTTTCAAACTACCTATTCGGTACAATGTATACGTTTTTGCTTTTTTTTCTTGGTGGAGTCAGTTCCTTGATTTTCCATTTCAACATCTGCCTCACATTTCACAAAGTAACACATTTTAACCGACCGTCGACCGATCTACCTCTCTTACATGCTCACTCATCACACAAATCGATATTGCAACAATTCGTTACTTTCTAATCAATTTGCGTCGGTTAGGCGTCAATCAAGAGGGTGGGTAAGGGTAAGGGTTAGGCCTATGGTTAATGTCGTAATTAGAAAACCACGCTAAAAACCTTCCGCCGCAGAAGTAATTTCTTCATGTGTTGCATTTTGGAATCTTCCGCCGCAGAAGCACCACGCATTTTAGAATAAAAGTAATAATAATAATAATAATGATTATTATTATTATTATTATTATTATTATTATTATTATTATTATTATTATAATAATTATAATAATAATAATAATAAATAATAATAATAAATAATAATAATAATAATAATAATAATAATAATAATAATAATAATAATAATAATAATAATAATAATAATAATAATAATAATAATAATAATAATAATAATAATAATAATAATAATAATAATAATAATAATAATAATAATAATAATAATAATAATAATAATAATAATAATAATAATAATAATAATAATAATAATAATAATAATAATAATAATAATAATAATAATAATAACAACAACAACAACAATAATAATAACAATGATAATAACAACAATAATAATAACAATAATTATAATAATAATAATAATTATTTTAGGCCTAGGGGCCTATGTAACACCGGAAGCGCACATGATGCCATCAGTTTTCGCATTCTGATTGTCCAGAGCCATGCCCCAATATTTTGGACAAGTTTACGACAGTGATAAATTTACACTCGAACAACGATTTAAAGCAGATTTTCAACAATAGGGGCCTACAAAGTGACATACAAAGCGCAAATAGGTTTTATGGCTAGAAAAACAAATAATGTGCTGCAAATGGTGATTTAAGATCACATTTATATAAAGTGTAAATGCTGGGCTGATATAGACCAGTCCTCACATTCATCTAGTGACGGTTATGAAGTTACTGCCGAAAAACCGTATTTAGGCCGTTTTTTTTCAAGATGGCGGCTTGATCACAACTTAATTATGGGGACTTCTGATATTTTCTTCCAGCTAATTAGTTGAATCGAATTTCTCATAATTCCCCACTACTAAAACTAGAAATGTTCTTCGTAACGAGCTTTTTATGTTGCTGGACTTAGATTTTGGAACTCTCTCTCTCTCTCTGTCTGTCCCTGTATCTCTCCCTGTATCTCTCCCTGCGTCTCTCCCTGTGTCTGTCCGTTCTGCTCAATCACTTATGCCATTTCGTTCTCAACTTAAGACTTGCCATCTTCAGATTGAAAATCTACCAATAGCGGCCTTTCTGTCCTAGTGAACTGATCTTCTGGTTTACGGTTTGGTTTTGGAGCACCATCGGTTGATGCCTTGTGCGTCATACATCGGCGCAATAGAAGTTACTCATTAACATATAGCAGCCAATCAGAATCAGCCGAGACGCGAGACAGCTGCTGTCCGTCCAGGGCTCCGCTGCTCAGGCTATAGACCTCAATCGTTAGATCTGCAGACCCTGCGTGCTACAGAATGAACCACCGTTGCCTCCCTGCATACATTGATAAGGATGTTTCTCCTGCTGAACAGGTCTGCTCACTCGTGACGGCCTTTCCGAGACCTACCGAGCTCGAGATTTGCGAATCCCTCAACGCGTGTTTTCCTGAAGTCTCCCGTCGGACGAGGTCATCTCCGTGGAAACAGAGGTCACCGCTGCAGAAGCATCCGCATCAGCAACCATCCAAAGGACGAGACAAGAACACTGTGCTTCGGGGACAGAAACAGAAAGCATCTCCGTTGGCTTCAATTGATGGAGTCATCAAGATTGCTCAGATGACGGACATCCATCTGGAAAAAGACTATGCAACGGTGAGTCTATCTTATGTTACGTGTCTTAGATGGTCTGTAGTAAATCTGGACAGAAAGATGGACACAATTTCATCGCTCGGATCTGACCCGATCCAACGGTCAGTCTCTTGTACACAGTCCTATCTGACACCAATCTAATCTGATCTGATTGAATTATCCGAAGCCTTCTGAATCGCCGCCATCATCATAGACAAGGCATCAATCAAAGACCTTGGAGCATACGCCTACTTTGGTGTGCACTGCGAGAGGCGCTATATAAATTGATAGATACAATACAATACAATACAATACAATACAATACTTACTTATCCATCGTATGCAGGGCAGATCAGTCGTTCTCATATTATGAGAAGACGCATTGTCTCAGTCTCTCCATCCATCCATCGGCACATGACCTGTTAATGACGCTGATCATAAATATGATGATGAAGACGATGAGGACGACGATTAGTGATGATAATTCCGATAACAAGGCTGAGTCAACATAATATGTAACTCTTTTTCTAATGTTTTGCCTATAATTATTTGGTTGAATATATTTTGGTAGGATTCTCTGACTGAATGTTGGATGCCTGTCTGCTGCCAAGCTAAGTACGGACCGGTAAGTCCTCCCTCCTCACTCCTCACATCCGTTTGGTCTATTATCTGTCGGTCCGTATACGTTTATGCGTTGGTCTTTCCGTTGGTCCATTGCAGTGGCGGCACTTAGTCTACACCAGGGCAAGCCAGGGCAAATGCCCTCGTAAAAAAGCCTTTGCCCTGGTCGTTGCCCTGCCAGAATTTTTGCAATGCCCAGAATTTCCGCTCGCCATAAATCACTCCCTAGGCTACTTGTATGACTGCCCTGACTATGCCCTGGTCACAAAAAATGTCTGGCGCCGCCACTGGTCCATTGGTCTATTCATGGTCCGTAGGTTTATTCGTTGGTTTATCCGTTGGTCCGTTGGCCTATGCATTGACCGTTCCGACCTTCCGTTTATCAATCTGTTGTCTTATAATCAATTAATCATGCATATTATAATTATATTGCATACTTATCGTGACATATAGACTACATGATAATATTTGCTATCTCAACCCATTTAATAACTAACTGTCAGAGCTGAGACAATCTTTCCTAGCTGCTACCTGTTACAAGTTGCGACCTGTGAGCTTGATGTTGAGAATAAACGAAATTGATTGATTGATTTCATTTAGAACCTCTTAATGGGATATACCATACAACTGTATTTTGATATTGTCCTCCTTATAAATTCATAATTGCACACGACCATACGACAGAACATCGGTGGCGCAGAGCAATAATTATTGCTAGCGAAGTACTTGCTCAAGGTCCATACAGAGTAGCTGCCTCGTATGAGATTCGAACCCGTACTCTCCGCGGTACAGGTCGAGCGCTCTAACCAATCGGCCACAGTGCCACGCTGTATGAGTACATGTGCACATATGCGTATGTCAGTGTATCCGAAAAACTGGAACATTATTATAGCACTGGCAGTTCCAGGAGTTGAGAAGGGCAGCAATTTTACCATCGTTGAAGTCATGCATGTTGAGGATTTTTTTACTAATTTTGTTTGTCGTCCAGACGTTTGAAGTTGATTTCAAGTTGTAAAGTCACCAACATAAATAGTTATCCGCCTTATTTAGCTTCCGATATTAGGGCATTAGGCCTTATATCCCTTTAGCTCTATCTTTAGTCTTTTCCATAATTATGTGCTTCGCTTATCAGCGACGTTTCCTGTCCTTTCGCACATTTTCGCGACATTAATTTTACGTTTTGGTTTTCTTATTTTTCCCCTTTGTCTGCACTAACAGTATTTATCATAGCCATATGTTACTTTACAATTTCTGTCACCAAAACGGGTTTGGGGAAAACTCAGTGGTATGATCCCCAAAATGAAATGGGGGGGGCAATGACCGGATTGGCAGCCCTGGATGTCCTCTTTTATGTGTGTATGTATTATTAATAGCGGCGATGTCCAATGCACAAGGCATCAACCGAAGTCTGCATGAATTGAAGCACCTATACTTAATATGGCGCATTTTAAATACCTCTCACTAGTAGGCCCTAATTCCGGTGACTGTTGTAGGGTGATTCGCGTCATTACGGGACCTACCAATGTAACATTCCGCAGCGCACGATGGAACTCTTTTTCGAGGGAGTCAACCAACTGGATCCAGACATCATCCTCTTTACAGGTTTACACCACACCTCATGTAACGTCGTAATTAGGCTTGATGGCTGCAGAGACTTCGACACCCTAGGATTAGAGCATTTATATAGCGCCGATGACACAAATGGAGGCAGCTCTATATATAAATGTAAGATTTTGATGATAATAATTAGAGATCCTGAGTGGCCGAGTGGGTAGGTAGCCCGCTCGTCACGCTGGCGCCCCGGGTTCGCTTCCCGGTCGGGTCGGTTTATCAGAGATTAATTTCTCGGATCTTTACTGCGGGTGGCTCGGTCGCAATTTAAACGTGGAGTACGAGGTTGCTTTCTGCCTCCGACACTAATCATCTTCGATATGAAAGTGTCGTTAAGCCGAAACAATTTTTTATGATAATAATTATTATTCTGGTTGTATAATGATGAGAATAATGATACTGGTAATGAGGAGGAGGATGACAACGTCATCGATGATGATGATGACTAGAGATATGAAAGGGCAATAATTGTCCAGTAGAGCTAGCACGACGCTCAACTGAGGGTCGGGTCCAAATCAGTGGAAGAGGGAATCCTCTGTCAACGGCTGATTAAGTACGGACCTTATTTATCAATTACTGATTGAAATCTGAGTGGACGCCCTAGGCCTATAGCTATGATGATGATTGCCTGTGTCCTGTTCAGGAGATATACCTCCGCACACGATGTGGGATGAGACGCTCGATTCACAGCTCAACTGCACCGTCACATTAACAGAGACACTGGGACGCATCATCAAATCAACTCCCATCTATCCCTGCATTGGAAACCACGGTCAGTCACTGTCCTATCATCATCATCGTCATCGTCATCGTCATCGTCATCGTCATCGTCATCATCATCGTCGTCGTCATCATCATCATCATCGACGTCGTCATCATCGTCATCGTCGTCATCGTCATCGTCATCATCATCATCATCATCATCATCATCATCGTCGTCGTCGTCGTCATCATCATCGTCGTCGTCGTCGTTGTTGTCGTCGTCATCATCATCATCATCGTCGTCGTCATCATCATCGTCGTCGTTGTTGTTGTTGTCGTCATCATCATCATCGTCATCATCATCATCATCGTCATCATTGTAGTTGTTGTTGTTGCTGCTGTTGTTATTTAGCATTATTATTGACATTATTTTTAAAATTTTAAATTTTAGTGCTTATAATTATAGTCTATTAGGTTTTTAAGAGACACTGTAAAAATAGCCAGTTACGTACAATGTTGTCAATGTGTAGACTCACCCAATACATAGGCTACGTATACATTCATGCACATACAGTAAACCGTAACGCTACATTTATACATACAGTACATATATGCATACATAGGCCTACATAGGCTACATGTATAGACATATACATACATCTTGATGTACCAACTCGAGGTGAACCAATTTCATGTCCCGTCTTCTGCTGATGATCGGACCATAACCTACTATATCAAGTCTCGGATCGAATCACAAGCTTAATGTTGTCTAAAGTAACGACCTTATGCCACCTGTGAAGCACCACGACGTATATCGTACCCCCACAGGCTGTAGAGTGTAGATCCTACTCAGTCCAGTCAGTTACCGAGTGATCTGATCTGTTCACTGCGCCTGCAAGCATTGCGGATGATTTCGCCAAACTCACCTGTCTCATCTATGAAATCCTGACGATTAGGCCTACTACTACCTACCTTCAACCACTAGTCTCTTCTAACATCCCTCAACAGAGTCAACGCAACCTTTTGGTTGAGGTACTGTCTTGGGCTCTTGTGCATTCGATGTTGCTGTCCAAAAGAGTGGAATTGACTGCCAATGTTTCTCTAACGCTCGAACTCTTCTTCTTCCTTCAAGAAATGCCTCAAACACTCAGTCGGCTATTTCTCACTGGATTGCAAACATCTGGGTGACCAACTGCTCTTCACCGCTACTCAGATTCGAATTTCTCTGTCACTTTGCGCACGTTAAAAATTTAGCAATAATACTAATAAACTGAATATTATATACATAAAGTTGGTTGAACAGAATATTATTTACATAAAGTTTGTTGTTGCTTTGTCTAGAAATGTTTCCAACGAATCTGCTTTCGCTGAGTCAAATACCTGACAAAACACCGGTAGGTTTAATAATGGAAGCTCTATTTAAACTTATGAAATACGAAACAAGGATACTGTAGAAGATAGCGCCTAAAACTAAATTAAGAGACATGTAGACAGAGAAACAAAGGTTAAGCAAATATAGACCAGACAGGCAGACAGATACATTGACTGACTGACTGACTGACTGACTGACTGACTGGCTGGCTGGCTGACTGGCTGACTGGCTGACTGACTGACTGACTGACTGACTGACAAACTATGCATGCATGCATACAAACATACAGTCATATACGTTTACATACAATGAGTAGAAAATGACAGAAAAGAATGGAGGACGTTATTAACAGACATTTGATTGAGCTCATTGGCTGAAGCGAGGCACTGGTGAAGGTGAAGATGAAGAAAAGAAGATGATGATCATGATGATGACGACGACGACGATGATTAATACGATTAAATCAACAGATAGATTAGATTAGATTAAACATCTTGAATGAATTAATGAATTTAGCGTGAAGCCTTTTTACTGAACGCTGAACAGCAATCTGTGACACAGTTCAGTCAAGCCAAAGATGGTAGGCATCCAAAGCTGAAATTAAAAGGGCAACAATTAAGTTCGGCTAACAGAGTAACCCTAATTTCAGTTAACAGATTTCATGACGACATTCTTAGCAATAACATATCACATCAATTTTTTTAACTCTGAAAGTGCAGTTATACAAGCAAGACCCAGTCTACACTGCATTTAAACTGTTTGTCGATAGTAATTTTAAAATAACAACCGCGTTCTCATAAAATTTTATTGTTTATTGCAACATTGTTATATTTGACGTACGTTCACGCCGCCATCCTCAGCCGAAGGATTGTTGTTGTTGGTGGTGCTGATGATGACTAGAAAACTGCAGAAATCTTAAACGTGGCGATTGAAATGGTTTCTCCTGGCATTTGTAGTACCTGCTGGACCAGTTCACGAAACTCTGGGCGCCTCTGGCCAACTTCACGGATGAGGAAATGCAAACTATGAATACAACCGGCTACTACACAAAACTATTAAACTACGACAGACTACGACTTGTGGCCATGAATACACTCTACATGCAAGTATAGACCTAATCTATTCTAAGCCGTTACTAGAAGCTTAATTTCTAGGAATAAGTTGAATTAGAAGCTAAATAGATACCACAAGCTTTATTGTCACCACAGAGCAAATTTAAACCTATTTGGAGCTTTAAAAAAACTGGATGGAAAGGAGAGATTGTGTATTTTACGTGTAATGGATCTGATTGGACAGACTGGCGACTGACCGACCGTGACCTGACCTCCCAACTGCAGACATAGTATGGTAGGAAGGGTAGACACGTCGCTGCAGTCTCCGAAGAGTATTAATAGGCAAGGGTCGTCGGCCTGACTTCGGTGTGCTGTTCAAGGGGTCGAGACGAAAAGACCGAAGACGAAGAGTTCTCTGACGGATCGAAAAGGGTGGTCGAATCGAGGTGAACGTCCGTATACGGATAAGAACACTGCAGCTGCGTTGAAGCGTATTTTGAAACGTATTTTCATCAAAATAGATATATTAAATTGCGACGTCTGAATGTGCCATTCCATTATGTCTTCAAGAAGACAGACGGAGCCTAGTCCACATAATTATGCCTACAGGCTTACTTGCACTACAGGCCACATTCTAAACCTAAGCTTGGAGCCAAGAAATGAACGTAGCCTATATGCTAAAGATTAGCCTTAAATCTTAATCTTAATTTTGACCGGCGCAGGTATACGGCAAATTTCTACAACGTGTTGAACAACGACGAAAGACATTCTGACGAAGCAACGCAACTGAAACGCGACATAGTCAGGATTCTCTTGCAGGCCAGGAACGACAACGAAAAGGTGAGCGGCATCGATAACACTTTGCAAGTGAAAGGAACTATACTTAGGCTACACGGCGCATAGTATATAAATGATTGATTGCTATTATGACGCTCAATAAGAATACTGGAATTGCGTATGGCTGTTTCAACTTTGCATTCAATCATTCAACCTACTTTAACGTTACGTCTCTCCAATTTCAGCCCTGCATTCAACCTACTTAGCCTTACATTCAGCCTATTTTAGCAATACATCTATCATATTTTAGTCCGAAATTCAACCTATTTAGCCGTCCATTCAATCTGCCGTTAGTCTTACATCTCTCCTGTTTTAGCCTTACATCTTTTATCCTTAATTACATTCAACCTATTCCGCCTTATATTCCATCTACTTATCATTATATTCGTTATTTTGGTCTTTCATTCAACCTATTTAGCCTTATATTCAACTTATTTTGACCATACATCTCTCCTATCTCTTTAGCTATACATTCAACCTATTTAGCCTTCAACATTCAACATTTTAGTCTAACAACTTTCCTATTTTATTCTTGCATTTAGCCTACTTTTAACTATCGTCTTGCCGATTTTAGCCTTGCATCTTGTCTATTTTTAATAGCACATGTTTCCTCAGTTCTACCATACATGTCAGTTAGCTCAGTTCTAGCTTTGCAATTGTCTTATTTTAGACTTGCTCTCAGGCTATAGGTAGTTGGCCTTATATCTTGCTTATTTTTCTATAGATTCGTCTACAATATTTCAAAGCCTGCATAGGCAAAAATCAGTTAAAAAGAAACCGAAAATTATTAGTCCGGATGTAATGTAGCGCAGTGATAAGTTACAACTGTCTCTCTTCAAGTCTCTTGCCTATGTGAATAAACTGACGACTAATATCAGACGCAGACTTGCCAACATTACCGTAATTATAGGCCTAAATATAGCACGACGGCGAAATTTAAAGCACGGATGATAAGACATTTCACGATAATATATATAGGTCTACTGCCTGAAAATTGAAGCACCCATAGTCAGTCAGCACAGTTAGGCATAATAGACAAGCCACGTACAGTATATACCTTCATGAGAGGCTTCATCCTTATGAATGTAACGCCGGTAAAACTGCGTAATCAATAATTAAAGTTGATCTTAAAGAATCAAGTCAACAACAAGGTAGCTCTAGAAATGTCCAAACGCTGCGTCATCTTCTTCCCAAGCACTGACGACAACTACAGGGTCTGCGCTGGACGGCGAGAGGCGGCTGTGTATACGACGCTTGGCAGTGGGTGGATCTAATCGCCCGCTCTCATTTCAGCCAGCGTAATAAACGAATATACAATACAATACCATGCAATCTGGATAGAATCCGTCATCTATCAACTCTGGATAGAATCCGTTAGTTTGGTTCTCGATCCTTAATTGTAGGTAGGCTAAGGTAGTGCCTCTGGTTAGTATCCCTTGAAGTGGCGTTATATATATATATATATATATAGCCTACAGTTTCAAGTACTGCAATTATAACATTCGCAATAGGACTATATAGTGCTAATACTTATAGCCTACTATACAACTTTTCTGGTTGGTTGCGTGTCAGTGCGCTAAAGTGTGTTCTTCTTCGGTGATGGTCATTGTAGGTGCTTTTCATTGGACACCATGTTCCCGGAAATAGTGACTTCATCATCAGGGAGAGTCGCTGGTATCAGGACCTGATGGCCAACTTCAGTGACGTCATATTTCTGCACATGTCTGGACACACGCACACGGACGAATTCCGCCTGGTCAGTACCAAACACATGCAACATGCAGCGAACTATTATATATATTATTCACTGTCTCTGGAATCTTCTCATTAATCCACGATAAGTAGGATTAGGAACTCGGTTTAATATATTGTAAGCAACTATGTCATCGTGTAGGCCTATAGAAAAAATGCCTGAAATGAATACAAAGTTGAATGAAGAGAGTTCATCTCTTCTGTATAGCGCCAGGAACCTACTCCGTATACCTCAGTTGTGTATTATAATATGCTACAAAAGCCTACAATCCTAACTGCAGCGTCTCATTAACAGCACCGATGTAGCTAATAAGAGTAGGGCCTACATGCAGGCTATGCTATAGCGCACGAGCTCCGTATGATTGCCTAGCTGTAATTGAATCAACGTCTCTACAAGTCTGGATATAGAAAGCAGTGGCGGCGCCAAGGGTGGTCGCAGCAGGTCATTTGACCTGCTTATTTCACTCCCGACCTGCTTAATGACCTGCTTCAAATTCTTAGGAATTTTTAATATTTTCTTTACATTTCAAACATCAATATCTGTCACTTTTGCAATTATTTAGATCTAATCGACTTTTTTACGTTCTATGTCAAATTTGTCAATAGAAGTCTATGTTGTAAACTCTAAAATTGAAATGCTGAAGTGCTTATTCTTTGCCGCCGTTGCGTCAAAATTTTGTGGATATAAATACAATTAATAGTGCGTCGTTGATTACCTCGCGAATAGAAATTAACCTATTTCAGTTGTTTACGAATTGCATCAACGTTATATACATTAGCAAAGAAATTAATAAATAATAATGATCGAGGTGCTGCAACATTGAAGATTTCTTCGGAAATAAATCTTGCGAAAAACGCATTAAGCAAAATGATAAAATTATGACTGTTAATGCGGACGTTGGTGTAGTTCTGAACGATAATAATGCTAGCGACTTGTAGGATGTCTAAACGATGTTTCTGCAAATTTTGAAAACGTGGGTCTCGCGACTCGTGCGTCTTATTAGCATGGGCTACATGTTCATGATGTTCTGAGTAGCTGATCAGTACTTCACAATCTAGTAAAGAAACTAAAGTTTAACGTTTTAATGCTGAATTCTTTAAAATTTATTTGAATATGTTACAACAATTGGGCTATAAGCGTGCTATAGATACATGTATGTAAGCATAGGCATATATGTATCTATATATATTATATATATATAATATAAAAATTATGCTGCTTGGTGCGTCAAACTCAAACATTAATTTCATCGACCTGCTGAATAACTTCTATGACCCTGACGCGACCTGCTGAAATTGTATAGCTGGCGCCGCCACTGATAGAAAGCCTCTCAGACATAAATTGTCTGGTGGTCATACCGTTCAAAAGGCTCCACTGGTGCCTGACTATAATAGGCTAAATGACGGCTAATCTAGGCCAAATCACTTGCACCCTGCCTTGCCATAGCCTACCTGGTCTTGCATTTTCTTGTCTAACCTGATCTTACATTGATATAGCTTACAATGTCTTACATTATCTTTGTTTACAGCACCTTGCTTACACCTTACCCCTTACCTATCGTTGCCTTTGTGTAGTATATGCATGTACGTTACGATCTGTATGTATGCTATGTATATTATGTTATGTATGCATGTATGTTATGTTATGTATGTATTTGTTTGTGCATATACCTGTGAAAAGTGCTGCGCTCATTCCGACTGTCTAAAACTCTAACTGATCCGAACAACCGAGTTCAAGGTAGTTTGAAAATGTTTCTTGAACAGAGAGTTTAAGTAATTTTAAATTTGAATTCAGTTTAATAATCCGGACGGAAGTGTTGCGTCGATGGTCTATGTGTCGCCATCGATCGATAGTCATGACTTCCGGAATCCATCGGTGAGGATCTATTACGTCAACGAATCAACCTACGAAGTAATCGACTACGACCAGTACTACCTCGATATCCAGAACCTCCCACCAGGTCTAAACATTATTATGAGATTATGTGTTACAGGGTCTACAGGTGCTCGTCTGTGAGCTTTAGCATAGACTGAATTAGAGTGGATGAGATACGATTAGATTGGATTACATCGTACCCATCTCTGGTAACTATCGCCCGCACGTGATCTGTGCGGGAGAGACAAGTCACCGGTATTCAATTTAATGGACATGTTTTCTTTTCAGACACGGTTCAAGTGTTATCACTGCTGCGTTACATTAAATTAGGCCTACATGTAGCCTATCTGAAATGATATATAAAACTGAGTCCCTTGCAATGTTGCTGGTTACTGTGTTAAGTGTCATTATGTTGGTTGTAGGCTACTGGGAACAATAAACGATTGATTGATTGATTGATTGATTGAGTCTGATTTTGCAAGCGTCTTTCCCCACAAATCACAAATTATTTATCACGATTATTTATTGGTTGAGTGTTAAATTATTTTATCTATTATCTATCCGTGAAAATGTAGGCCTATGTATGTTGCAGGCTCAGAGGTTACACCACCGACTATTGTCAAACTCTATTCAGCAAAAGCGGAATATGGTTTGCCAGACCTCAGTCCACAGTCTTGGTTGGCTCTGCTTGACAGGTATTTAGCAGTGAAGAATAATTTTTGCACTAGTAATAGTAAATTAAAAATAACAATTTGTACATGGAGATCTGAGAATTGGCTCTATGGGCAGATGTCCCCATGATGAAGTTTGATCACCTTGGGATTTCCTGTTCTTCTATACACTGGCACCTTTGCCGTATAATAATAACAATAATGATAATGATAATAATAATAATAATAATAATAATAATAATAATAATAATAATAACTACACCTAATTTTCCCCCCTAATTTTTGCAATCCTGAGGGATCATATGTACCTCGGTCCTCGGGGGGAAAAAATAATAATAATATTAATGTTTCGTCGCTTATGTCACATTCGGTTCTCAACGTGAGACCTACTATTACTATCTCTTTAAAACTGCTCATCCACAACATAGAAAGACTCTCTCGATCCATCTCCTCAGCGGACTGATCTTCTTGATGCCGAACTGATTACAGCTTAAGGTATTGATGCGACATCGATTCTTGCGTTGTCACTGGAGTTCTATAAGTTATGAATTATAATTATTATGACCATTAATAATAGTAGTAGTAGTAGTAGTAGTAGTAGTAGTAGTAGTAGTAGTAGTAGTAGTAGTAGTAGTAGTAGTAGTAGTAGTAGTAGTAGTAGTAGTAGTAGTAGTAGTAGTAGTAGTAGTAGTAGTAGTAGTAGTAGTAGTAGTAGTAGTAGTAGTTAGTAGTAGTAGTAGTAGTAGTAGTAGTAGTAGTAGTAGTAGTAGTAGTAGTAGTAGTAGTAGTAGTAGTAGTAGTAGTAGTAGTAGTAGTAGTAGTAGTAGTAGTAGTAGTAGTAGTAGTAGTAGTAGTAGTAGTAGTAGTAGTAGTAGTAGTAGTAATAATAATAATAATATTAATAATTAGTAATAATATACAATAATAACAACAAAAACATTAACAACAATTACAGTAACAATGATGATGATGATGATGATGATGATGATGACGACGACGACGACGACGACGATGATGATGACAGAAAGACAACGGTGTGATGTGTAGGCCTACATTGTATATCCCGTAGATTCCGAACGAACCCAGCGCTGTTGCAGAAGCACCTGTTGCACTCACATGCCAACGCTGAGAAGGACGCGGGCTCCGCTGCCAACTGTACTGACAAGTGCGTCGAAGACCACATCTGCCGACAGTTACACTCGTCCTACGACGACTACTACGCATGCGTCAACCCAGTCATTGCGACGAGTCCTGCAAGCACCATCACCTGGCCCATCATCACCGAGACGAATGTCCCTCCTCCCGCAGGCAACGATCAGTCCTCGGCTGCAGCTCTCTCTGCCTTCCATCAGTCGCCGCTTCAGCTGCTGCTGATGGCCTCGGCAGCCATCATCCCCGGTCTCTGCATCATTCTGCAGTCTCTCCTCTTCAGCAGCCGACCATGAAGAAGACGTGACCTCCAATCAGGCATGACGGAAGCTCTGCCACGGGAGATCAATTCACTCCTCTGTCTTTCTTTCAACAATTTTGAACAAATTAACTGATTACTACCAGTGATGACTTCTAATTATATAATTATCCGAGCAGTTTTTGCTTACATATCAACTTATGTTCTTAATTAACTTCAACGCAACTTAGGCTAGCTTAGTCAGTTCTTTTCTGAGATCGGCTACTTAACAAACGCTAAGCCTGTGTCTACGCAGTAGGTATATGTAGCCTATATCTTACACTGTATCGATAAACCAAATTATTAACTCTTCCAGAATTACTCCGTAATTGAAGGTGCGGAACTTTTGTGACTATACTGAAAAGTTTTGAGGTTTACGACCACAATAATTAAGAACCTTAATTAAGCAAACCTTTAAACGGAATATGTCTGTTGCTTAGCACCATCGATTAATATCTTGTTCATTACATATTTGCAAACGTGGTTTAAAGAGCCGCAAGGCACGATTACATGTAGGGCCTAGTAATACATGTGCGTCATCTGCTGTTGGCCAACAAACGGTTTAACTTCTACAGATTTTGAGATTGGGCGACAGATGATCGTCGCCAATCCAGATCACCCCCCACCCTCCATACATTCTCATACTAAGGTCCTCTGACTGACAGATATTGTATTTTAATTTTTTTATTATAATTTGTTATTTGTATAGCGCCGCTCACAGTGATGATCATTCAGTGGCGCTCCTAGTGTGAGAATCCCGAGAGAAGAAAACAGTTTTAAGGGGCAGAGAGAGATGTGGAAGGAGACCTAGAAAGAATGGCAACACGTAGAGAGATGGGAAGGGCATTCCATAAGGAGGGCCCAATGAAGACGAATAATCTAGTTTGCGTCATAGTGGTCCTAACTTGCGGGACAAAGAGAACATGCCGGTCCAAGGAGCGGACAGGTCGATGAGAGGCTGCAGAAAGAGGGGAGCGAATGCGATCCCTGAGATATTTTTGGAGCAATGCTCAGATTGGACTTATGGCCCAAGACAAGAACTTTGAACTGAATGCGAGCTGGGAGAGAAAGCCAGTGCAGTTGGTTGACCATATAAGAGGAGATGTGGGAGTATTTAGGAAGGTGAACAATCAATCTGGCAGCAGCATTGAGAGCATATTGGATGGGCGACCTTGGAGAGGCGTATCAGAAGAGAATTGCAGAACAGACAAAGACATGGACTATGGAAGTCAAGGTGGATGAGGAGACAGATCGGCGAATAGCCCTGAGACGCCGCAGTTGACAGTAGGATGATCGTGTGAAGTTGTTATGTTCAGACATGTTCGTTGTGCCTTTGCTACTGGTCCATTGGGAGCAAACAGTTTTCGCCAGTGGCCCCATTCGGTTTAGCTGGAGGCTGACGGCGTGCCCAAAATTAACTCTAGGTGATAGGAAACTGTGGGAAGGATAGAGTTTGTCCTTACTGTGCGCTGCGGGCGAGCTGCAGGCCAAATGGGAGTAGTTGTATAACTAAGAGTTCATAACTCCAAGTCTGGACACTTTGCAGTAATGAACCAACTGGCTCATCTTCGCCTGTTATCATCTGCCACAGCTGTCCCAGCGGTGTACATGTTTTCCACTACTGGCAGTGGCGTACCGAGGGGGGGCAGGGGGCGAGTTGCCCCGGGCGGCACTTGAGCAGGGGCAGCAAAATAGGGTTGAAGAAAAATAAAAGAAGGAGTGAATGTAGGAAAAAATTGGAAAAGCATAAGAGAAAGTAATAAAAGTAGACAAAGAAGGAAGGAAAGAAGGAAAGGAAGAAAAATAATCCAGTAAATAGCATACAGTGGCGTAATGAGGGGCGGCACGGGCGGAGGACAGGGCGGCTTCTTCTCTGACAATGATAGTACAAGAGGGAAAAAAAAAAAAAAAAAAAAAAAGGTCATCAGAAATTTTAGCGGAAGTAATAAAGAAAATTTCCCGAAAATTTGCCAAATTAAGTGCGCGGCGCGGCATTTTGGGCCGTCGCCCCGGGCGGCATTTAAGCTCCGTACGCCACTGACTACTGGTTTAATTGTCAATATTAGCAAACGTTGGGGTTTCTCTGTAGAAGAATTGCACAAGATATGCTTTATTAACCACGAAATTTTAAACTAATAGAAATGTAGACCTAGCTATTTCAGAGGAAAAAGGTGCATGCATTTATCTTATTTTTAAAGATAAATTTAAAAGATGTTACGCTGTTTAGTTGTCAGTTATGTTTTAAGACCGTTGAGCCATATTAAAGCCAAATTTCTTTGCGGTTAGCCGAATTCCAGCCGTAATTCTGAGTTTACAAGTAAATGCGGATAAGTCGGCTCTCAGCCGAATTTAGAGCCAGCCGTATTTGTAAAAATTACGGCTTAGGGGTCTAAACCCGTGGCTAACAGCAGAAGTTGACGTTGAAGACTTTCGCGTCGCCGCGTACAATGAGCCAGTTCACTCTGTCCTGAGGAAAACGATGACGGAACTCACAGAAGTTCTGGCCGTTGAAATCCACCTATGAGCAGAGAAACAGAAGCACACATCCATCAGATCATTTTAAGAGCCCCTGAACACTTAAGAGTATATATCAATGCACAGATCAGTGCTCAGATACATGCGTGTGTAGTATATATAAATATATATATATATGCATAATATTGCATATAGGGCCTATAGATATGCCAGTGTACGTGTACATACGTGTATACATGTATATATATATATATATATATATATATAAATATGTATGGATGTATATATATATAACCATAGCCTACACTGACAGTCCTGCTGCTAATCTGTTCCATACATACATACAACTTCATACCTACATACCTACATACATACATACATACATACATACATACATACATACATACATACATACATACATACATACATATATACATACATACATACATACATACATACATACATACATACTTACATGCATACATACATACATACATGCATGCATACATACATACATACATACATACATACATACATACATACATACATGCATACTAATGGCGACTCTGGCGTGTGGACTAGCTAACCACGGCTCTACTATTAGATCAAGTTCCTTGTTTTGGGGTTTTATAAAGCGAATTTTAGCGTGTTATGGTGAATTATCAGTGTCTTCGGATTAGCAGTCTTTCTTGAATTTTGTCACCCGTTTCTCGGATTACTACACTGTACGTGTTTTCTGCTGGGCTGCATGTAGCCTTGCTACAGTGGTGACGTCACTTCGTTTGTTTACTCCGCTGACTCCTCCCTCACGGTCACGGAGCATAATTATCTAATCTGACTCGCGCCTGCTTCTTTCAACTGAGGTGGCTCAGAGCCATCAGACGATCGGTCTCTTCCTCTGTCTTTACCACCATGATAGTACACGCGTTTATCTGTTCCCGACTTGACTACTGCAACTCACTTCTTATGGGCCTCCCAGAACAGCATCTTTCCCCCTTCAATCGGTCTTAAATGCTTCAGCTAGGCTCATAGCCCGACTCCCTCGCTTTGCGCATATCTCTACATAGCCTATATATGCTTGATGTCTTGCACTGGCTTCCAATCACTGCACGCATCCATTATAAGATCCTCTTTCTAGTCTCAAAGGCGCAACTGAGAAGTGCTCCGAAGTATCTTTCTGACTATTATGCGAAAGCCGTTATCTGCGACCTCATCTTGTTCCTTGCGCTCTGCTGATTGGCTTGATCTTTTTGTTCCTAGGACTAGGACTGCCTTGGCTCAACGCCGGGCATTTGCTGTGGTTGGTCCCTCTATACTTGGAATGACCTAAGGGCTAAACTATATATGACTGGGTTTTCCTCTTTTGTCGCTCGTTCTTTAAAGACGTTTCTTTTTTCCCCGGGGTTTTCGAGCTGAGAGCGCTTCTGAATAGTTATTCTGCTATATAAATCTTTAGATACGATATGATACTTAATTCGGTCACTTGGCGGGTGTTTATTGACAATTTCGTCATACGGTTCGTAAGACACTTTTCAGACATGGATTTGTGGTGTTCGTCTTGCGAGCTGGCTTGAACTTCGCTGCAGCTGCTCCCTTCGACGCCACGCCATCCTACACCGGCCCCCTTCCTCTCTCTCGGTCCTCCGCCTCGCAACTCTCAATGTGCGTTCGCTGACGATCGACTATGTACGTGCCGGTCGCAGACCTCATCTCTGCTAGTGATTTGGACGTTCTGGGAGTTACCGAGTCCTGGCACTGTGCCTCGGAGGACGTTGGGGTTCGGCTCTAGGCCCCTCTGGCTTCTCGTTCTTCGATCGACCGTATTTATGTATGTATCCATGAATGCATGCATGTATGCAAATTGACATAGTGCCTTTTACATTATAGTAAAAACGCGGCAATGTGCATTGCTCAGTACTTTTGGATGATGACGATGGGTTATTTGCTGCCAGGGTGTAACCGCAATGCGTGGTATATGCGCGATGTATACCTGGAACTTGTCGCTGAACCCCGTAATCGTGCACTTGAAGTGGGCATTCTTCTGGAGAGTCACAGGAGGACCACTGCATTCCTCAGCCATCCACGCTCCCCTCTCGTAAGAGTTACGTACAACCAGCGGCGCCGCCAGGATTTTAATTGTGTACGCACAATAGGCAGGAGAGCACACGTAGGCCGGGGCCCGGGGAAGAAAGTATGCGGGGGTAGGATGAACGAGCGCCGATAGGGGAGGGGTTTGGAGAGGGGATGTGCCTCCTCCCCACTTGAAACTTTTTTTAATTTCCACACTGTAATGGTAGCATTTTGAGCAGTCATCTGAAAAAATTGCTCTATAATTTTAGTGCTGGTAGGAACCAGCTGTCACTCGTAGGCGTCGTAGCTAAGATGTAGTTTGAGTCGTGTTTGAGTTTGACTGCGGACAATAATAGCAAACCAGACATTTATTGAAATTAATATAAAAACTAGAAAATACGTTCAATTTAATTTTCAAGAACGCCATAAGCCTTTAAGTAAGCATACTGCTGACCAGACACAATTAGCAGAAATAGTTTGCAGATGGTACACAAACCAAGCAAAAAGGATTCAAATACCGAATCGTGAAGCCGTGTGGTAATGATGTAGTTTTAGTGACTAGGGCTGCGGATTTTAACGATTAATTAATCGATTAATCGTTAAACATTTTAATCGATTAATTTTTTCTTGTTCGATTAATTTTCGATTAAATTTTTACTTATTTTATGACGTAAACCAACCTATTTCCGGAATAAACAATATGGCAAACAGTAATAATGTGAAACATTTGAGTGGCAAATTAGGCGATCATTTTGTATTTAAGGTAAATGCTGAGGGAAAAGTCGATTATGGCGAAGATTATTGAAGATTTTCGTTAATAGAAGGTAGTTAGGCTACTCGTGACTACATTTCTCAGTTTGACAATTTGAACTTTAGCATGTCGAATGATTGAGAGATTTTTGCAGTGTATACAGTATAAACAGTTTTTAACGCTTTCTGTAACATGGACCAAATTAATCGAATTTAATCGATTAATCGCGATTAATTTTTGGAGATTAATCGATTAAAAAATTTAATCAGTACCAGCCCTAAGTTTTACTAAATGTAAATCTTCGAAAATTTCTCAGCGCCCACAAAAGTCACGTCAGGGAGACCAGCCTATTTATCGGCGCTATATCAAATCAAGTCCGCAATTGCCAAAGTCCTCTGTTCGTTCCGGTGCCAGTTCAAAATCCGGGGAGGTCAAGCCGAGGAGACAGCATGGTGCTACGGTGGTAATCGGGGATGATGGTGGTCGTGTGGTGGCGCAGGAGTAGAATCAGGATAGGATATCTTGAAGAGTTCGGTCTTCAGTCGTGAGTGGAAAGCAGAAATGGAGAGTGCAAGCGGAGGAAAGGTTGAGTTAAGAGGCGAGATAGAAGGATGAGCAAACTGGCGCAGGTCTTTTAGGAGTCCGTTCCAAAGAGCTGGTGCAGCATAGACTAAGGAACGGTTGCAGATTTCAGAGAGGATGAGACTGGAGGCCGAGATAGTGAAAGGTATGATGATGAGCAAGTAGACCCGGGCAGTTGGACGGTGAATAGCTGGCGAATGTAAGAGGGTTTAGACGTTTGAAGGGCATTGTAGGTAAGAGATACTATTTTGTAATGGATGCGCTGAGGGACTTTAAGCCAATGAAGTGATTTCAGAACAGGGGTTATGTGGTGGTGTTTGGGAGTTTTGATGACTGCGCGGGCGAAAGTATTATGAACTGTTTGCAGGCATTTCATTTGAGAAGAGTCGATGTTGTAAAAAGAGTGGGCTACAGTCGTCGAGTTTGGAATGAACAGTTGAAATGGCTATCGTGCACGCGGTCTTGTAGTCAAGTCGTGGGCGCAATCGTCGACGGTCACGAATGTGTATATAGCAGGTGCGAGATAGCTGGGTGATGTGGTCGAAAAAGGCAAGGTTCTTATCGAAGATGATTCCAAAATTGCGAACAGGAGAAGAGTATAGGTACGGGAGTAGTGAGATCTGTTGGACAAAATAATGTCGGGAAGAGAGGCTAGTTTGTTTAATTGATCGCGGAGGCCAGTAATGAGGAATTCTGTTTTGAAGGGTTAAGGGTTAGTGGTCATCCAGGCTGAAATCTGGGTGATGGTGTTGCGTAAGTGATTTAGCGCATCTGGAAGGGAGTGAGGGGAGAAAGATATGAAGAGTTGTGCGTCGTCGGCATAGAGGTAGCAGAGGACGAGGGAATGAGTTTGCTGAGTGGGGAGGTGTAAAGAATAAACAGCAGAGGACAAAGAATAGAACCTTCAGGCAAACCGCAGGTGAGGGTGTGCGGATTAAATGAGAGACCAGCGGCATTGACACTGAAAGAGCGTGAGGAAATTAAGTATTAGATATAAACCAATGGATGGTGCTAGACTGTTAGTTTACCTAATATTAAAACTAGCACCTAAGTTATTATAATTTTGTAACTTAATAATATTTCACTTTTTTCATATGCAATTTTTCATTTCTTAGCCTGTCAGGGCAGTGTCAGCGCTGTACGCACTTGCGTAAGTGCGTAACGCTAGCGGCGCCCCTGCGTACAACGACGTTACTCTGGTCGAAACGGGGATTGGCGTGAAGGGCTATGTCGCCCTCAAGGAAATTGGGTGCAGTCGATAGGTTCACGGAGAATCTATAATCGAAATTATAAATATTAATTAAAGATAATAAATGGATTGATGGGTGGATGAATGGATGGATGGATGGATGGATGGATGGATGAATGGATGGATGGATGGATGGATGGATGGATGGATGGATGGATGGATGGATGGATGGATGGATGGATGGATGGATGGATGGATGGATGGATGGATGGATGGATGGATGGATGGATGGATGGATGGATGGATGGATGGATGGATGGATGGATGGATGGATGGATGGATGGATGGATGGATGGATGGATGGATGGATGGATGGATGGATGGATGGATGGATGGATGGATGGATGGATGGATGGATGGATGGATGGATGGATGATGGATGGATGGATGGATGGATGGATGGATGGATGGATGGATGGATGGATGGATGGATGGATGGATGGATGGATGGATGGATGGATGGATGGATGGACAAATGAACGAAGGAACGATCAGAAGAAGAAAAATTAACGAATTAATTAATAGTATAATCACTACCCTAAATGGATGGAAAATGCATCGAAGTTTCTGTTAACATGTCGCAGCCTCTCTTCTGTGTGACCTTGACTTGACTTAGGACCTTGATTGGAAGAAATTACCATTGTGACGATGATGCTGCTGTTGATGACGATGGTGATGAAATAGTTGTAAAATCATATTAAAATTGAACATAATCTTGACTGAACATTTATATAGAGCACAACTGTATGAAGATCTCATCACAGACGAACACAAGATACGTATATACCTAATACGACTATACCGAAAACCAGATAGGCCTACCTAATGCTATTCCTCTTCTGGTTAAACTGAATTCATACTTACAGGCCTCCGTGAGCAACTTAAGAAAATCCCAGATCTCTCTATTTCCCTCGACATTGACTCTGCATTCACCCACACATTCACCGTAAATTCTCCTCTCCACAACCTAGGTGTGATGTTTGACCAAAACCTTAGCTTCTCCGATCACATCGCCTATCTTTCTCGCTCTTGCTTCATGCATACCTGTGACCTTCGCAGAATCCGCCCTATGCTGGACTTCAAAACTGCATCTACAATCTCTACACCTAGAGTTCATGCTAAATTAGACTACTGTAATTCTCTTTTCCTGAACATAGACTTCACCCAAATAAACCGCCGCCTCCAAGCTATATTCAGAATGCCTCGCCCGTGCTGTCACCAAAACCCCAAACACCAACACATCACTCCTGTCCTAAAATCACCTCATTGGTTTAAACTTCCTGAACGAATAGAATATAAAGTCATATCACTCATATACAACACACTTCAATCCTCCCAACCATCCTCTCTCCCATGAGTTGTTCACGATCCAGCCACTTCGTTCAACCCGCTACTCCTCCTCCTCCTCCCTAACAGCTACTAACACTGCTCCGACTTTCCGTCACCTCATCACTAAAATTTGCAAATCGCTCCATAGTCATAGCTGTTCCACCTCTTTGGAACAAACTTCCACTAGTACTACGACAAATATCTGACCCATCCCACGAAGTCACCAAAACCTCACCTCTCGCTATCTCTCCACAGGTCTTTCACTCGAAACTGAAAACATTGCTTTTTCACAAATCCTATCCTGACTCCTACACTTCTGAGTTCTCCCAACCTACCTCGCCGTTTCAACACCAAACACCACCCACCTTAGCCGCCTGCCTGTCTGCCTGCCTGACTCTCTGTATTTTGACCTATCGATTTTGTTTTGGAGACAACCGACATTGTGAATAAGTGAATAAGCTGGTTCCCATGACTTCGCTACTGTGGGCGCTATAGAAGTTTCGAGTTTACGATTACGATAAATGGTGTTTGAGAGCTATAGGCTTATTAAGTGGTACTGCATCTAATTACTGTTTGGTATGACGTGGTAGTCCGACTCAAAGTCCGACTCACACCTCAACGTGGTGAGGGGTGGCAACAGTCAGTAGGGGAGTGCCTGCTGAGGCTATGCCATCAGTGGTGAAGGTCTTGGCTGAAGTACCACCTTAGGGCGCTACGCGAGGTGGACAGGCTCAGCAGGAACCCTGAAAAGCTGGCAAACGTGGGCGGCATCGCCGCCTCTGATACCACAAGATAATGGATATCAGAGCCAGTCCTAAGCCTGGAACTCTCTTTAAGGGAGAAGTGCGAAGGTTGAACGGATGGGTGCAGATACTCCGTTCGTAAAGAAAAAATACGTATGAAATCCAATGCAAGCATTGGACTCCAACGGGCCTCGGCCCCAGTGGCGGATCCAAGGGGGGGCGACGGGGGCGATCGCCCCCCCAATTGTCCATAAAAAGTAAAAAGATCGAGCCGACGCTGTTATCCGACCACAACAACTATCTAAAGACTACTGTAATTCCAACACTGACACTCACACTGACACTCACGACCATAAAAACTGACCCTAACCGACCCTCACCGGCCTCATTCGGGCACGCATCCATAATCCGTCCTACCCAACTTAAGCGGCAAGTCTCCGCCTATGCACGAAATTGCAGACTTCTTTGACTTTGGGTCCATACTCCATAGTCGTCTAAATCATAGAAGCCTTTGAGCAAATGCTCCATCGAACTATAGGCTATGGCCTAGCCGCCTATGGTTGGTTGAGAAATTTTAAGTGTTAATTGCTAAAGTTATTGTGGGATCGAATTATTATTACCATATTATTTTCACATTTCTATGCATGACTTAAGTACATGGTATGCATATTAACGAGAAGAAAAATTTGTTAGGGGACCTAAATCAAGTGTCCAAAACAGGCTCCAATTGGCAGTAAATACTCTACAAAGCGTTGTCGAAAGTGTCAGGGCCCAAAGACTTCGGGGGACGTATTATCTGTTACGCTTCCATTAAGCAGGTTGCTGCAGACAGTATCTCTTGATCTGCAATCTGCAGCAACTAGTGTTGCGGATGTTATAGCAGTTTTGGAGGATAAACGAAACAATTGCTTGTCATTATTTGATACGATATTTGATGATGCTGAAATATTCATTGACGCAGCTGAGTTAGATGTTGAACTGTCGTTACCGAGATTAGTGAAGAAGCAAATGAACAGGCCTAATTATCCAGCAACTACTCCAAAGGAGTATTACAGAAGGGCTATTTACCTTCCATTGCTTGACTCCATTACTGTTGATCTGAAGACTCGTTTTCAGTCAGAAACACTCGATATGTTTGAATTGACTAACTTGATTCCATCAAATGTTGTGAAACTTTCAAATAATGCCGATGATAAGTTGGTTCAGCATTGTGTGTCACGAATACTGAATTTGTATAGCAATTTACTGGATGTCAGCTCAAATCGAGAACTTCTGCATGTAAAGCTTGTTGCAGAATTGCAGTTATGGAGGGTAAAGTGGTTGCGTTTTGCCACTGATGTCAGCTGCTTCCCTCAAACAGTGTGTGATGCTCTTGTTGCATGTGAAAAAGATAAGGTGATATATCCCACAATTCACAGCTTGCTTTCCATTTTGCTAACACTTCCTGTGAGCGTTGCCACTGCAGAACGAAGTTTTTCCACGTTAAGGAGATTGAAAAACTGGCTCCGGTCACGAATGTGCGAAGATAGACTAACTGGTTTAGCTTTGATGACAATTCATCGAGAAATTGTTATGGATATTGACAATATCATTGATCGGTATGCGCGAAGCAGAAAGCGTTTAATGGAATTTGTTGTCTAAATTACTGTTCAACAGTAGCCTATATGAGAATTGTACGTTGTTTTGATATTCAAAGGGTAGTTCAGTACTTCAGTTTGGTCTGAAACTAATGATTTGTTATTTTGACCAGTGCAGTATAAGTGTGTTGATGGACTAATTGTCAGACATATTGATTAAAGGTTTTTTTATGTGAAATAATGTGGCTTGTTTTCAATGCACGTAATTTACTTTTGAACCGTATTATGTTCAATTTTTCATACATTTATATGATTGAATAATCCCCGAAACATATTGCCAAAAACAGGCCTCCTTTGATCTCAAATGCTGCAAAATGCGTTTGCGTCTGGGGCTCCGCCCCAGACCCCGCTGGGGGAGCTTACGACGCTCCCCAAACCCCTAATCGTAAGGGGCTTCGCGCCTTCGGCGCGAGCAACTCTCCACTCAAGGCGAATTCGCCCCCCCAAAATAATAGCCTAGATCCGCCACTGCTCGGCCCATGGATCTGATGCAAGCGTTGGACACCTACGGGCCTTCGGCCCATGGATCCTGATGATGATGATGACGACGTGGTATGTAACTTACTGGTTGACGGGAGGTTGTGTATTAAATGCGATTAGGCGATCTGTTTCTTCCTCCATTTTTACTACTATGGTTCATGCATTCGTTTGCACACGTATTGACTACTGTAATTCTTTACTTGCTGGTCTTCCGAAATGTCGGTTGTCTCCACTGCAATCAGTGCTTAATGCAGCTGCCCGCTTGATAGCTCGTCTTCCTCGCTTCTCTCACATTTCGACCTTCATGACAAACATTTACATTGGCTTCCTCTCATTGCCCGAATTGGGTTTAAGATTCTATTTCTTACATCCAGGGTGCTCTTAGGTCTAGCCTCTCCCGCTATCTTTGTGATTCAATTCGCTGACCCCTTTCGGCTGCCTCTGGTTGCTCACTCCGCTCTTTCGACCGGCATGACCTTCTCGTACCTCGGTCGCGGACTGCTACTCCCCAACATCGCGCCTATGCATCTGTTGGTCCTATGCTCTGGAATGACCTTCCCTCTACGATTCGATCTGTGATCTTAACTGGGGGTATTTCGGCCTCTTGTCGCTGTCTTTAGACGTTTCTTTTTCAACAGGGCACTTCGCACTGGGAGCGCTTCTGATTGGGTATTACTGTGAGAGGCGCTTTATAAATTTCTAAATACAATACAAAATGGAGATGCTGCTTTTGGACTGAAATGGTATATCAAGTAGTGTTGCTTAATAGGGTGGTACATTGAGAGGCATAACTTAACCTTTGCCCCTAATATGGTGCAGAAAGTGATAATATATATACTGGTTGGTCTGAGTTGGCATATTAAGTAATATAATCTACTGGCTTGCCTGAAGTGGTATAATTATGAAGTTTGCACACGTATTGACTACTTATGAAGCCCTTATTAAATTAATATATATATTGCTTACTGATACTGTGTGGACCCTCTTAATAGGTCATGGAGTGCCTCTGAATAATCTTTACTGCTAGAGCGCTTTAAAAATGCCCAGATACAATACAAAAGTCATAATGGTTGACCGATGATGGTATATCGAGTGGTATTACTCAGTGAAATGGCACTTTAGGTGGCATTACCTTGGATTGGTTACGAGTTAGCTAATATTTCTCAAGAGCAACTCTAATGAGTGCATGTGTCTTACGACATGATGAGAGAAAATACGTAATTGATTTTGCCTTAATTGTTACAGAAAAATATCTCCTTCCTCTTGCCGTAACCCCATGCACTTGTATTGTAACCTATATTATTTGCACTTATATCTAAACTAAAGCACCTGCTCTCTTACTTTAGGTTAACGGACTTGTACTCGTACTTGTACTTGAGACTCACATGTAGCCTAAGTACCATAGGCGTAGCTACATGGAGGCACGAGGAGGCATTTGTCTCCTCTTGCTTTTGTTATAATTATAGTGGAGCTTCAATGCAAATGACCATGATTTTGCTAATGGTCTGTGAAGTTGCCTCCTCTTGAATCGAAGTCTTGTTAGGTCCCTGTGTTCCAGAGTTCCGACTGAGGATTTATCGTCCATCACTGGTTGGGGTGGATGGAGGAGGGGGAATTTTTTCTTGGAAAACTCTTGTTACTAACCCCCTCTCGAAAATTGGTGTAAAGCTGTCGTTAGCACCCCCTCCCTCGTTACTACCCCCCTCGACAATTTTCTGAAAACTCTCGTTACTACCCCTCCCTCGAAAGTTCTTGGAGATCACTCGCTACTCTCCCCCGGTCGTCAACTTTTAAAATATCTTGGGTATCCCCGAGAACCCTCCATTCGCCCCCAGAGCAAGGGGAGTAGACTAAACACTGGTTTGTAATAATGTCTAAAAAAGGTCATTGGGGTCGTCCATAAAGGACGTCCGCAAAAATGACCCACTTTGGACCCCTCCCTCCCCCCTTGTCCGCATTTGTCCGCATTTAGCCATACCCCCCCCCCCCTTTGCGGACGTCCGCACACGAAAACCAAAAAATTTACAAAATAAAACATCAACATTGTGAATAACGTCATTAATAAACTACTAGTTCTATCTGGGACTATTATTACGGACCAGCCTCTATCTTTATTTAGCAAGGTATCCGTTGAATTGAGCGCGCACATTTCGCCGACCTTCATTTCAGCGACCTCAATTCGCCGCCGCAAAACACAGCGCCTACACAATTCGCCGCCGCGAAACACAGCGCCTACACAATTCGCCGCCATTCATTTCAGCGCGTGTATGTATGTACGAACGAGTATTCACAGTGTTGTCTTCCCGTGTAATTTTGATATGGCGGACAACTTGAGGGTCGTTTAGGGTCAAATTAGGCGTCGTGAGGGTCGTTTAGGGTCAGATTAGGCATCGTGAGGGTCGGTTAGGGTCAGGGTTAGGGTTAGTGTCGTCTTTAGAAAACACGGTGAACAACCTTCCACTGCAATCGGCAATGTTTATCGGTCGGTTCGTTTCAGGTACACACAGTCATGTGACATACAATGACCAATAATTATTGTTCCTCATTAAAATAAACTTTTACATTGTTATCATAAGAGTCGCTGAAATGAGTGGCGGCGAATTGTGTAGGCGCTGTGTTTCGCGGCGGCGAATTGTGTAGGCGCTGTGTTTCGCGGCGGCGAATTGAGGTCGCTGAAATGAAGGTCGGAAATGAAGGTCGAAATGTGCGCGCTCAATTCAACGTAAACCATTTAGCAATAATAATAATAATAGTAATGTAATAATTGGTAGTGACGTAACACATCAAGTCAGTCGGTGGATTTCTCTCTTGGGGTTTAGTTCTTACAAGTAGAACGAGCTCGTCAGAATACGTTTTTAGGCCATCTTAGGCAGACGTCCGCACTGGTCATAACCCCACTCTCCCCCCTTGTCCGCATTCGTCCGCATTTGGGTGACCTCCCCCTCCCCCCTCATTGCGGACGTCCTTTATGGATGCTCCCATTGGGAAAAATATGCACTGGTCTTGCACTGGTCTGTGAAGTTGCCTCCTCTTGAATTTAAGTCTGGCTACGCTCCTGGTAAGTACTTGTACTTGAAACCTAAGTACTTGAAAATCTCTACCATATACTTACCCGGTGGCTTGAGGTGGAATGAAACCGTCGATTGTAATTACGAGACCCGTTCGCATTGGGCCCGGCAGCGGGTGTACAAAGTCCTACAGTTGTTCAACAATAGCATCGTCAGTATAATTATAGATAAATACGACAGACAATAAATGGATCAGTAGGATGAACAGTGCATCGATCAATAGTTATGACATAATTATATATATATGAAATAGGAAGGATAGTGATGGAGGACGGATAGATCATTCTGAAAGAATGCAGAGCTGACCTGCTGCTCCATGGATCGCTGGTCATAAACGTAGGGCCTATTAACTGCGTTCGAAATTGTTGAACTTCTCTTGGTATAGCCTACGCCAAATTATTTTTTCGTAAAAAACAGTACATAAATTTGAACCAAAAGTCATGAAATATTTTGCCTAAGGTAGGCCTATAATAAGCCTATAGAAAATGTTAAAGTACATCCCCAACACGCGGTCCATTTTTGCAGGGCTTTTTTAGTGATGTGCAATAAGGTATTTCAGCTTTATTTTTCCCGCAAGGCATGACGGGAAAAGTGATAGTTCCCCGCCATAGACATCATATATTAAATGTAAGATGTCTATGTTCCCCGTTCATAAACAAAGCGAAACATGGCGGATAGCTTAGACGAATCGTTCAAAGTGGACGACTTTAATCGATGGAATGTAGATGATTTGAAGAAATTTATAACAGAAAGATGCCACAAGACAACTTCATCGAGTTAAACATGAACTCGTGGCAATCAAATATCTTCTAATATTTGCGTCAAAGTAGATCATAGCAACATCGCTACCGGCACCATTCAGTTTGTTTATGAACGGTGACCTATCACCGAAAGTAAAAGTGGAGATAGTTGCGCATGCGCATTGCTAAAGATGAACTGGCTTATTCTACACAAGAGCAGTTCTAAATGAATTTGAGCAGCTGCAGAAGCATTTGTGCAGTTAAAAATAGTTTAAAATGTTCACTGTCATCCGATTTGGAATAATTTACCATGGCTTTTTAAGGGGTTTTGCAGTTCTAAAAATTCCTTTAAAAAGCCCTGCATTTTTTTTAGTAAGGTCACACACACCAAACAGTGAGGAGGCGAAAGGCGGAGAGAGAGACAGACAGACAGAGAACATAAGAGAAGAAACAGAGAGATGTGTGTAGATCGTTTGGGCTGAACCGAAATTTGAGGCCTTTTGGTTCTTGAAGTCCTTCCTATTTTCACAAATCTGCACTAATAGGCCTATATCGTCCCTTGTGATGCCTATTAAATGCGCTGCGATCATCAACTGCCGCAATGTAAAGACATATTTTATACGTCTTGTTCGGATGAAAGTCGTCCGCTCGGTAACTTCAGGCGGATACGCGGCCTGTAGGCCTACACGGATGTCGTGCAGCTTGAAGCCAAGAGTTATAAATTGTGATGTGATTGTTATAAAGTTGTGACGAAACAGCTTAATGCTGTTATGCTGTAGATGATTTTGCAAAAGTTATAATATTGATGATTTTGTAAATAACGAATGGTTGGTCTAAACTCTAAAGTCAGGTATTGATAGACGGGCTTTCATCTGGGCGAGGGTATATAGGTGTGTGGCATAGAGATGACGGGGTGAATATGAGTTTAAAGTGGACTGAGAGAAAGAGACTTGCTAGTCTGCGTACTTACTTACTTTCTTATTCATACACACATACAGACGTTCACACATAGGCCCCTACGCTTGTATGTACCGTACGCATGAAGACCTCCTACATATACGCGCGTACGTAAAGTCAAGTTTCAGAATCTAGGCCTATAGATGAGTTGGGTAATGCGTATTACTCAAAGTGCCTCAAAATCACACCTGAACGTGTTCAATAATTTATTTAGATAATTTATGTAACGCCCGATTCCAACCACATGATCTCGTAACCGTCGGATGACGGGGTGAATATGAGTTTAAAGTGGACTGAGTCTGTATGTGTGTATGAATAAGAAAGTAAGTAAGTACGCAGACTAGCAAGTCTCTTTCTCTCAGTCCACTTTAAACTCATATTCACCCCGTCATCTCTATGCCACACACCTATATACCCTCGCCCAGATGAAAGCCCGTCTATCAATACCTGACTTTAGAGTTTAGACCAACCATTCGTTATTTACAAAATCATCAATATTATAACTTTTGCAAAATCATCTACAGCATAACGTAACCGTCCATCTCATCGGCTGCCGGCTGACATGTAGGCCTACATAATACATTGACACATGTAACAAGCTAGGATTTTTCTTAAATAAAAATTTGACACTTAGAGGCAATGATATTGGTTGTTTCTTTTGATGAAATGGATTCGTGAAGCGAAATCTATTTGTCATACTTCAGCTCTGTGAATGCACTTCATAATCCTGTCACTATACAATTGAGATCATGAGGTGCTTCGAAATCGTTGCTTCGAGTCATCGACTATTTACGAACTACGGCACTCAAATCTCTATTAGGCCTATTATTATTATTATTATTATTATTATTATTATTATTATTATTATTATTATTATTATTATTATTATTATTATTATTATTATTATTATTATTATTATTATTATTATTATTATTATTATTATTATTATTATTTTATTATTATTATTATTATTATTATTATTACTATTATTATTATTTTTTTTTTTATACATGATCCCTCAGGGACTTAGAAACTGTCCTAAGGTGTGCTATCTGGAGTTAGTGGTCCTCGTCCCCGGTTATTATTATTATTATTATTATTATTATTATTATTATTATTATTATTATTATTATTATTATTATTATTATTATTATTATTATTGTCGTTGTAGTTAGGGCGTCCCGGGCAATCACAAATACGAAAACTATGTGGAGCTAGTTGAGATTCTGCTGAAAAACTACGGCAAAATGGGCTGCAGCAGGATGTCCCTCAAAGCTCATATCCTTGATGGTGGGAGACTACATTTGGGGGCGGATTGATTCGTGAAAGTGATTTACGTAATCGTAATCTCCAAACTTCTAAAGCGCCACTAGAAAGCCAAGCGCAGGGCACCAGCTTATTCACGAGCGCTGCGTCTAGTCAGAGGGGTTGTCCAAAAGAGTAGTCCGAGGGAGGTCCGAGGGAGGTTTCCAGAGGATCAGAGAGGGCACAGCAGATGTTAAGGCGAGTTTCTTTTAGGTCGAGGATTGGAAGGTACAGGATCAGATGAGTCAGGATAAGAGTTCTTGAAAAGAAGAGACTTTAGTTTCGAGTGGAAAGCCTTGGGGTGATGGAAAGAGGAGCCTGAGGCAGATGATGGTGGATGATTGGCGATGATGGTGGAGGAACCGAAAAGTGCGGAATTCAGGAGGTAGATCGTTCCAGAGACGCGGCGCAGTGTTGGATATTTCTCGGTTGGAGAATTTGAGATGAGTAGTGACCGGGGGTCTAGAAAGAGTGAGAACGGAGGTTGATCGGGTAGAGCGGGTTGGCTGGATGGTGAAGAGTTCGCGGAGATATCTGGGCGTTGTAGGGAGTTGTAGGTTAGCGAGAGGACTTTGAAGTGAATTCGCTCTGGGATTTTTAACCAATGGAGTGATTTGAGGATGGGAATGATGTGAATCATGTGATGATGCTTGGGCGTTCTGGTGACGGCTCTGGCTAGTGAGTTTTCACTGAGCTGCAGACGCTTTTACTTGGGTGGCTTCTAGGTTGAGTTCTCAATTAATTTTTTTGTTCTTATTCAGTCTGTTGAAGCATTTTACTTCTCCTTCGGATGCGGCGGAGGTCACGAATGTGCATGAAGCAGGAGCGCGAGAGGCTGGAGATAATTTTACTTCTAGATATGTGGATCAAAAGTAACACCAAGATTACTTACAGGGGCATCAGAGGTGAAGGTAAGAGATATGAAGAGTTAGTGGATAGGTGTATTGAAAGGTCAGGTATTTTCTTGATTTGGTCAGGAAGGCCGAGGATGATGAATTCTGTTTTAAGTGTTGAGGCAGAGGAGGTTGGACGACATCCATTGAGAGACTAGGTTAACCACATTGAGTAGTTTTGCAATGGAAGCGGAAAAAGAGCTTGGGAGAAAGATATGTAGATTTGGGTGTCGTCTGCGTAAAGATGGTGGTCAACAGAAGAGGATTTTATGAGATGGCTTAATGGTGTAGTATACAGAATGAAGAGCAGGGGCCCAGGAGATTACCTTGAGGGACACCACAGCAGAGCGTACAGGGGTTGCGAACAGTAACTGGATGCTTTAACAGAGAAGGATCTGGAAGACAAGTAGGACTGAAACCAACATAGAGCAGAGCCAGAGACGCCAAACCAAGATGAAAGTCGATGAAGAAGGAGGCTGTGATCAATGGTGTCAAATGCGGCAGAGATGTCAAGGAGACAGAGGCAGGAGACTTGCTGATGGCTGACGGCAGAGACCAGTTTATTGTACAGAGAGGCAGTAGAGTTTCTGTGGAGTGGTGTTTAGTGAAGCCAGATTGGTGGGGGAATGGGGGGAGGAGTGAGCACCCCGAGAGGTAATCGTTTAGCCTGGAAAGGACAATTCGTTCAGTTAATTTAGATAGAAAGGAAAGGTTGGTAATTAGATAGTTTTCCTTGTCAAGATTTGATTTTTTCAGAAGAGGAGTAACAAGAGATTGCTTGAAGACCATTGGGAAGTTGCCAGAAGAGAGTGGAGATTTATAATTGTAGTGATTACTGGAATGAGCACAGTAAGTTCACCGTAGATCTTACTACAGAAACTACTCTTCTAACCTAGTATATAGGTCATTTTGTATAGGCTGTAGTGTAGACGCTTCTATGTGTATATTTTGATTGATGTTTTTCTAACTTTATGTGATCGAAAGACACCACTAAATTCGCCCGTTTTTCATTGCAAATATGTAAATTTCAAAATATAAATGTCCTGGTCAGAAAAGCAAAGTTTGAAGGGAATTACAGCCATTTTCAATACATTTTAGGCACAAGCATGTGGGAAGTAACACTTACGACCGAGGAACAGAGTTGACCCTAAATGCGGTGTTCAGAAAAATCGTCCGCATATCGACCTATGCGTTTTTAAGTTTTTAGCCATTAACTCCATAAATCCGCTATTATTCGACAGCGTCAAATTCCGATGCAGAGGCGTGACCCTTTCTTTCCCTTAACAGTTAGGCCTACACTTAAGTTGCTTGAGCTATAGGCCCTATCGTAATACAAGTTGTTATCGATGTCGTTATTGATGAATTGGCTAGTCTTATCTTGTTGATGTTAACTGTTATTATAGGCTACTAGTGTTAAAGAGGTGTATGCAGCAGTAAGAAAGAAGCAAGATTGCTTACCGAAGAAGCCATCTTCTTATCCTGTCGTTCAATTCCGAAACAAACTTTTCGCGTCAAGGCCTTTATATAACGAAATACAGTATATGTGACGAAGCCACTGCGTGGGCTGAACTAGCCTAATATCCTATTAGGGTGGTCAAACAATTTAAATTTAGAAAATATTGTTTCTCCACACGGCAGTCCTTGTTACATGTAACATTGGGAGTTGTGCGATGAATTTTTATTACTATTATTATTATTAGACTGTTATTTATAGCGCGCCTAAAAAAATTGGAATCTTGCACAAAAGCGCGTAACAGAAAAATCAATCATAGTAAATCTTAAACAGATGTGTTTTAAGGTTAGTTTTGAAAATCGATAAAGTTGAGGATTTGCGGATCAAAAGTAACACCAAGTTTGTTCCATTCAGCCGGGCCGGCTAGCGCAAATGTAAGAGTTGAAGAGTTTTTGGAGTGATCTTGTCACAACAAAATCACCTTGAGACGATGAACGTAGCCCTCGTCTGGATTGGAGAGAGGAACAGGGTGTGAGGCAGAGGAGGTTGGACGAGATCCATTGAGAGACTAGGTTAACCACATTGAGTAGACAGCAATGGAAATGGAAAAAGAGCTTGGGAAGAAAGATATGTAGATTTGGGTGTCGTCTGCGTAAAGATGGTGGTCAACAGAAGAGGATTTTATGAGATGGCTTAATGGTGTAGTATACAGAATGAAGAGCAGCTGTAAGAGGTTGGAAGGGTGAGGGACACCACAGAAGACCACAAGGGGTTGAGAACAGTAGTGGATGCTTTAAATGAGAAGGATCTGGAAGACAAGTAGGACTGATTTCTCGTTAGAGCAGAGCCAGAGACGCCAAACCAAGATGAAAGTCGATGAAGAAGGAGGCTGTGATCAATGGTGTCAAATGCGGCAGAGATGTCAAGGAGACAGAGGCAGGAGACTTGCTGATGGCTGACGGCAGAGACCAGTTTATTGTACAGAGAGGCGAGTAGAGTTTCTGTGGAGTGGTGTTTAGTGAAGCCAGATTGGTGGGGGACTTGGAGGAGTGAGTTAGAAGAGAGGTAATCGTTTAGCCTGGAAAGGACAATTCGTTCAGTTAATTTAGATAGAAAGGAAAGGTTGGTAATTAGATAGTTTTCCTTGTCAAGATTTGATTTTTCGTCAGAAGAGGAGTAACAAGAGATTGCTTGAAGACCATTGGGAAGTTGCCAGAAGAGAGTTAGAGATTTATAATTGTAGTGATTACTGGAATGAGCACAGTAAGTTTATCGTAAATCTTCGAAAAACTACTCACTTCTAACTCTTTTAAGGTCATTTTTGTATAACTGTAGTGTAAATAGGCCTATGTGTATATTTTGATTGATGTTTTTCTAACTTTATGTGATCGAAAACACGCAAATTCGCCCGTTTTTCATTGGAAATATGTAAATTTCAAAATATAAATGTCCTGGTCAGAAAAGCAAAGTTTGAAGGGAATTACAGCCATTTTCAATACATTTTAGGCACAAGCATGTAGGAAGTAACACTTACGACCGAGGAACAGAGTTGACCCTAAATGCGGTGTTCAGAAAAATCGTCCGCATATCGACCTATGCGTTTTTAAGTTTTCCATTAACTCCATAAATCCGCTATTATTCGACAGCGGTTGTCAAATTCCGATGCAGAGGCGTGACCCTTTCTTTCCCTTAACAGTTAGGCCTACACTTAAGTTGCTTGAGCTATAGGCCCTATCGTAATACAAGTTGTTATCGATGTCGTTATTGATGAATTGGCTAGTCTTATCTTGTTGATGTTAACTGTTATTATAGGCTACTAGTGTTAAAGAGGTGTATGCAGCAGTAAGAAAGAAGCAAGATTGCTTACCGAAGAAGCCATCTTTTGTCCTGTCGTTCAATTCCGCAAACAAACTTTTCGCGTCAAGGCCTTTATATAACGAAAAACAGTATATGTGACGAAGCCACTGCGTGGGCCGACTAGCCTAATATCCTATTAGGGTGGTCCAAACAATTTAAATTTAGAAAATTGTTTCTCCACACGGCAGTCCTTGTTACATGTAACATTGGGAATTGTGCGACGAATTTTTATTACTATTATTATTATTAGACTGTTATTTATAGCGCGCCTAAACAAAATTGGAATCTTGCACAAAAGCGCGTAACAGAAAAATCAATCATAGTAAATCTTAAACAGATGTGTTTTAAGGTTAGTTTTGAAAATCGATAAAGTTGAGGATTTGCGGATAAAGACAGGGAGTTTGTTCCATTCAGCCGGGCCGGCTAGCGCAAATGCCCTGTTACCAAGTTTTTTGAGTGATCTTGTCACAACAAAATCACCTTGAGACGATGAACGTAGCCCTCGTCTGGATTGGAGAGAGGAACAGGGTGTAACAAGTGAAGAAAGGTATGCAGGAGAACAGTTTGTGTAGATTCTGTACATTAGAAGACAGATTTTGAAATTGATGCGAGCTTGTATGGGAAGCCAGTGTAGTTCACGGAGGGTCGGTGTGACGTGATCCCGAGGATTTTGGTTCTTGATAAGCTTAGCAGCGTAATGAAGAACAGCTGTAAGAGGTTGAAGGGTAGATGCAGGAAGACCACAAAGGACTGAGTTGCAGTAGTCAATTCTAGAAATGACAAGGGCCTGTACTAGGGTACGAACACATTTCTCGTTAAGACTTTTCTTGACTTGCCGAATGCGTCTGAGATGGAAAAAACAGGATTTGGTTATAGAGGAGATATGAGTTTTCATAGACAGCGAGTTATCAAGGAGGACACCAAGGTCTCGGACAACATCAGCTGGTTTAATGGAGCAATCTGGGCTAAGATTGAGTACAGTGTGGAATAATTGTGAGTTAGGTAATGAGTTGCGGTAAAACCAGATAAGTTCTGTCTTGGAGGCATTCAGTTTAAGGCGCATGGATGCACACCATGATTGGAATTCAGTGAAACAAGTTATTAAGCGAAACATTGCATTATCAAAGTCTTTGGCAGCAAGTTTAATATAGAGTTGTGTGTCGTCAGCATAAAGGTGTATAAGGATGCCGTGTTTGAAGGCAATGTGAACAATGTTAGAGGTATAGAGGATGAACAAGAGGGGGCCAAGTATAGAACCTTGAGGTACACCAAAGAGGATATTGAAGTACCTAGAAGTGTTAGAACCAAGTCGCACAGAGTGTGATCTGTTTGTCAAGAAATTAGCAATCCAGAGAAGAGCAGAGGCCATAATGCCAAATTGAGATTCAAGCACTTGAATGAGAATGGAATGGTCAACACAATCAAAGGCAGAGCTAAAATCTAGTAACAGAAGGGCAGTTATGAAACCAGAGTCAAGTGCCATGATTATATCATTATAAACTTTAAGGACAGCAGTTTCAGTGGAGTGGAGGCGGCGGAAACCAGACTGAACAAGTGGTAGCAAGGAGTTGTATTCAACATAGTTAGAAAGCTGACGGTGGACGGCACGCTCAACAAGTTTGGAGATGAAAGATAGGTTAGAGATTGGGCGGTAATTACCAGGATCGGAAGGGTCAAGGCCTGATTTTTTAATGCGAGGACGGATAATGGCACGCTTGTGGGAAGCAGGTAAGGTAGCAGTGATAAGTGAGCAGTTTATGAGTAGGATCAAAATGGGGACAAAAATATGTCGAAGGGATTTAATAATCCAGACTGGGCAGGAATCAAGCTCACATTGCTTGGAGGAGGAGTTACTGAGAAGCTGATCAACTTCAGGTAAAGTGATCTCATCAAAAGCACAAAGACCAGGAAAATGTAGGTGGTTAGGGTTCAAGACAGGTAAGGGGGCGTCTTTGGTGGAATGGCGAATAGCTTCAGTTTTGTTTGCAAAGTGATCAAGAAGTTCATCAGGTGAGAGTGGACATTCAATAGAGGATTGCGGGGATAAAATAGAGTTTAATGATTTCCAGAGAGCCTTGCCATCCTTCTCAGCTTCTTCAATGTTGTGTCTTAGGTAGATTGAGCGTTTGTGCTGAAAACATTTTCTTTGTTTCTGTGCTTGTAGGCCTACTTTCAGCAGATTGAGTAAACGAGTGCATTTTGAGTGGAATTTTGAAGTTAATCTGAGAATAAGAATATACAGAGGTCGACGTGAATGATCACTTTTGGAAAAACAGGGAAAAACAGTAAATAACGAGTTAATTTTGATAATTGGTTTAATTACAATATTACATGATGTATGCATGTATGTATTTATGTTTGTCTATGTGCATATGTATGCATGCATGCATGCATATATGTACAATGTACATGTATGCATGTACATACTTATGTAAGCTTATGTATAGGCATGTATGTGTATGGGAAGTTGTTTCCTTATGCCCATCTCTTTGAATGTCTGCATGTCTGTCTGTCTGTCTGCATGTATGTATGTATGCATGTATGCATGTATGTATGTATGTAGGTGTGTATGTATATTGCACACATCTATGCAAGATGGCGGCAACCGGTTAGCGTGTTCCTGGTTGATTCGGTTAAAACATCAAATTCTTTATATTTAGCGAAGGGAATTCATCTTCGTGTATGTTTCATATTTTGTACTTAATATCCTACTCGGCAAAGATATAGGCCTACTTCGAATAAAATTCACGGAATTATGTCGAGGAAAGCTATTAAAACGGACGAACTGGTCAAGACGATTCAGGACGAGAAAGTCATGTCACTCTTAGTGAAGCGCGTCGCCGTCTAACTCTAGTTGTTGAGGAGGTCTTCAAAAAGTTGGCAGCTGACTTCCATTAATCTGCCCTCTCACAACTGGTGGGAACTATGGTCGTTGAACAAGTGGACAAAGCACTCGAACCGACAAACCTAAGAATGAAGAACCTGGAAAATGAAAACAAACTTCTGAAACGCAGAATCGATGATCCAGAAGTCCACAGTCGCTTGGATAATCTTGTTTTCCATGGACTTGCCTCAAAAGTCTCTTGTTCCCTTGACACCCTCTCGTCGAAAGTCTAGACGGAGTAATCGTGAAAATATCGAACATGTGCTCGACTTCTGTCAGTTGCGACTTGGTCTGAAATTGTCAGAGTCAAACATTTCCACAGCGCATCGCCTCCCCAAAAAGGGCATGGACAAAACGCAACCTTTATTCGTCAAATTTGCCACGCGTCACATACGTGATTCCATCTTTGCTGCGAGGAAGATGCTCCGCCAAGCTACGGACGCAAAAGGACCGAACAGACTTTAGTCTTTACATAAACGAACACCTTACAAGGATAAATGCACCAATATTTGCACATTCAAGGAAACTGCAGGCGAGAGAAAACCCCATCTTCGCAACCTGAACCACTGGCGGCTGCACCTTCATCAGGAGAAGTTTTCTTCTGTATTACACAATGGCAACGTTGAAAGAATGTTCTCCTTGATGAACGCTCAATGGATAAAGGAAAGGAACAGTCTGTCTGTTGACTCTGTGAATGCATGTAATTGGTAACGAGGATTGGCTACCGAGAGTTATTGGCTCCTCACTCCTCAGAAAAATAGAGTGCATAAGCAGCATAATCAACCACGGGCAATAATTGATTGTCATTCGCAACTTTATGATAAAAAGCCTAAATTGATTTCACACAGCTCTCCAACGTGACTTCGTCTCATGGTTGTTTAGGAGACCCCGGCCGTGACTCCAGATCCAGTCCGGAATGAGACATTCAATGTGAATGCATTCCTTTGTCCTCCTTTCCGGCTTTCTGTGTCCTCCTTATAAGGCTATCCAGTATCCATGTATCTGGCAAACCCTATAATTATGTACCACTGAAAGCTAATTTTTCGCCCACCGGTTGCCCCCCCCTCGTTACGCCACTGATGAAATTACAGTCATCTTTGTTAGAAAGGGAAAACCCATGGGGACGTCGGCGAAGCAAGTATCCAGTAGGACGAATCGGAGGGAATAGCGGATATAGAACATGATGTTGGTTGGAGGCAATGGCACCAAACGAACGTCTGTCTGCCTCTAGTGCTAACTCAGACGTGCACTTTGTCTGAGGCCGTGTTATTTCAGTTATGGTTTTTCAGTTACAGTTTCAGTTGCAGTTACCTAATTTATTATTTTTCAGTTACAGTTATAGTTACAGTTAACTGCAATCAGATTTTTCAATTTCAGTTACAGTTTCAGTTATTATTTTTATGAGTCATGACTAACGATACACTGACCACAAGTATTCCGAAAAGTTATCATAAATATTTACGCTGCAAATCAAACCGATTTAACATATTGTCCGTTTACTTTAAGGAAAACACGACGTTCCAGATTAACACTTGCTCAGTTCTGCTTTCGTGCGCATAAATCCCCACAAACTGAGAAAACATGCTCAATAATATACTTGTGAAGCTGGTCTTCCGCTATTGGTGCCAATGTTGGACAAGAGGTCTGTCGATCCACACTCGTGTTTTTCGGCATCATTGCCAACAACAGTGCGAACACAACATCGAATCTTAATTGTGTGCTGCCGCTTCATAAACAAATTATTCCCACACGCCACTTTCTACTTTTCGACCGCTACTTGGCTTAAACATTGTTTCTCGTAGTCGTCGATTGTTTTACGGTTTAGCGCTTACATTAATCAATGACAACACAACGAAAGAAACTGCCATGGAGCACAGAAAACTAACTGTAGACTACAGTAGGATTAGCCTACTATTCAAAAAGTAAGTAAGGAAAAACCGATATTTCAGAATTAAATGAGGAAAAACTTATGTTTTATTTTCAAGTTAACGCTTTGTGATTCTTCAGTTAGGCCCTATGCAGTTTTTGTTTTTCAGTTTCTATTACAGTTTAAGTTATTCAGCATTTTTCAGTTTCAGTTTCAGTTATAGTTAACTGACAAACATTTTTCAGATATATTTTGCTATTTCAGTTACAGTTTCAGTTAATAAAAATAAGACTGGTCTGAGGGTGTAGAAATCCTCCGCGTTTCATGCGCCTGATCAGCTGCTCGATTCGTTCCCGCTCTTCTGCTTTGTCTAGCCCCACCAAGCTGGTGACTGGTGAGGCATACATGAAACGTGCAATGATTGAATGTCGTAATTCCATCTGATTTGAGCACATCGAACATTGAGGAGGAGCAGGCTACAAGGACTTGGTCAATGTGTGTAGTCATTCGTAGGTCTTAACTTGACGTAACTCCAAGAAAAAGCATTGATTCAACCCTTACTGCGTCAGGCAATATCGGTGGAATGGAGGAGCTTTTATTTTGCCTTTTCGTGATACACAGTGGCGTACGGAGCTTAAATGCCGCCCGGGGCGACGGCCCAAAATGCCGCCCTTGGCACTTAATTTTGGAAATTTCCGGAAAATTTTCTTTATTACTTCCGCCAAAATTTCTGATGACTTTTTTTTGCTTTCCCCTCTTTTTTTCAAAAACAGATTCCTCTCCTCCCGTGCAAGAATCATGCTCATCTACTATACTATATAATTGTCAGAAGCCGCCGTGTCCTGCGCCCGGGGCCCCCCCGCCCCCTCATTACGCCACTGTATGCTATTTATTGAATTATTTTCTTCCTTTCCTCCCTTCTTTGTCTACTTTTATTACTTTCTCTTATACTTTTTCAATTTTTTTCTGCATTCACTCCTTTTATTTTTCTTCAACCCTATTTTGCCGTCCCTGCTCAAGTGCCGCCCGAGGCGACTCGCCCCCCCCTGCCCCTCGTACGGTACGCCACTGGTGATACAACCATCTCGTGAGTCTTGTTCCGGTTAAGTCGTAGGCTATAGGTTGTTCGTCTCTGCCCATTTCGAAATGCTGTAAAATTCTTCGATTACAGTATCATGGTGTGACGAACCAACTAACAAATATGTAGGCCTATCATCTGCACATTTGAGTAAAAGGTTGAAGCTATTTTTAGGCTGAAGGTCAGATGCACCCACAACATAAGAGGCAGGGCTTACCCCAAACCTCTGAACGACACTAGCATTAATGTATGCCGCCTCAGAGATAACTCCATTGAAGCAAATAGCATGACCTGCTCGTCACTCTACTTTGGCCTTCCTCTAAATCGACTTGTGTGCCTGGACCGAGTCTTGCGCTCTGCAGCGCGTCTTATTGGGCAAATCCCCAAATTTGGTCATGTCTCCAGCTATATGATGGAGACTTTACACTAGCTCCCTACCCGGCAGCGCATTGAGTACAGGATTGCTGCCTTGGTACGACGATGTCAGTTGGGTCTAGCCCCAGTCTACCTGCGGGAACTTTGCTGCCCCTCGGGTATTCAAGGTCGCCGCCCCCTCCGCTCTGCAGAGAAGGGAGTGCTCTTAGTGCCATTTGCTCGAACTGCAACTATGCAGAATCGAGCCTTTTCCGTGGTGGGCCCAGTGGTCTGGAACGGGCTCCCCAGGAGATACGCCTGCTTCCTGGGACTTTTACTGAAGCTTTCTATACTAAGCTCAAAACTGTACTTTTTGGCCGTGCTGGAGTCGGGAGCGCCTCTGAGTAGTCCTCTTGAAGGGGCGCTATATAAATTTATGAATGAATGAATGACCTCCTTTCGTGAAAATAACTGATCAACCAATTATAAACAGTCAGGTAGGCCCTACGACTACGTCCAAAACTGCGAGCTTTTCGGCAAGTGACGATCCATGGCGAAAACTACCATTAACAATTCATAACATTGTACCTCATACAGCTCAGGAAGTTTTCGAAATTTCTTGAGTCGCATCTGTTTAGACGTTCTTGTAAGGCACTATATAAAGGGCCAGATATATACCGGGTATACATACATACATACGTACGTACATACATGTATACATAGTACATTTCTTGTTGCAAAGTTTGGATCTTCAATGAAGACTGTTCCCTGAAGCATAAGTGCTTAAGTTGTCACTTGTGAGCATGGGACCAACGTACGATACCCACAGACTGTCCCATATGCATGTATGATGTTCCCCTATAAATTTAAAAATTGAACCTTCACAAGCACACACACATATGTATATGTACAGTTGGCATCTGGTGCACTGAAGCCATATATATATATATATATATATATATATATATATATATATATATATATATATATATATATGGCATAGTATATATATATATATATTATAATCTTTTAAGAAGATAAATAATTGTTCTGTGTTGTATAAATTACAACTGTAATTCTGGACACTTGGCAACTTAACTATCACAACACCAAGCAGAATGACATATGTGCACATAAATATATATATATATATATATATATATCACATGAAGTAACCTAAACACATGCAAGTATATAAATGCACAGAGTACATATATATTTATGTACATCAAGTGTATAATAATGCATGTCTTTGTAGGCTCTAGCCATGATGCACAAAGTGAAATGGTAAATTCCACAACTGTTGAATAAGTGTCTAAGATGTAGATACTGATGTGGTACATTTAGATATCACATGCACTCTGGAACCTCCTTAAAACGAACATCTTTATAACATGATTTCCGATCATAAGCCTTCACAGATATAGATCGCAAATAGTCCTACAGTCAACTCTAAAATTGAACTCTATAGTGCAGCCTTATCAAGGCATTGCATCCATTTGACTAGCATAGGTAGCGTTATAAGGATTCTCTAGTTCAGTGCTTCCCAAAGTGGTGGTCCGCGGACCGCTGCCGGTCCGCGAGCCCTCAGTTGCCGGTCCTCAGAGTGAGTAAAGAAACTGGTCAAATTGTCTCGGAATCAAGAAATGGGTATTGTATTTTTAAAGTCATAACAAAAAACCCTTATTAGGCTAGCATTTAAAGGGCAGTAGAGTCATAGAATTGGCTAAACATGCATTTAAATCAATTTTAATACATATTTGAGGAATCTATTTTAGGTGATAGAAAAGAGAAATAATTAATAAATTAGGCACTGGTCCTCCTGCAGTGGGAAAATTCTTGCCGGTCCGTGACACTGAAAAGTTAACTCTGCCGGTCCGTGACACTGAAAAGTTTGGGAAGCACTGCTCTAGTTTAACTTACGGTATTGATATTTCAAATTGAGTTTGTATCTTGTGAGATCAGCATTGTGTCACATTTTAGGAGAACTCAGCCGTGATGCTGTGTCATTGGAATTGTCAAGTTATGTGATGGTGTTATGCTATGACTTTATGGTATGAATGTTTATTATGTCACTGTGGTACGTCATAGTTTCACGTCATGGTCTGACATCATGGTACTATGTCACGGTTGATTGACTTTTGGTGCATCTTATTTTCCTCCATGTGACACATGGATGACTGGTTGTTTCACCTGACCGATGCCTCCAGATGCAGCACCTGCCGCAGCCGGTGGGGCCGTAGCCCGTATCAGTGGAGCTTCGATGACGAGCTTCCCACCAGCAGTCAGACTGGCGGTCACAAGGTTCGGATCGACATCCTCTGGGATGTCAAACTCTCGGTTGAACTCGCGACAGCTCGTTCTTCCAGGGGTTTTCTCCTCGTGCCGCGCCCGCACTACCAGCTTCCTATCCACCGTCTTCACTGTGAGGTCTTGAGGCAAGAACTCTGACCCAATATCGACAGTCAGCTGAAAGAACTTGGATCCTCCATCTTGGCCCGTCGTCACGGCTCTCTGCTGTCCGGCGTTGATGACGTCACGAGGGGTCGTGGCCCCGGTTACCATGGAGAAGATGCGAGCTCGGTCGTCTCGCAGCTGGTCATAAGAGGGTGCTGGCATCTCGGCTTCGACCTGGAGGATGCCATCATTGCTGAGGGTGCTGCGAAGGGTCTCTGGGTTGACGTTGTTTGGGATGACTACTTGGCGACTGAACTCACGACTGACCGACTTATCTGATCCTATGAGACAACACAGGCAAATTATGCTAATCTATACCATAACAGTTTAAGTGCAATCCCCAAATTTAAATGCATTTTAAATAGGCTGTACTTGGAAGGTGCTATATAAATGAAAAGTTCTACACATACATAGAGAAGAATGATCCACATTACAAGCTTAATTTATTATTGTAACTTAATTGCCCAGGTACTATTTATTGTTGGCTGCATGAGGGTAAAATATTACTATTTATTAATATTATGCGTTTATTAGGCACCTCTACCAGTTGCGCTGGATACCGGTCACATGACGCCATCTGTCATTCAGTGCAGCAGTGACCCTCATCCACTCATTCAATGTGACGCTCTTGGACTAGTTGTAGCCACCAAGCTCAAGTATTTGCGTATAACTGAATACATGCAAGTTACTCTACACTGGCTTCCTGTTGTGAAGCGCATTGCTTTTAAGATCATAATGCTGACACTCAATTATTGGCACTGCTCTGGGAGCTCTGCGTTCCAGTCTCGACTCAGCTGGGTCGGCAGTCGTTGCGCTCTGTGGCTCATGGAGATATGCAGGTGCCACGCTGTCACACTTCAGCTGGAGCCCATCATGCTTCCTCGTGTGTTGGACCATCCTCCTGGAACAGTCTGCCACTGCGCTTACGTGCTGTTGCCACTCTGTGCAGCATACATTTGCCAACTGTCTTAAACGCACTCGTTTAGATCTGTTAGGTAGTCATTGGTACAGCACCTTTGTGAGTTACCTAAACAGAGACAGAGAGACACAGACAGAGAGACACAGACAGAGAGACACAGACAGAGAGACACAGACAGAGAGACACAGACAGAGAGACACAGACAGAGAGACACAGACAGAGAGACACAGACAGAGAGACACAGACAGAGAGACACAGACAGAGAGAAGGGATGAGGGAAGTGTGTATTATTTCAATCTCTGTATCTGTCTACTTGCCCTTCTCCTCGTGCTTGGCATGGACAATGAGGTTCTGGTTCTGGGTCCGGACACTGATCTCATGCGGCTGGAACTGACTCACATCGAAGCTGACGCGGAACAACCGTGTTCCTTTTCCGGTGTCATAGAACATGCTGTTAAGGTCCATCCGTTCGAGCAGATTGTCGCTGCTGCCACGGCGTGGTTCATTCTGAGTCTGCGTGTGAGTCTGCGTGTGAGTCTCCTCTGGTCTAAGGCGGAAGAAGTCGCTCCTCAGCTGGTCCACTTCATCCTCCCACTCCCTCCGACGCCGTTCCATCCGTTCGTTCATCTCCTCCCACATGTTCTTCTGGCGCTGTTCGAACGTCTGGTTGTCACGACGAACTGGAACATGGACCTCTGTCTGGAACGTCGATGACGACGACGAAGAGCTTTGCTGCTGCTGCTGCAGGTGGTCGGACATCTTCACAGGTGTCGTCTAATTGGCTCTACACGGGTCAATCAATTGGTCAACTAATTGCTCTTCTTCTACAGTTCGTCGTTGAATGTTCTCTGGAACATCAAACAACCAACATATATGCATCTTAGAACTATAGATGAAGCTGACAAAGATGATTGTGACAACAAAGATGACGATCAAATCAAATCAAATCAAATCTTCTTTTATTGCAACCAAGTTAAAAAAATAAAACATCCTTGCACACAGAAAGGGGTACTATTTTGGCAAACAAAGGGAAACCCAGAAGGGATAAAGGAATCCCGCTGAGCAGGGCCACCCTAATAGCAGTTACAGGAAAAATCATCAAGATGGTCAACACAGTAAACAAAATATTCAAAGCTAACGGCTGATCCCCAAAGTCCAATACAAACAAATAATCAATTGTAAACCTATTAGAAAAAGTCTACACTTCAAATTAGCAAAATACTATAGATAATTCTTAACTAAGAACTTAACTATTATCTTAACTACACGCGGCTATTTACACTTTATGAAAATTACTAATTTATAACGTGGAAGAGAGTAATGAAGTACGAAATCTCTTTTTAAAGGTTAATAGATTATTGGTGAGACGTATTACCAGTGGTATTTTATTCCATACCTGAGTACCATATGACTTGATTGTGAAACGCCTGGTGTTAGTGTGAGCTGAGACAGGGCGGTAAGCTGAGTTGTTCCTAGTAGCGTACGAATGGATGTCAGAGGCATGCTGGAGGAAGTCCTTAAATATGGAGGGGAGGAGCCCATGTTCAAGCCGATAATAGAATTCACCTATTTGAAAGTCTTTGATCTGGTCGATTCTCAGTAATCTTAGTTCGGTAAAGGATGGGCCTGAATGTTCCCATTTCTTAATGCCTGCAACTAAACGAACAGCCCTCTTCTGCAGGATAATTAATCTGCTCAATCTCGAGGCGTATGTCGAAGCCCACACCATATTACAATAGGTGAGGTAGGGGTAAATAAGTGCATAATATAAATTCAATCTTGTTGCTCTTGGCAGTAAATATGCTATACGGGTTAATATGCCCACATTTTTAGCAATTTTAGCTGAAATCTGATTAATGTGAACCTTCCAAGTCATAATTATGTTGATCAATGTGGACGCCAAGAAATTTCGTTGACTCTACCATCTCAATAGGGGTATCCTTGATACGTAAATCGAAACTGCCAGTCGGAAGAGCTTTCCTGTGGGATTTGAATAATATATAATTAGTTTTGTCTAAATTCAACGTGAGTTTATTTGTAGCAAACCAGACATCTATCTTCAACAGCTCCTCGTTAACTACACGAGTTAGTTCCTGCCAGGAACCGTTGGAGTAGAACATGTTAGTGTCGTCAGCAAATAGCACACAAAACAAGGTAGGGGAAACAAGTGCCAGGTCGTTAATGTAAAGTAAAAATAGAAAGGGTCCAAGATTGGAACCTTGCGGCACTCCATATTTAATCATACCAAGCTCGGATAGGGCACCATTACAGAGGACTCTCTGTGAACGGTTATCCAAATAGCTCGCAAACCATTTAAGCTGATTTCCTCTAACTCCATAGTATTCTAACTTACTTAACATAATCCTATGATCTACCGTGTCAAATGCCTTAGCCAGATCAAAAAAAATACCTATAGAGTACTCGTTCTTTTCAATCGCGTTAGTGATCATGTCTTGCATATTCAGAAGTGCCATATACGGCGAGTGTCCAGGCTGAAATCCATGCTGAGACTGACAGATAACATTGAGATTTTTTACATAATTATAAAGGCGAGTGTACATAATTTTTTCATAAAATTTTGAGAAATATGGAAGAATAGAAATAGGACGATAATTTGCAACATTATCTTTATCGCCTTTCTTAAATATTGGGACTACTTTAGCCGTTTTTATTGCCTGCGGAACAACCCCACTATTTAAGGAGCAGTTAATTATCTCGGCCAAAGGTTTGGCGACAATACAAAGAGAAGGTGTTGCTAAACAAGGATCAATATCGTCAATGCCTTTGCTATGCGTCAATTTGATGTCTCTACCAATATCCAAAATCTCCATTGAGGATGTGGATAATAGTCCCATTGAGCTCAGACTAGGGGTATGAAGGTAGCTATCGAAAGAAACTGAAGGTGTAGGAGGAATCTTTTCTGCGAGGGAATGTGCAATGTTAGTAAAATAGTGATTAAGTGCATTAGCCATTACATTCGCGTCTTTTACTGTAGCCCCATTTATTGTTAAGGCTTCTATTCGCGTATCTCCATTCCCTAATTGCATGATAGAGCGTATAAGTTTCCAAGTTGCTTTAAGGTCCTCTTTGTATTTACAAAATTCAATTTCATAATGATTTTTTTCTGCTTTAATTCTAATTGTCTTAAATTTGTTCCTATATGTTGTGAATTTGTTTTTATTAAATTCATTAGGTTTTTTAAGGTATTTTAGGTATAGGGAGTTTTTCTTCTTGCAAGACTTAAGAAGGCCAGGAGTCATCCAAGGTTGAATAAATTTGGGCTTCTCGGTATTCCTTTTACCAGAGACTAACGGGAATGCTTTATTGTAGGCAGTTTTATATAATTGTAAAAACAATTCGTATGCACCGTTAGCATCTCCTTCTCTACTAATGCTCATTACTAGTTCCCATTTACTATTCGTTAGTAGAGCGTTAAATTTCTCAATCCTTTCCTCATTAACAATACGATAATCAAAAGAATTTGATTCCTTCTTCTTCGGGCTTTTAAGCGTAAAACAAGCAAGAATCGGGAGATGGTCAGATAAGTCGGATATAATGATTGATGTTTCTATCAGCCTGGACCAGGCGTTCGTAAATATATTCTCAATCAGAGTTGAGGTGTCAGTGGTAATTCTCGTGGGTCTTGTAATAGTTGGAATGAGCTGATGGGAAGTAAGACAGTTATAAAATGCGTTAGTTTCTTTATGTTCGTTAATTTTGAGCAGATCAATATTAAAGTCCCCTATTAATATTAAGTTCTTAGTACCCTTTGTAATGTGAAGCAATAGTTCCTCTATTTCCACATTGAACTCAACCATACTCCTCCCCGGTGGCCTATAGACAACCCCCACTAAGCATGTGCTATTCTCTAGGCCAATTTTAACAAGGAGTCCTTCATAGGCTTTGTGCTTCACAGTTTCTTTTTGCAATTCATATTTAGTCGATTCCTTTATAAACATTCCTATTCCCCCTCCTCTACCTTCCTCTCTTGATTTGTGAATAAAATTATAGCCTTGTATCTTGATGACATCCTCCAGCGCCGATTCTAACCAAGTTTCAGTGACAGCAAGTATGGTGACGGGAATATGGCTAAGTATGTCTCGAATCTCATCTAATTTATACATAATGCTTCTGCAATTTATATGTAAAATCGCAAAGTTGGATTCAATAAGTTCAAGTTTTGCATCCCAAGAATGTAATGTAGTGTATGGACTATTCCATGCGAGGTTAGTAAAATAGTTTTGATCAGGGTCAACATCATTATTATTAATCAAAACACGATTATCGGATTCCTCAGGGAACACCACTAATTCACAATTGGCATCAACTGATCCGCACTGATCCGGATCTATCTTCTTTAAAGGTTCCTTACATATATATTCATCATCAGCCTCTGCGAATGGAAACAGATTTCTAGTACAATGCACGCAAAGCCAATAATCCCAGTCATCACACAGCTCAGCACTCCGCTGTAAACAGCCCATATGGTACACACCTTTACATACTGCGCAAGTTACAACATCTAATTCTTCGTTAATTGAACCAGTGCAAATGCCGCATACTCGATGGTCACCTTCCGACATAGCAAGAAGGCAAAGGTCCACGTGTGGTAACAATGTCGCTTCTTAACAATGTTGTACAGAAACTAAAGATGTGAATAGGGTCATTACTGGTCTGTGTAAGTGCATGCTATACAGTGTACGATCAACAGAAAGTTTATATACATCAGAAAGTTTATATACAGTATCGCCTTAATACTCGATACCTCCTCGTTCTTTCACGTACCCTACCTAATAGACTGGAATGATTGAGATCTAAGCAGAACCTGATCATCATTAGAAGTTGCCTGCAATTTCGTACACAATAGTTGCGTACAACTTGCGTACAGATTCATGCCCACAAGTCCTAATAGAGATAATCATCTCAGTAAAGAAAGCAAAAAACTACAAATTAATCTAGTGCAGTGACTTACTACTAATGCAGAATGGTGATCTATCTATCACACAAATCATGAAATATAAGAAAGAAAACAGTAAAACAAGTAAAAGAGAAATTAGAATAAAAAAAAATCAGACCACACAAAGCAAACTCAGCAAAAAAATAAAGACACTCATCATTTTGTCAAAACGTTGATTCACACACAGTCAGGATGGACCGACAGATGGAAGGAAACAGGTGTGAAGATTGAAGACAACCAGCAAAGATCTTCCAGGAGGGTCCTCACAGAATGATTGAAACTTCAGTGGATAATTGAGATAACGGCGACGACGAAGAGAGTGCGGAGAGTCAACAGAGAGGAGGCAGACGTGTGGACGATGTCAATGATGATGATGATGAAGACAACGATTAGGCTTACAATGACGATGACGATAAGGAGGCGATTAATTTAATGATTTTGATGACAACTACGATAATGATTATAATCCATTATCTTCATTGTCGTCATGACAACGAAGATTATGGTGTTGAAGACAAACATGATTGATGTATAATGATAGTGATGAGGCAACAGTAATACCCTAAACATAACAAATCTCCTCTCTAAGAAGCCTACAACAACAGCCTACAATTGAAAACATATTCTGACAATATCAGCCCAAGTGAGAGTGAAACACGAACCTTCAGCCAATAGAATATCTCATTCGTTCATATCTGCAAAAGCACTTATAAGATAAACGCCAGCGTGTAGTTCAAGGGTCTAAACCCACGGCTCTTAGCTTACACCCTTTAGACCGACTTAAAGTTAACAAACCAAAGTCAAACTGCTATGGATTGTCTGCTCAACAGAGACACTGTGTCTGCATATGAACGACGACGCTTGCTATGTATCTGGAGTCGCATGCTTAGCACAACTATCTCCAATTCTCCACTACTGAACGCAATGTTGTTCAATGGCAGACGGAATTACATAATTCCAGCCATTTATATAACAATTATCACAGTTAGGTGGCTTCAGAGTTGACCATATATCCCAGGGGTGGCCAACCTGATATATCCGAATGTAAACGCAACTTGGGCACAGTTTTCACTACAACATGTCCTCTGAGTAAGTTAAAAGCATATGCAAATCTCCTTACTTTACATTTGGGATATTCATAGAATGAGGTCTTACAGGCCATCTTAGTCTCACTCATAATAACTCTGTTTTCTTGCCCTATATTGGCTATTGCAACTCACTTCTCATTAGGATTGTTAAGAAATTTGCAAAAGTACACAAGGCTCAAGAGACAAAACAAAAACCCAAAGTACTACATATTATATAAATATTGTGTGCATTACACTGGCTGCCCATCACACAAAGAATTAAGTTTAAAATCTGTCTTTAACATAGTTCACAAAACACTGACACCATAATTATGCATGTTCTGCATGAGTGTATACGAGTATGAGTGTATGCATGAATGTATGTATGTATTTATGTATGGTATGTACTCTTGTATGTATGTTTGTCGACCCCAAGGCCTACATACATTGATGTATATAAGTAAGTATTTATTTACATGTATATATATACATGTTTTTATTTTTTATGTATGCATTCAGAAATACATAAAGGCTATATACAAATGTTCTGTTACAAGCATATGAAGAAGAGGAGGAGTCCATTGACCTAGCCTGAGAGGCAGCCATGGGTATGAATTAGTATTAGAGACTTATTTTCTCAGTCTCGGCATATGAGGGCAGAGACAAATCCTGTACATACATAAAATCGTTGGCAAAGCAAATGTTTAAACAGTGTTCCATAGTTAGTTATTTGAGACTGGTTCATTGAATCGCCACACAACAGACAAATCAAATGACAGTTCCGCCTATATAGCATTTCAAGTGCTGGTGTCAAAAGGACAATCCTCCAAAAGGGTCAAAGGTCCCGCTACAGTCTGGATTACCCTCTCAAATAAACAGTTTACAGGCGGCCAGCTCAACACAACATAACATACAAATTCATGATCATTTCAAACATCATTTGAAATCACGTGCAAAGAATCTAAACAGTGCAGTGCAAGGTGAACAGTAACAAATCGTACAAGCCATTAAATCTGTGAGGACAGTAGGTAACACCCTTCAGTACCTGACAAAAAAATCACTGCTTAATGGTGTTGAAGTCATTCAGAACAAAAACTTGACCAATAAGCAAAAATGCTGAGATAATAAGAAGCTAATCTAATTACTGCTATAGTGTCATTATAAAAATGCACCAGGCACCAATTGATGGCACTTCAATACAAACTGAAGTCTATTAAAGTAATAGTTCATCAGAGAAGTCAGTTCGAAGTCGTAATCGTAATCGTAATCGTAATCTCCAAACTTCTAAAGCGCCACTTGAAAGCCAAGCGCAGGGCACCAGCTTATTCACGAGCGCTGCGTCTAATCAGAGGGGTTGTCCAAAAGAGTAGTCCGAGGGAGGTCCGAGTCTGATAGGTTAGACTCCGTTAGAGGAACCAGAAGTGAAGCTGCGGTTGGTGGGTAGACAAGCTGAAACAGTTGAGTTAAAGTTTAGTTCTGAATGACATTAGAGAACTGACAGACTGTGCAGTGTGCACAGAACCAGGTAGTTTCGGACCAGCCACGAAGAACACTAGAGCCCAACACTGTTGTGATGTGAGGCACAGCGAAAATCGGGGTATCTACTGGCATGAGGGATGAATAATAATAATAATAATAATCTTTTCTTTAATAAGCGCCTGACAAACGCACTGCGCTGTACATTTACATGTTATGCAATTTAAATCTTAACTACTAACAGAACAGACAGCCTGCAATACAACGGCGCTAATAGCAGCCTACAAACATATGAGCAAGGGTTTAGAGTTATGGTGCCAGTGCCAATCGTTGTCAGTGGATCAAAGACTTCTGAAGAAGACTGGAGGGCCATTTTCTGCCTACAGTGAATGAGAATGAAGGAAGTAAGAAGACCAAAGCTCATTGGTGCTAATATCAAAGGCTTTGTTGACTTCAGAGAGATAAAAAAATATAGGAAACACTAATTTTAAATCCATGTTCAGTCAGCTATTACATTCAAACCAAACACTTGCATGTCAAGGTACACTATGCAGAATCATGTCCCCATCTGAGGCTTGAAATCACAGCATGCACGGTCATCTAGGTAAGGATGATTTAGAATGCATTAATTCCAAACATAGTAGTGTATATACAGGATAAAAAGTGATGAACCTTGCAGTGGCGCACCGAGGGGGGGCAGGGGGGCGAGTCGCCTCGGGCGGCACTTGAGCAGGGGCGGCAAAATAGGGTTGAAGAAAAATAAAAGAAGGAGTGAATGCAGAAAAAAAATTGAAAAGTATAATCTTGAGAAAGTAATAAAAGTAGACAAAGAAAGAAGGAAAGGAAGAAAATAATCGACTAAATAGCATACAGTGGTAATAAGGGGGGGCGGCACGGGCGCAGGACAATGATAGCATAAGAGGGGAAAAGCAAAAAAAAAAGTCATTAGAAATTTTAGCGGAATAATAAATTAAATTTTCCGGAAATTGCCAAAATTAAGTGCGCAGCGCGGCATTTTGGGCCGTCGCCCCGGGCGGCATTTCAGCTCCGTACGCCACTGGAACCTTGGGAATATAGTAACGATTCCAGCCAGTTATATTCCTGTTAGACTTCCTGTTATGCGCTCCAGCCATGCACGGCATAGCCCACTAACATCTACCTTGCTAAAGGATGTACATGCATAAGGCTACCAGGTCAATGTACAGACGGTTACTACAATTTCGTCCAAGGCCAAATCGTTTTATTGATTTTACATCACGACGATCTCAATGCACAGAAACTGCACGATTCACTTCAAGTGTGAAAGGCTTAGTCAGGTCTATCGACCCATTGACTCTTGGGCCTCTCTACATCACTCACCCATGCTGGCCTATAAATACACATCCATTGATTGATCTATGTTAGCGGTCATTACCATCAGACCCCCAATTTATCATAGATCATTACAATTTCAACTGCCCTTATATACATATGTAAATACATATACCATTCATACATACAATCATGCATGCATACGTAAAAAATACATACACACATGCATACATACACAAATAACTGAATGTGTACATGTGTGCAAGTGTGTCTAAAACAGCCATAGGCCTACATTAGGACTAATGAATGTAGCAGAATATGCATAGCATATGCACCTGTCTATGTATAGTCTTTGTGCTCTAGAGTAATAATTAACTGTTGCCTGGGTGATGATAAATCCATTCTAAATGCGTTGCTTAGTAGCCGTGTGCACAGCTTCAGCATCCAAGTCACTGAGGACAGTGAGCATTGGGTGGAGGGGAGTTCACTGGCCACTGATGCCAACTAGGTTTAAGACAGGTTGGCCTACAATGGACAGGATGGACAGGCGGATTGACCGACGGACAGATGGATGGACATAATTACATCCACCTGATGTATCAAAATGTTCATCAGGTCAAACAAAACAACAAAATGCATTCATCCAGACATACATACACACAGACAGCGACACATACATTCAGATCCAGACAGTCAGACGTACACCTAAACATTGTCAAATAAACGGCCAGACAGACAGATGGCAGCACGTGAACACAAGAATAAACACAAAGCCAAAGACAGAGCCTTATGCACACGTGTGCACACACACACACACACACACATCCATACGCGTATTGATTGGTGTAGAAGCACTGGCCAGATGCTTTCTCTTCCTATTCCTCCTCCTCCTCATCCCATCATCACCATCATCATCATCTTCAGACGCCGCCGCTGCGCACACACACATCCACACAGACACACTAAAGACACGTGATCCCGCAGCAGCCTCATTAACATTAGATCCGATTGCCCTCCAATTGAATCAGACACTTGCGTTTCCATAGAACAGAAGAAGATGAAGTACGAGCTCTCCCTTACACCATGTTGCAACAGGCAGCCAGGGCATGAAGCATTTGCAAATTCATTTCTCTGGCTTCAGCTCATGCTTAGAGGTCAAGGTCTGACATTCGTATACCAACAGTCCATGGTCAACATATGCATTTCATTGCCAAGTTCCCCAAGTGGAGAATATCTTGAAACATCTTACTTCTCTGGTGGGATTTGAACTTCTGACTTCTGGGCTGACAGTCCAACACGATAACCAATAGGCTCTCATGCACTCCACAGAAAAATCAACAGCAGCACCATACATGTATGTAGTACATACGAAGCCTATCAGACAATATCCCTTTTTTTCTACCATAAGTCCTATCACACATGCTTCAAACGGCATACCTTATGAGTCCACACATAGCACATGTGAAGTCCATCTGGGAATATTGTCACATGGACCACACAATTATATCCTAAATGTGACATTGCTGTTGTGACTCACATAAAACGTGTCAAAGTGCATTTCAAGGTCACAAGGAAAGAAAGCAAGTGACTGTGGCTAATGCACAATCATTTGGACAAAATGATGGCATCATCGATCAAAGCCATGACGTTGAAATCAATATTTCTTTGATCCAAATGCACTGTTTACACTGAGACAGAGAGACAGGCAGAGAGACATACACATATACAGGCAGATGGACGGATGGATGGATAGATGCACGAATGCATGGATAAATGGATGGATGGATGGATGGATGGATGGATGGATAAATAAGCAGGAGATAGACATCACAGACAGGCATATATAGAGAAAGACACAGCAAAACACACAGGCAGAGAGATAGAAAATCTCAAACAACAGACATGCCTTGTTTATTTTACATTGTTTATCTAAGGTAATTTATATAAACAACATACACATAATTATCTGTACAGCTGGTTTATATTTAGCCAAATGTATACACATTCAGTTCCAATCTCTGTTAATACAAAGACATGTGTGTGGGAGGGGTCTGGGGGTAGGAGGTGGGGACAAGCCAAAACTGTGCCTAAACCATGTGTAAAAAGGACTAATGTGAAAACCATACTAAAACAATCTGTAACTAAATCCATACACATTTCAGTACTATCCCAATCACCTATCACTCCTTCAATTCAGCACAAGTAAAAATATTTTACACGTAGTCTATTATCTAATTTCTAAAAACCTTATGAACCAAAGTACTAAAACTTGACAACAATAAATGAAACAATAAAAATAAAATTTAAATAACCATAAATATACAAAGCAGAAATTTTTAGAAATTATTAGTTCAGAACTTACATCATAAAACTCGTCAAAACATAACATAACAGGGAATGAGTATGACTACTGATTGAGAATGAAGATTAGTGACTCCTGCTAAATGAACAGAGATTTGAATACAATATCATATCACCATCATCATTATCATAGTCATCATCATCATCACCATCAATCTCTATGGACCATATATGGACCAACATTTGACCTGGAAGGAACATATAAAAACTATTTCTAACAAAATTGCTAAAAACATTGGTATTCTAACTCGAACTGCATACTTATTGCCCTCCTGCATACGCCTAAAATTATAGTACTCGTTGGTATACCCCTATCTTACTTATTGTAATATGGTATGGGCATCTACTTATGATTCTAGACTACGGAGATTAATTCTAAAAACGTGCAGTTCGTATCATTGCGGGAGTTCCAAGGTGCGTTCATTCTGGACCACTATTTACTGACTTGAAGCTACTTAAACTAGAGCAGATTCGAACATTACAGATTGGCCTATTTATGTACCGCTATGAACATGGTTTACTTCCAGCATGTTTTAAGGGATTTTTCATCTAGGATCCGATGTTCATACTCACTACACCAGAAACTTTAACTCTTATCGCCCCATATACGCACACACCAATACTCGCTTATTCTCCATAAAATCTGTTGGCTCCACAACCTGGAACATGCTTCCCTCTCACATACGTTGTGCCCTCCACCTACGGCACTTTAAAAAATGCTGCATGCCTACCTGATTAATGGAAATTAGCTATAACCTACCCTGCCGGATATTCTTTTTCACTGTTAGTTAAGGTTTTCGGTTTTTCTTTATATTTTCATAGTGTTTTGAATTGAGTTAATCATTTACTGTGTAATATGTACTATACTGTTTGCATTGCTGTACGAAACTTGATATTGCACTGTTTATCAAGGATTTAGCTAATTCATATTTCTGAAATGTTGTTCTAGGTGTCCCTAGTTAGCGGGATCTTGATCCCTTTTGGAACTCCTCTTGCGGCCAATCCTGATACTTTATGTTGAAATGTTATGTGTTTTTTTCATTTGGCTTCAATAAAAGAGATTTGATTGATTGATTGATTGATTGATTGATAATCATCATCCTCATCATCAATGAAGTCTATAAGGCAATATTTCCATGAGCTTCACAATTATGTCATACAGATGACCTTGCTTTGGTGGTGTATATATATATATACATAATATGTATATGCATATAATTATATATATATAATTATATATACATATATATATACACACACGGTTTTAATGAGACCATGTCACCATGGGTTTAGTATCTCAGTCTATGCCATAAGGGGCCGTCCATAAATAACGTCATGCAATTTTGGCCGATTTTTAACCCCCCTCCCTCTCGTCACACTTCGTCACAAAAGTAACACCCCTTGAAAAATGACGTCACAAAGCTCTGACCCTCCCCTAACACCAAATTTCCATGGCGAAGCAACATGCTCCTTCATGGAACAAATAGGGAGAAAAAAGATAATGAAAATTTAATACTCAAAATTAGTGCTGTTATTATTAAAATTAAATTGTTGTTAATTGTTAAATTTAATTACATAGACCTGATGTGACGTCACATTTCTATAAACCCCCCACCCCCATGTCACACATCATCATAAATTTCCGACCCCCTCACCCCAAGGTGCGTGACGTCATTTATGGACGGCCCCTAAGAAGCAATGCATTATTGAGGCTTCATCATCATCAATCTCCCGTGTGAATTACGTGTAATCGTAATCGTAATCTCCAAACTTCTAAAGCGCCACTCGAAAGTCAAGCACAGCTAGCCTGAGCTAGGGCACCAGCTTATTCACGAGCGCTACGTCTAGTCAGTGTAAATTATCTCGCGTAATAAATTCGTTGAAAATGAGTCGAGGCTATAATTATTTATTCACAATAGAAACACATTAACAATAGACTACGTATTGTTTGGAGCACCTAAACCTCGGCTGTATATAAGGCCACCGCAGTTTGGGATCCATGGATGCATTCATGCCCTGTGCTAGACGATTTCACACGAAAGGTCAGGAGTCGAACCAGCAGCTGTCATTAGTGGCATAATTATCAGTAGGCCTAGGCCTATGTGGCCGAGGCAAATATTCTGGATGCCTTCTGTAACTCAGTCAATGAAAGCAAGCCATGTGATGTCTGCTGCTCCAAAGAAGAATTTACGAACGGTTAAGCCAACCGCCGTCTATGCCAGGCAAGACCTGCATATACCATTCCGCACACTATATAGACTGTGTATTACCAGACTATGCACGAATATCTCTATCCTTCGTTTCAACATGTAACGCTCACCTTTCGATTTATTTAGCGCCCTTCAATAATCTTTACTTCCACAGTAGACAGTTTAGCGTCCGACCGCAGCGTTTTGCTCTCTGGCCACCTATTGTCCGCCAACTCGAACCTCCTCCGATTCCAGAATCGAACTGATCGTTGTTGTAGGCTGAATGATTCAAGCAATTCCCTTGCCCTCATATGACCTCATCCCAAAGCCCAGCTCAGCGCCGCCTCTTCCTGCCTTCAGCAGCAGCATCTCCTCAATCGCACCGAGTGAGGTAAGGATTAACAAGCACCGGATGAGATCCGCATCAGGTTTTCCTAACTTATGATAGTTTTTGAATACTACTCGATGCTAACGTCGAAAACCTTTCCACAATTTCTGACTTCGCACCTGCCGTGCATTATTGCCCGTTTCCCGCCTGCAGTGTACTGCTGCTGCAGCAGAAGCGTAGACTGCGTACGCGCATGTAAACATCGTCAGCCATTAATGTCAGCCATCGACTACTGCAGCTGCGGCTGCTGCTGCTGCTGTTTGATTTGCATTCATTATACATGCATGACTCGCAGCTTCGGGCCTGACTGACTTCGCCGCCAGAGCGCATCACCCGTCCGTCCGTCCGTCCGTCCATCTGTCCAGGGCCGCATTAAGGCTAGTGCGGACCCGGGTGCTGTGATTACCTTCCAAAGGACCCCCTCTGACAACCACAGGTTCCCACGCACATATTAAAAAAATGCGGGCCCTTCAAACCTGCGGGCGCGGGTGCTGCAGCACCCTTAGCACACCTCCCCCTTATTGCGGGCCTGCGTCTCTCCGTCTGTCTGTATGGCTGTCTGACTGGCAATTGGTGAATTGGCAAAGCGAGTGTTTCTTGGTCTCCACCCTCCTCCCCAGTTACGACATCAGATATTTATCCCCAAAGAGTCAGGTCACGTGGAAAAGTTGGATATACCCGCACGCACACAAACATGCAAACACCCCCTCGCCCCAAACACACACACACACACACACACACACACACACACACACACACACACACACACACACACACACACACACACACACACACACACACACACACACACACACACACAGAGACTGGGTTAGCGTTTGTGAAGTAGGCCTACTTATTTGTATGCACTCCACACATGCATGCACACACGCAGCATCGTCGGCACGGTTTTCTGAGTGGGGTTAGTTGACAGAACCAGAAGTCAGACTTGGTTTGTCTCGAGCCGTTTCGAGATAGGTTTTTTGATGTCTCGGTCTCGGTCTCGGACCCCACTGTCTCGGTCTCGGTCTTGAAGTTTGATGTCTCGTATACAAGTCCGCCAGAAGTTATGAAACGGGGCCGGGTAAGCAAGCATAATAATTTGTTGACTCCACACACAGGGCAAGATGATCGAGAAGCTTCCACCTCCTGGAATCCACTCCCGGATATTTTGGCCAAACATATCCAAGCTAGTTACTATAGGCGCATGATCAGAATTTCACGATTGACCGTGTCCCATTATTATTAAACTATTCTAATACCTCCAGTTTTCATGTTCTCTGATCTATAAATTTTCATAGCTAGGCCTACATTTTCATATCACAGTAGCCCTCTTACATTACGTCCTCCATATACACTCCTTCTACAGCTATCTAGCCAACTTCTTCCATTTCTCTTTCTCCTTTTCTTCTTCTTCTTCTTCCTCCTTCTTCGCCTTCTGTATTCATCCTTCCTCCAGACTTGGATTGTCTCGAGACACTGTCTCGGTCTCGAAACATCTCTAGATAGGATTTTTGTTGTCTCGGTCACGGACCCCATTGTCTCGGTCTCGGGTTCGAGGTCATTTCTTGACTTTTTTTAAACTTTCTCGAAGCGAAAGTCTTGTTCTCTTGTAGAAGCGGTCTCTTTAGTTCTGAACTTCTGATAGTATATATATATCGCGCAATGAAAATAATGGTCCTGTGCCGACCGTAAAACTATTTAATCGGAAGTATTAAACAAACCGGAAGTTTAGTGTTTCTGGTATTAGAAGATTTTGAAAAGAGCAGTTTTAAGTTTGTATTTTATTACTTTATTTCAATTTTCTAATTTTGTATCAGTGCAAATATCTTAAAATGTCTCAAAAAGAACATGAAATAGTGAAATTTGCATTCACGCAATTTTAAATAAATGAAAAACGAAATAAATGCCATGGCAGGCCTATGCCGTTTGCCCTCGGTGTAAAACCAACATAGGCCTAAACGAAACGCTTGGAACAACATCTAGTTTCTCAGGGTGAGTGAAGTGACTTATGTAACTTATGTTGCTAATTTACTGAATGCTGTTGGTTTAAATATTATAATCATTTAGAAGATTTCAGAATGGCTGAAATATATAGTTTCTTTATAGTTTTATACTATTCAGGTGATCGGCTGATTTCAGTGACTTGTCCCTTGTATTAGACTTCAAAAGTGGAAAGAAAACTTGCTTCAGGATTTAGGTCCAATGTGCATTTCACTCGTTTTGAACTGTCTTGAACTGTCTCGGACCTTGTGTCTCGTTCTCAGTCTCGGTCTCGGACCCCACTGTCTCGGTCTTGACCGTCTTGGTCTCGGTCCTCACTGTCTTGTTCTCGGTCTCGAAGTTTGATGTCTCGTATACAAGTCTGCCTTCTTCTCCTCCTCCTACTCATCCTACAGTTGTAGCAAACAATTAAAAGCATTCGATTCAGACAGAACGAATGAATAAAATTTATACACGCATGATCGCAATCTGTGCCTTCTCCATAACGACAGACGATGATCATCGACGGTCATAGATTACGTCATTTCCTCTCCATCCGTAGACGTCCGCTCTTCTCCGGGATAAGTGCATCCTTTTATCCTCTCCACTCCTTTCCATGCTTGATGCTTCTACTCCATCCTGCTCCATTCTTTGTATACTGCGCTTGTTTATACTATTTCCTCTTGCTTCTCTTTCTCTCTCCTTCTCCTATTCCTCCTCCTCCTATTTCTTCCAGTTCTATCCACATTGATCGATGACATAATGGTCCTCGAGACTTGCATAAGTGGGCCATCTAGCGACCAGCAGATGTCCGAGCTTCCGCTCTACGTCGTACACGATTAGCAAGTCAACATCTCCATCTGATATATATGTGACCTGGAAAGTAGGCTACAACTGTGCTATAATTATACTTTTATGCCATAAAAGCACTTAGGTCTACTTACTTAATATTTATTTACTTACTTATTTATTTGATTCGCAATTGGGGTAGAATACCGCGGTCAAAAGCCCAAAACGACCTTGATTTTCATCGACTGGACTGCCTTACGAGCAAGCAGTCATTGTCGGCCCTATAATTAGACCTAACTGCGGAGAGCCAGAAGGTGAAAAACTAAATTTTCAATTTGGGCTAAAGTCATCCAGTGGGCAAAGCTACGGAACACATTCGTCATATCAGAGAAAAACATTATTTTCGGGTAATAATATAGGTGCTGTCACTTCTGTGTGTGCAGAGAATAATTATATTAAATTAATTTTTCTTAAATAAAACAAATAGCAATCAAATCCTAAAATTAAAAAAATTAATTTATATATATATATATAATTATATATATAATATATATTGACATCGACTGATGTCAGGGGCCTGGCAGAAAGTAGGACCCATATTCGCACATGGGACCCGTATAGAGACCACATCTATAGTTCCATCTAAGGCCCCTGCCTATAAGTAGGCCACTGGGCCTATAACAATATGAAGCCCTGCCAGTATTTCTATGGCATTAGATGGGACTCATTGAGGCTCTGTATGATAGAGTCCCCTATATAATATGGGAATACTGGTCCTGTATATAGGCTCCGTGTGGGCATGCTGGCAGAAAGTAGGACCCATATTCGCACATGGGACCCGTATAGAGACCACATCTATAGTTCCATCTAAGGCCCCTGCAAGGCCTGCAAATGCTACCAAAGTTACCATCTTCAGACAATAATGTAAATTAAAACCTCTGTATACTCAACCAGATCTTCCGACTTTCTCAATGTGACTGTTCCGTGGACAAGGACAGTATATAGAGGCCTACGTTCACTATAGGCGCACTTTTCTGCCGCTGACCTTATCTCTGGAACCCATCCGGCAAGAGGATGCTCTACAAGTTCTATCCTTCAGATCTCAACAAAACACTCGTCTTTTCCTGACATAATTTCCTCCGTGCGTTGTTTCCGTGTCTTCTCGGACTCACCTGGAGTTTGGCTTGCATAACAATTTTGATAATAGCCACTGTCTATTGATGTCTTGAACATTAATACAGTGGCGTTAAAGAATTTCTTATATTAGATAAGAGGACGTCAAGCTGCTGATCGCAGCAGTTGCTGACTTTCGATACGCGCCCGAGCCTAGAATTGCAGATATAAATATCCATTGGGCTATTAATATAGTATGAAGCAACATGTTGCTGGATTAACATGTCAATCACTTGGTGGCGCATTCAATTTGTTTCATAATTTAAATTTTAATATCAAAGGTTGTATTGTGAAAAGCACTGAAAACACCCGAACGATTTACTTAAGTCAGCATTGTTCAAATAGGTTCCATTTGTGCCTGAATTTTATTTATTTAGCGCTCTCAATGTCTCCAATTGCTAGATGACGCTAAGTACTCGTAGCCTGAGAAGTGTAAATATATAATCCCTCAAAGGAAATGTCTGGGTTCAAGGTTTGTATTAAATTTCGTTAAAAATCTTATGATTGGAAACTGTAAAATAAGATGAATGTAGTGTCTCTAGATAAAGTATAAAGTGCGTTAATTTTCTTCTGTAGGAATGCAGTTTTAGTTAGACTGTGTGCTTCGGTTCCTGGAAAGGTATATTCGGGATGCTGAACTTGTCACGTGATAGGTCACGCATGAATGATAATCTGTAGAAAATTGCAAGAAATAGTGTAGTTTTCAGGGTAAAATGTAAACGTTGGCCTTCACGTTTTACTATAGCGACCCTATGACCTCAAACCTTACAATTTTTGAATTAATGGATCGAGTGAGATCCGTCACGACCACTGTCCGTTTGAATGGGTGCCACGCCATTTAAAGCCCCGTGTACGAACCGTGCTAACCCTAGAGTTATACTGAAATGAGCCATCATCAGTACGCGAAAGCGCTAGATAAGCGCTCGAACCAATGTAGTACCATTAGTAGGTTCTGAACACTTGGAGTGTGTATCCGAATTATTTTGTTAGATGTACTGTGCTAATTCATTTCTTTAAGAAACTCTTAAGTTCACTTTACTGTGTCTGCACATTTTCATAATTTTTTTAGCACTATGCAGATAAATATATCTCTCCCAGCATGCAGTGGCTTCTATCCACCCCTAAACAACCGGGCTCAATCCCTCCCCTCCCCCCTGGGCCGGGCCTCCCCTCTCTCCCAGATCCCATATTGCTGAGACGGAGTTTTAGTTCATTTCTGATTAGATAAAATGTGTCTGTAATTCATAGGTTTGGTCTGCTAAAATATCATCAATCCAACTTCTATTTATGCAAAGATTTCTTTCATGAATCCAGTTTTCATTTTAAATTGACCATATACAATGGATAGGGGCCTACGTATGCAAAATAATGAAAGCACCTAAATGGAGGATTACCAGTAAAGTTGTTCCATTTTTAAGCATGAGAGTCAATGGGTGTGAATTAGCCTAAGTAGGCCCTAGATTAAAATCTCGTATTCGCAATCGCCGAAATGGAACAAATTCATCAATCTACTCAATTTGAGTCAAGCATTAATAGGCTACAGTATGGCAGGGAGAGGAGAGTTGCTCACAATGCGATAAGAATCATAAGGTTCAAGTAAAGGTTACAGTTAGTTGGCGACGGTACTGGTACCGTTAAGTCGCTAGCCTGGTAAACTTGAAGGCGTGATGCTTTCGACCATCGACATAATTATATTGGGCGACTTAATCAGACGATGTCACCGGTTCACAACAATTTATATAAGAAAAGTGGGTCTTTCACAGGACTGTGAGTGAAGACTCTGTAACTTGTAGAAAGTGTGATAAAAATTGAAAAGAAACACTCCCCCCTGTTTTCCACTGGGCTCAACTTGCGCCCACCCTGTATAGGGATAGAAGCCCCTGCCAGCATGACTGTGAGCATTTGATGAGACCCCATTTGGGCTCCATGAATGTCCCATATGGAAATATAGGACCTGCATGGGCTCCATCATGGGCATGCTTACTAGGATACAGAGGTGGCGCCAGAAGGGGGCTAGGGGGCTAAGCCCCCTAACTGCGGCTCAGCCCCCCAAAGTGAGAAATCACTGCAAATCACAGGGAGGAGGGGACAAAAACGAAGGTTTTTGGAGCTTTAGCCGCCCCAAACCTGAAATCCTGGCGCCGGCACTGCTAGGATGTATCATTTCACTCTGTAATACTCAGTAGTTTTGGAGATATATGGCAGGAAAGCTCAATTTATGTTTTCTTTAGCTGGCCACATGTGTGTAATGTAATGTAATGTAATTAGCAACTTCTATTGCGCTGGTGTCTAATGCACAAGGCATCAACCGATGGCACACCAAAACCAAGCCGTAATCAGGTCAACATCCAGAAGATCAGTCCGTAAGAGACAGAGAGGCAGCCTAAGGTGGATAAGCAATTTGAAAGAGATAAGTTTTCAGCCGAGAACGAAATGACACAAGCGACTGAGCACAGCGTACAGACACAGGAAGAGAGTTCCAAAAAGTAGGTCCAGATACTGAAAAAGCTCGTTCACCGAGAACAGTTCTTGTGTGCCCATAGACTGAAAAGGTAAAAGGTATCGCAAGAGTGCAAACCCTAAATATTCTGGGTGTTGAGCTTACAGCGAAATTTGGGTTCTCCAGTCACATTAAACGTTTGACCATAAAAGCAAGGCAGTCCTTTTATGCACTTCGTATCCTGAGGTCGCATGGGCTCTCGGGGACAGTTTATTTGATGTAGTTCGTGCCACTACGGTTGGTATGATGCTGTATTGCTCGCCTGTGTGGTGGGGCTTTGCGAGAGTGCAGGAACGGGAGGCGCTTGAGGGAATTATCCGTAGGTTGGTACGCCATGGGTACTTACCTCCATCTTCTCCCTCATTTGAGACTCTCTGCAGCAATGCGGATACTAGACTCTTTGCCTGTATTCTGCACAAGCCTTGTCATGTATTGCATAAATTGTTACCGCCGATCAAGCAATCGTGCTACTCCCTGCGGCCACGGTCCCATAACCGTGAGCTTCCCATATTTGACAACCTGTCTCAAAAATGCTTCCTTGCCCGGATGCTATACAAATAAACTATGTTTTCCCTAGACCTGGCTATTTAAACCCTTCATTTTCCCCTATGACTAGCCCTATCTCTTCTTCCTCTATGTTCCCCGTGATGTACAATAAAGCTCCTCATTCAATTCATTGGTTGCATATATAAATTTTTTTTTATTGTTTGAATGTATTAATCTTGCCATGTACAGTGCTGTGCGTTTGCTAGTGCTTCTCAATAAAGGATTTACTTACTTACTTACTTACTTACTTGTTTAATCACAGGTTTAACAACATTTCCAGGTTTAATAACTACAGTGCAGACCTGTTTACATGAATTCGTTTGGGGACAAGCAAGCAGACATGGCACGTAAACCAGACCATGTGCAAAATGGACTAATACAGAAATAACTGCTTGTCTAACTAAATCTGTACCATCTGTCAGTCCGTCAGTCAGTCCGTCGATCTGGCTGTCCGTTGGTTCATTTGAACATCCATCCATCCGTCCATCCAACTGTTCAGCTGTCTGTCCATCCAACCGTCTGTCCATTCGACTGCTCAGCTGTCCGTTCATCCGACCATCCATCCATCCAACCGTTCATCCATCCGACTGTTCAGCTGTCAGTCCACAGACCATTCATCCAACCGTCTGTCCAAACGACTGTCATTCCGCTTGTCCGACTATCCATCCAACTAATGTTTTGGTTTCCAGCAGATTACTGTAACTCACTTCTCATTGCTATCAATAAGGGAAATCTGCATGAACTACTTATGGTTCAAACTCTTTTGCCTGGGCCTTTAAAAGACCCCAACTTTCAGCATATTGCATCCATATTGCATTCCTTGCAGTGGCTTCCTATTGAACTAGCTTTTAGCAGATAGAAGCAGTCATTGGCTTCCTCTTGGGTAATTCATGCTCAATAGCGCCGCCATTCAGACGTAAAGCCGACTTCGCAAACTGCATTGTTCAAAATTTCCGGCAGCTTTATTTCACACTAGATGTTTGCCCATACTAAGACATTTGAAAAGTATTTGAAAATGTGTTTTGTAATGTGTGTGAAATCCATGGGCGGTCGTGTTCTTAATGCATAGTGCTATAACAGCATCACCTACTGAAATGAAATGAGTCAACATCCATGGCCGGCCATGTTCTTAGTGGGTAGTGTGATAGCAGAGCCACCTACCGAAACGAAATGAGTCATAGCATAACAAAAAAGTTCACTTCATGACTTTGTGATATTTCTGTTTGTTTATATTATTAATTTTAACTAACCTTGTAGAAATGAAATGGTTCTGCAATACCAAGATTTAAAAAAATGTTTCTTCAATTTCATCTTTGTAATCACTCTTGCATCTAGTTCTTAATCAACAGCATTGAATAACTGCCAGCACTTAACTCCACATTATCAAATAAAGCTGATTAAAAATATCTAAATATGTGTAGTGTGACTAAGTGCTAAACGTCATACCAAAATGGCAATCAGTGTGAGAAGAGCATGTACCAGTGTCTTAATTAATAGTACTTCCTGTTGTAAAAGCCAATATTTAAGTGCTACATTGCAGTCCTTTTCTTGCATCTTAACCAATACAGCTGTGGGGTACATAACACCACTTTGCATTAAGCGAAACAGCACGATATCCAGGAACATATTACCGGTAATGAGTTCACACTATACTACATTTGCACCAACTGACCTATCTGTGTTCCACGTTCAGTGTGACTCCACATACTGTTGAAAAATGATAGAAATCTGAGATGATGAGGTGGTAATGTTTTCCAAACTGATTGAGTGGACATGGAATGACCATGGAATAATGTTGATGTTTTGAAGAAATAAATTTTGCATTACAGGTGAAAGCCTTGTATGACTTCAGAACAGAAGTTGAGGGTGAACTGCCATTTGCTGCAAATGATTTACTCACAGTGACTAATGTGGTAAGTTTTTGTTAATGCTGAACAGTATTGCAGTAGAAGTAATGCATTACTCTACTTAAGTAACGGTTTGAGTACTTTTACTTGTATGGAAAATGTGGAAGTAGGCCTACTTTTACTTTTAGTGAAGTCAGTGTTCACCCATTTTCAGTAATTCTAATGCATTGCATATTTGGATTACATATCCATCACAGACTGTTTTTTTAAGTACAGTGCCAGCCACAGTCTTACAGTAGACATGACTGTAATTGTAAGTCAGATGCATTATTGCCTAGCCAATGGCCTCATGAAGGGCCACCTGTTCTACTGTCCAGAGCAGCAATTGTAAGCATGACACTGACAGACTAGGGTGATCAGTTTCAGGCAGCCGACTAGGGAAGGGTGGTAAGTTGAGGAAGTTGAGATATCTACTATGAGTACACATTGAGTACACTGAGCATTCTTTGATCATCTAGGGCAGTGCTTCCCAAATGGTGGTCCGTGGACCGGTGCTGGTCCGCGAGCCCTCAGTTGCCGGTCCGCAAAGTGAGTCAAGAAACTAGTCAAAATATCTCAGAATCAAGAAATGGCTATTATATTTTTAAAAGTCATAACAAAACAGACTTATTAGGCTAGCATTTAAAGGGCAAGTGAGTCATATATTTGGCTAAACATGTATTTAAATCAATTTTAATACATTTTGAGGAACTTAGGTGATCGAAAGCGAAAATGAGAAATAATTAATAAATTTGGCACCGGTCCTCCTGCAGTGGGAAAATTCCTGCCGGCCCATGACCCTGAAAGTTAATTCCTGCCGGTCCGTGACACTGAAAAGTTTGGGAAGCACTGATCTAGGGAACATTCAACAGTCAGGGGCAATTCAAACCACCTGAGTACCAGTAAATTCATAGTAAATGAGGTACAGACATGGACCTCAACTACTGTAGTATTTTAAGTCTACTTTGACCTACTGACACAGTCAGAAAAAGATTGGGTAAGAGCAGAACCTGAATTTGGCAGGAAGAAACACCAGAGTAAGTGTGGCTTACATTTGTTGAATCTAGCATGCATATCGGAATACATTTTTATCTCTCAAAAGCACTGTGAACATTACTGTGTAAGGGATCTAATTAGTCTTAGTATCATAGTGTGGCACTGTGGCCAATTGGTTACAGCGTTCGGCCTGTAACGCGGAAAGTACGGGTTCAAGCCTTGCATGAGGCAGTTGCTGTTTTGGGACCTTGAGCGAGTCCTTCACTCACAATTGCTCTGAGCCATCGATGTTCTATCGCATGGTCGTGTGCACCTCTGAACTTTTGAAGGAGAGCAATATCAAATACAGTTGTATTGTATTAAAATGTGGCCTAATGAATTGTGATGATTTTATGACAGTGGGAATGTGGCTATATATGTGTATAAGATTGTATTTAGTCTGCTTCTTTGAGAGTTTTGCTTTTTCTTTTCTGAAATTACACATATGGGCCACACAGCTGAGCAGATCCAGAGCATGAAGTCATTGATGAGACAGATAAATTGATGTTTTGTTCCGGCACAATATTAGCTAAGTTTAGCAGGGTGGAGTATTGTCTTGTCTGGATACCCCAAGTAGATGGCTCTGCGTGACTGTGAACTGTCATTGGTTGATCCTTTGTCTTCTTCAAATTCATGCGAGTAAATTAATTAATTTAATTAATTAATTAAAAATATGATTAGCAGAATCTGTAATTGTTACGCTATTCAGTGTGATTCATTATAGACCAGAGCTAATGTTGTGACTTCCAAGGTGCAATTATCATAATGCACATTGCGTCAATTGATGGTCTGTCCACTCTGATATATATTTTCATTCATGACATATGCAGAATTGGGTGTTATGTGCCTCATGCCTTCAAGAATATCTCTGGCAAACACATTGGTTTCAATTCACCTGGATTACTGTAACTCGCTTCTTACTGGTATCAAAAAGTCAAGCTGCAGAGAGTTCAGAACTGTTTGACTATAGCAATAACTAATTCATCCAAATATGAACATATAACCCATAAATGGGTTTCCAGCATATTGTCGCGGAACTCGCCTCTCACCCGGTCGGGCAATTCGCACGCTTCTTCGTGTTGCGAAGACGGCGGTGTTCTGCGCAGGAGGCAAATAGTCTCGCGTGTCGCTCGAAAGAGCGCAAGTCCGGCGTCTGGAGTATTGCAGACGACTTATGGCAATCGCCGCTGACGACGCGCTCCAATCAACCAAGACAAGTCAAAGTCACTAGGTTTTGAACCCGTATATTCTGCCAAATCGTCAGCCCACTCTACCACTGTCACACAGACACGCAACGGTAGACAGGAATCGTCAGGCCAGTCAGATGCATCGAAATCGTTCCAAATCAGAGCAAGCTCTATCGTCAATGCATCGTCCTTACATACAAAAGCGTCCTCTATATATAGTACAATATGTGGGGGGTGTACAAATCCAGACAGCACCGTGCAAGGCCTGAAAGGGGAAGGGAGAGGGTGAGCAAGAGCCGGCGGGCAAAGTGAGCAAGGCCCGGCGGGCAAAGTGAGCAAGAGCCGGCGGGCAAAATGAGCAAGGCCCGACGGGCAAAGTGAGCAAGAGCCGGCGGGCAAAGTGAGCAAGGCCCGGCGGGCAAAGTGAGCAAGGCCCGACGGGCAAAGTGAGCAAGAGCCAAACAGGACGCACACATACAGACACAGTGACAAGGCAACGGACATACACATAGGCACAGTGTCAAAGCATCGGACATACACATAGGCTAACTTTGCAAAAACGGGTGATCCGTATAGTGGCTGGTACTTCTTATGGATCGCATACCAACCCCTTATTTTTTAACTTTAGAGTAACGGTATTAAAAATGGAGCACATAGGGCTGTTCCAAAGCGGTGAATTTATGTACCCAAACGGTCGAGGCCTGCTACCTCCAGTATACAAAGGATTCTTTAATCTTGCCTCAGAGGTTCACTCCCACTTAACAAGAAATTCCGAAAACTACAGAAGTGTTTTTGCCCTCACCAACACTCGTCAGTTCTCAATAACACGGAATAAAATTCCTCAAGAAATTAGACAATCTTACACTTTTAAAGAATAAGCTACGCACTTATTTATTGAAGGTAACTATTAAATACTTTGACGTAATCTTATATTTGCATGTGTTTAACAGCACTTTCCACTCATTCCTTTTAATTTCGTTAATTAATTTAAATTAGTTATTTAGTTAAGATTTTGCATGTAATCAAGTCACAAACTGTTATACTAAGTAGGCCTAATACATCTTGGTTGCAACATATTCTATTGAAGCTGTAGGCCTATATGGGTGCCCCTAGTTAGCGGGGTCATTGATTCCTTCAGGACCTTCCCTCGTGGCATTCAGCAATCCATACCTAAAAATTGTAATCTGATTTGTAATCTAATTGTTTATCGTTGGTTGGCTACAATTAAACGATTGGTTGACTGAGCGGCACCTAGGAGGCACCGCCACACCAAAGCAGAAATCCGGTACACAATCCGATGTGGGATAGGGAGCCAATGCAGGACATCCCGCATTATAATCGGTGACATGACCGAACCTTGGAATACGGCCAATGAGGCGCGGGGCCGTGCTCATGCAAGCACCCCATGCACCCAGCCAGTAGGCCAGCAGTACAATACATAGAATCCTATACGTACGTACAAATGTACCTAAATACTACCGAATGGTTGTAGAAAGAACCCTCTCTCTCTCTCTCTCTCTCTCTCTCTCTCTCTCTCTCTCTCTCGCGCGCGCGCTCTCTCGCGCTCTCTCTCTGTCTCTCTCTCGCGCGCTCTCTCTCGCGCTCTGTCTCTGTCTCTGTCTCTCTGATAGTCTGTCTGTCTCTGTCTGTCTGTCTCTGTCTGTCTGTCTGTCTCTGTCTCTGTCTTAGTCTCTCTGTCTCTGTCTGTCTGTATGTCTGTCTGTCTCTGTCTCTGTCTCTGTCTCTCTGTCTCTCTGTCTCTGTCTCTGTTTCTGTCTCTGTCTCTGTCTCTGTCTCTGTCTCTGTCTCTGTCTCTCTGTCTCTCTGTCTCTCTGTCTCTCTCTCTCTCTCTCTCTCTCTCTCTCTCTCTCTCTCTCTCTCTCTCTCTCTCTCTCTCTCTCTCTCTCTCGGCGGCTGTACATACTGTCTCGCCATTGCTTCACAAAGATCGAAATGAGCGGTTGCATAAGACATAGTTAAGCCTGAGGCTCTCCCGCCTAATTTGCGATATTTATTATTTAGGCACCTAAAGTCCTAAACGATTAATAGAAATTGACTATAATTTAATGCAGTCCAACTTTAAGCAACCTGGCAGACTAAATAGCAGCCCAAGTATTTCAGTTCTCCGCAAAGTTAATTTGAACGCCATTCATACTAAACCTAGCAAGAAATAAATAGTTGAAAATGCCACAAATAGTAACTTTCTTTTTTCTAATGCAGAGTTTGCGGTAGTATTTCGATGTAAGCACATATTGAAAGAGATTTCCCTAATGCGTTTTCTAATTGATTTTATAGATCCACAATGACGCGGAAATGTGCAAGTACCGGTATCTCTTATTAATGTATATCTGACATTATATATAGTCGCATCCAGTTGTTCTCATTGGCATATTTGACTGTGGTCTTTAGACGAAGATCTGAAGACGTGTATTTGTCTGGGGAATGTCGGAGGATACACGGTCGATACGAGGGATGAGAACGGAAGAGAAACATTCCTCCCACCTTTTTCAGTTGAACACATCATCTTAGGAAAGGTGCCAGACTGGTATGCGGACATTTACAGACAACCCTACGGATATTGTCAGGTACAGAACCTTTTGGAACTACACATCTAACAAATTAGTGACAATATTGAAAGAACAGACTATACCCTGTTACAGACCATCGAAGTGGCTCTGCAGGTATATCAATTATTTCAGAAAAATACATCTGATTATTCGGTATTAAACATTTTATGCATGCCATTAAAAAGTCACTCTTGCACCACGGGTGGGGCAAGAGTGGCAGTGATGCAAGAGTGGCCTCAGTATTAACACAAAAACTACACAGGTATAATACATGAACAATTACTTTGTAGAATAAGATGACACTGCAATTATATTAACAAAAAAAACAGCAGAACATTCGTTCAAAACTTATAGCGCTACAAGCATCTGCCAAATGAGCAGACACCCTAAGAATTTAATTAGATAACATTTAAGAACTAAAAGTCCGTAAGCAATTTCTTCAAGGAATCATTACTAACTTAGACATTGCCGGTATTTCTGGTTTATTTGTAACTTATATATCTACCGAAAAATTCACAAAAGCATTGTAAAATTTTGTTCTTAAAGTGTTTACTCTACTTGGGAACAATTGAAATGCCATCGACAAAAGTCGCAAACGAAACATTCCCCCCCAGTGTAGTCTGTGTTGCTTTCGTGGCACCATCGCTTGCAGTTATAACATTCTATCGACTTCTTTCTTCCTGATTGCTTTACGGTACTGAAATGTTCTAAACAATACGGACACTCACAATCATCATTGTCTTTCATTCCAGATACTTTGGATTTCTTCTCTGAAGATAGGTTTCCTGCACTTTGCATCGTTTTTTTGGCCCTTTATAAGTTCTCTTACAAAGAAGTGGTCCAGATATCGACTAAACAAAGTGTTGTCTATACATCCATTTCCTGAACAGTACCCAACAGTTCCGGAAAGAGCATCATGCAGCAAGCGATCATTCATTCGCTGCCTTGGGAAAATCATGGCTGGCGGAATAAATTTACCCGTAGCAGCTACAATTGTAACAGTGCGCCTTCTCGCCACTTGCAATTCTGCCAAGTTACTTCCATCCCTTTATTGTCAAACCTTTGCCAGGTTCTGGAACAGCTGTGAGGCCGCTTTCATCAAAGTTATAAATATGTCGAGGTTCAATATTTTCTGTTTCACAAACAGCTACAAGCAGATTAAAAAATAGATGTAAGTAAGGACTGTAGAACATTCGAGGTGAAGTTGGGATTTCAATTTGTTCCTCATGACCTGTCATCTGTTGCGTGGACACAATTGTCCTATTGTGCAATTGTTGAACATGACTAACTGCATCTTTGAATTTCAACGAGAAACTCAGTCTGATAATATCCGTTCAAAGCCAATTTCTCTAAATTGAGGGCTGAGTGTAAATACTATATAGTCATAAGCTGAAACTCTGAAAATAGGCTATGGGAGAAAGGAATTAGCAAAGTTAGCAGCGGAATAGGCCTACCAGCATATTGGAAAGGTTTATAAAAGACGCCATTGAAATATTTAGATAGTTACATACATGTAGGGCCCTAGCAGAAATCTGACGGACTATTAAGAACAAAGTCTGTGTTACATTTGGCTGACATATATCGTATAATATTATGTAGATAACAACTAAATAACAACTGCTTTCATGGCGATTAGAAGAGCAAACACATTTCTTATATATCTGAATTAGTCTTTGTTCCGTATGTTTGAGGCTAACTTCTGTAAACACAGTAAAATGGGAGATAAGAGCAGGAAGCAGGAAGCAGGGCCATTTCAAGTAGGTCGAATTGAGATAAGTTTAGGCCTATGATGAACATCATAACATTATATCCAATTAAGCATAGACCGATATTTCTTAAAAGTAGATTATAAGATGCAAGTTTTTGTTTGTTTTGTGACGCCTAATTCTCAGTCTAAATATCACATAACGTGCGCTCATAATTTGCAGAAGCATTAAGTTTACTGTTGTGTTTGTGAATGACTGCAGATCATCGACTGTCTGAGCTATTATCCGGTTGCATTTCATTACATCAACCGTCAACAATTCTACCTGATGAAATACCTATTTAGAAATCTTCGTCTTTTGTCAAGCGCACAGGATGATCATCCGCAATTCAGGTTCAATGGAACGCGATATTTCAGTCAGAAATCTTCAGACAAGGTCATCTGATGGTCAGAAGATTCAACTGATCGCGATACATCATGCAATCAGGGCCGGATTTATTATAGTGGGGCCATGGCGCCCATGGAATAGGGTGGACCCTTTTGTTCAACGGACTTTTTATATCTGTTTATGGGCAGTGTCCGACGGGGAACCCCATACCTACAGTTATAGCAACATGTTCTACTGTCAAAGGTGCTAAAGACAATGTTTAAAATTGTTGACTTATTCTTGACTATTTTTTTAATTTCGTGTAGATGAAATAAATTGGGAAGTTCGTTGCGCTTATAAATAAAGTATCGTCTATAATATTAATAGGAATTAAACAATTTCTCAAATATAAACAAAAGTATTAGCTTTATGTTTATTCTTAACCAGTTTATTAATAGAAGTCACTGATACAGACTGACAAAGAAGCCAAGTAAAAATAGCTATAAGCAGGACCCACAAACTAACAACAAACATCTTCAGTCAGTTTATTAGCTCATTTAGGCCTACAGTTAGGTCTAAATCTGAGTAGGCCCAATAGAGACTTTGCACACTTTTCTATTGACAAAGTCATCAATAAACTGATTAAAATCCAATTGGCATAAAATATTTCTCTCTATGCCCAACACTGCAAAGTGGCTAAGTCGCTCATGTGTCATACTTGTGTAAACCACTGCTTTTTAGTTATTCTCATCTTGGGGTCGTCCATTAGTTATGTCCAACAAATTTTAGGCAGCTTTTGACACCCCCGGAATGTCAAAAACTTTGTCAAGCAGTAGACGGACCCCTAAGAAACTATGTCAACAATCCCAAAACCCCCCTCCCTACAAAAAGAAACACAATGGTTCAATACATGTAGAATCATTTTTTTAAATTTACACTAAAAATGCAATCTCAATTTCAAAATATATGAGTTTAGTTTATTACCAGCTTTTAGTAGTATTAAACATTAAGCACTTTATAAATTTTTAGCATTACTTAATGTTTTCGCTACCATTTTGAAGGGTCTGTGTTGATTCATTGGAAAAAATGTGTTGGCGTCAAATTGCCGAACCCCCTCCACCTTGTCAACAACTGTCAAACTTTCCAATCCCCCTCCCCTATTTGTTGACATAATTAATGGACGACCCCTTGGAGACCAAACGTTCAGCACTACCTTTGTGATCGTGAGCACCAAGTACATTCTTAGCATAATTTCCATTTTTGGAAATGAACTTTCAACACCTTTGTCCAGTATTATTTGGCACATGAACTGCTCCTGCAGACTTATGCTGAGGTCTCGTCTTTAAAACGCTATCACGCGCTCTTCGCCTTCTATGCGCTGTGAGAGCACCGCTCCGATCCCCAAGTCACATGCGTCACAGTCTAACAGGTAAGTTCCCTCATCCTTCGGTAACGCCAAGATCGGCGCGCTCGTCAGAGCGTTCTTCAAGAGATCAAAAGTCTCTTGGCATACCTCGTTCCAAACGAAGGCTCTTCCCTTCTTGGTCAGGGCAAACAGTGGCGCTGCCAGCGTAGAAAAGTCCCTAATAAATCGCCTGTAGTATGAGCACAATCCTAAAAATGCTCTAACATCACGCAGCCGTTGCGGCACAGGCCAGCCCACAACATCTTGGACCTTAGACGGGTCCATAGCCACTCCGTCTGGCGTAACTACATGGCCTAGAAAGCAAACGGTCCGTCTCAGCAACTGGCACTTACTTGGCTTCAACTTAAGATTGGCGCCCCTTAGCCGTAGGAACACTTGCTCCAATCTATCCAGGTGCTGCTCCGGCGTACTCCCAAAAATAATTACATCATCTAGATAAACTAGGCAAACCTTCGAAGTTCAGCCCAGACAAGACGATGTCCATGAGCCGCTGGAAAGTGGCGGGCGCATTGCAGAGCCCGAACGGCATCACTTTCCACCTGAAAATACCTCGTCGCGTAACAAACGCGGTCTTATCTGCATCCTTCGGATCCATCGCTACCTGGTGATATCCGCTTCTTAAATCTAGCGTACTGAACCATCCACCGCCCGCGAGAGCGTCCAGGCATTCATCTATCCGCGGAAGCGGGTAGGAATCCTTCCTCGTCCTGTCATTCAACTGCCTGTAGTCAATACAGAACCGCAGGGCACCGTCTTTCTTACGGGCCAACACCACATTCGCAGCCCACTCGCTCACAGCTGGCTCTATGATTCCATCGGCTAACATGCCGTCCAACTGGGTGTCAACAACAATTCTATGCGGCAGCGGCTGGCGTCTCAAAGGCTGGCGCACTGGACGCGCATCTCCGGTCTCTATCTTATGCGTACAAACTGAAGTCCTTCCCAAGTCGCGATCAGTGACAGAGAAAACATCACTGTACTCATCCAGCAATCCACTCAGTCGTTCCCTAATCTCAGGCGACACATCGTCGGGCAGATCGGCCAACAACATTTCACTAGGCGAAACAGCATCTTTCGGCCCTGCATTCTCATCTTTTCCCTTGCTAGACTCAACCTCTACCGGGTGTAAACCTCCTAGCATCTGGTCCTTAGTCAAGCGCACTTCGTTCTCACTCAAATTCACTATTCTAACGCGGTTGTCCGCGTGATCATCGACCACTACACGGGCAAGATGTACACCAGGCTGAATCTCTTGAGCCTCAGTCATCCAAGCAGGCGCTATAGTAGTCAGATCCCCATACAAAGTTTTAACCGGGACATCGCTCTGGCACCTAGGGGACACTATAACCTCCTCGGCAACGATCACGCGCCGGCACCACATTGACCCATTACCTCTCACCAGGGAGATACGTTTACGGTCAATATACAAGGCCCCAGTCCCGAAACTTAAGCGACAGCGATGCTCCCTTAACCAGTCCATCCCAAGCATGGGCTCAGCAATTTGATCTGACACCAAAAATGAAGTATGGATCTGAAAACCACCCGCTAACTTAATGGGCACCTGGACCTCCCCAAGAACGCGTATTGAAGTCCCATTAGCAGCCATCAAAAAGCGATTGCAAGAGCGAAGTTCTAACCCATCGACAGTAGATGAAGGCACCAGGCTGACCTCCGATCCAGTGTCGACCAGGCACAGCTGCGATCGTCCCTGAATCGTTCCTCGAATGTAGATTGCGTTCTTGCTCGCTCGGTCCGGCAGGCTCGGACGGGTCGTGTTGTTGCGGGCCACCGGGTCCGGTAGCATCGTAGCTCGTTCATCGTCGGCCGGTGCGGTCTCGTTCGGTCGGTTGCGGCGGCGGCGTGCTTGACGGCAGTTACGCGAGATGTGACCTGCTCGTCCGCAGTTGTAGCAAGTCACCGATCGTCGCGTGTTCTCCAATGGCGTCGTAGGTTGTTCATCGGGGCGAGCGTCTCGACCCGGTCCATCGTTCATCGAAGTTCCTCGGCGGATCTCGCGGAGTTGGCGGTCGATTCGTTGCTCAATCTCTCGCTGGAATCGTCGCTGCTCCTCCATCTGCGTAGCCAGAAACCGGTCCAGCTGCGTTTGCAACTGGGGGTTCACGTCGGTCTCCTGGGCTCCACGAACTCTGTTCGGCGGTCTTCTCCGGTCGTCGGAGTCGGTCGCTCGCTGGTAGGCTTCCAAGCGAAGCGCCGTCCGGTAAGCTTCATCAAGAGTCTTCGGCTCTCGCTCGCGTACTTTGAGCGAAAGTTCTCGTCTCTCATCGCTTCCAAGAAGAGTCCTTCGCGATGATCTGCGTCGTCTCGTTGGAAGGCACCGGGTAGGCTAGGACAACCAGCCGTCGAATCTCATGCAGCAGGTCGCTCAGGTTTTCTTCGGGTCGTTGGCGGCGATAGTACAGCTGAGCACGGAAAGTTTCTGCTTGGCCCTCCGTCCCGTATCTTTGGCGAAGGCGTTCGACCAATTCTTCGTAGGTCGCGCTCGGTTGAGCGCCGAAGTCCCAAAGGAGCTGCGTTGGCGGCCTTCTCAAGCGAACATCGTAGGTAGTCGACTCGGTCTGCGGCGGTCCACTGGTTATGCCTCGCGCAGACCTCGAACTGCACCAGGAACGACTCCAACGAGCCCGTCCCATCGAACTTGCCTGGTTTCATCGGCGTCGGGCCGATTACGCAGCAAACCACCGACACTTTCCAGTAGATTCGTCGTAGAATTCATCGGCTCGCCCGTCTTTTCAGTCTCTTCGGTCTTTACGCGGCCATCCGATTTCAATTTCCTCTTTTCTGTCGTCGATTCGCCCGTCTTTCCTCGGATGCTCGTTCTCTCCGGTTTCACGGTCATCTCTTCTTCCCTGTCTTCGCGGAAGCTCGGTCTCAAATTCATCTTTTCGTCTCTCGGTTCGCCCATCTTTTCTCGGAGGCTCGATCTCACCGGCTCTGGGTCGTCGAAGTTGACTTCGGACAGCACACGGATTCGGTCCGACGGCATCTCCATCGTTGCTCTCCTCGCGGTTGGCGTCGACGTCTCGGCAGGCGTTCGGACTTGACTCGGCGTCGGGAAGGAGAGATCTTCCAGGAAACGGCTGCTGTCCGGTTTCGTCCCGATCGCGGCCATTCGTCTCGCAGCTGGCGTAGAAATATCGGCAGGCGTTCGGACTTGACTCTGGCATCCGGAAGGCAATCTCATCGTCGTCGTAGTCGTCGTCTTCTTCACGGAGCATCATCGGTTGATTCTAGCGTCGTCGGCTGGCGGAAGACTCGAACTCCACTTCTTCTGGTACCAGTGTCGCGGAACTCGCCTCTCACCCGGTCGGGCAATTCGCACGCTTCTTGCGTGTTGCGAAGACGGCGGTGTTCTGCGCAGGAGGCAAATAGTCTCGCGTGTCGCTCGAAAGAGCGCAAGTCCGGCGTCTGGAGTATTGCAGACGACTTATGGCAATCGCCGCTGACGACGCGCTCCAATCAACCAAGACAAGTCAAAGTCACTAGGTTTTGAACCCGTATATTCTGCCAAATCGTCAGCCCACTCTACCACTGTCACACAGACACGCAACGGTAGACAGGAATCGTCAGGCCAGTCAGATGCATCGAAATCGTTCCAAATCAGAGCAAGCTCTATCGTCAATGCATCGTCCTTACATACAAAAGCGTCCTCTATATATAGTACAATATGTGGGGGGGTGTACAAATCCAGACAGCACCGTGCAAGGCCTGAAAGGGGAAGGGAGAGGGTGAGCAAGAGCCGGCGGGCAAAGTGAGCAAGGCCCGGCGGGCAAAGTGAGCAAGAGCCGGCGGGCAAAATGAGCAAGGCCCGACTGGCAAAGTGAGCAAGAGCCGGCGGGCAAAGTGAGCAAGGCCCGGCGGGCAAAGTGAGCAAGGCCCGACGGGCAAAGTGAGCAAGAGCCAAACAGGACGCACACATACAGACACAGTGACAAGGCAACGGACATACACATAGGCACAGTGTCAAAGCATCGGACATACACATAGGCACAGTGTCAAAGCATGCCAGTCCCACTTCCGAGGAGGGCAACCCCAAAAACCGTAACAATATTGGTTCCTCTTTTTGGAATGCGCTGTCTCCATCTACCGGTACTCGCTCTCAAATTCTAGTTGGTAACCCTCCTCCTCCTTTGCTTTTCTCAAAATCTATTTCTTCTCTCGTGGCCTTGCGCTCTGGGAGCACCTCTAAACGGTTCACCCTACTAGAGGCGCTTTTTAAATGTTTGAATACAATACAATACAATATTGTTTTGTTGAAGGATGTTGGAAGCGGTTGGTGGGAGGCATGTGATGCACTTGGGTGTTCTGGACTGGTGCCACTGTCATACTTTGAGGTATCATTCATTCTTCAAGACTTGTCTGACATTGGATTTGCACTTAATTCAAATTAGCAATCAAGAACGCCTCAGAATTAAGTCGTTCGCGGCTTATTTCTGTGGCGTTTTTGATTGCTAACGACTTAATTCTGAGGGGATTAGCAATCAAAAATGCCTCAAAATTAAGTCATCAACGACTTAATTCTGAGGCGTTTCTGATTGCTAATAACTCAGTAAGTATGTTAGACACTGCTGTCAAATTTTCACCACATTATAAGTTCTTTGAGTAGATCCTAAAATTGGTAAAACTTTGCAGTTTGACATATTATGAGCACAGTCCAGCTCAAAAATGGCGTCTTGTTCCCGAATGTAAAAAACCTCATTTTGCAACTGGTTTTTTTTAATGGAAGGCATCATGGAAGCAGAACGATATTAGTATTTTATGGAAGTACTTTTCAAGTCCTTTCTAATGGTGTGCAGCACATAACTGTGCTCCCTATCCCACATGGCCATTTTTCGATCGAAAGACGACCTACTTCTTACTTTGTGCAGTTTTCAAGATGGTCTAACACATTCAGTTATTGGGTAAAATACCTCAGAATTTGCCAGATCATTCATCATAATGCCCATAACAAACCCAAAAGCTCATGGGACTTTATACTTAAAACTGGCAAACCAGTGGTTGCTCAAATATCGAAATTTGTGCCGTAGGAATGAACAAAACGCCATTTTCAAGCTTGGCTGGGCTCATGTGTAATGGGTCAAACTGCAACATTTTACCATTTTTAGAATCTACTCAAAGGACTTATAATGTGGTGAAAATTTGATAGAAGTATCTAATATACTTCCTGAGTTATTAGCAATCAAAAACGCCTCAGAATTAAGTTGTTCAATAGCTGTCGTGAACCCCCACCCACCATAAAGCTGGTCATATCTTGAATTCCATTCAACATTATGAGCTAATATTTTGCAGGGCTTCCTAAGATATGTTTTGTTACAAACTGACCAAATATCATCAATTTCTGAGATGGTGTGGTGGGGACCATTGGTTGATTTGATGTGGAATGACCCAAATGCTAGTGGAGTGTTATATCCTGGCATTTTTATTGAATAGTGCCATTTAATAATGGCACTGTTTCTTTTTCATTCAGTAATGTTGTGAAGGACCTGTCATTAGATAGCATTACATTTATATGAATTTACTTGTGAATGAATGAATGCAGATGTTTGTTGTTCTTCAGACCTGCCTTGCACCCGTTTCTCAGCCTTTGTGGACAAAAAGTAATCTTGCTCAAACATCTGTGGCCATTGTCACATCAACAGCTGCTGCTGCTGCTGCTACAGTCAATGATGCCCCATCACCACAGTTGCCTGCTAGAAGACCGTTGCCATGGATACCGCCATCTGCTCGGCCAATGGTTTCGCTCTCCGGACGTCCTATTCCACCAGTGAAACCACCTGGACTGTCTACTGCCATCTGCCAGAAGCGCATCCTTGGAATGCCAGCAGCAGCTGAGGAGGCTGAGGAGGATTCTGAGGATGATGACTGGAATGATGAGTGTGATGATGACGACGATTATTATGATGACGATGATTTTGAGCCTGGACTATCTGCACTCGATTCTGATACGGTAGGTTGTCATACATTTTGATGGTTTTTTAATCAGTTTTGAAGCAAAGTAACATTTCGATTATGTGTGTGTATGCATGTGGTTGCTTGCATATATATGTTGGTATGTATGAATGATGATCAATACTTAATATGTTCTTATTTGATGTTAGTCATGCTAGTTTTGTATGTTTAACTAGACATATTTTCTTTGTTGCAATGGCAGATTGCTAATATGTTTGCTTTTTATCTCTGCATCTGAGCTCAGTTTAAATTTTGCATATAATGAAAACTGTTCCATTCCTTGTTTAGTCATGTAATCCAAAGGATGACACAATCACTGTGAGTCCCACAAAGATTGTGTAATCCTGTTCATGGATTGCTATTGACTTGTTTGTATTTCAGCCAAAACGTACATCCACTTTGAGAACATGTTTCTGAAGAGTATGGTTCATTTTCCCTTGAAACAGATGTGCGATCATCCTGACTTTACCTTTACACTTGTGAGATTCTTTAACACCCTTATCCTATTCCAAAAGGTGCTACAAAAATAGTCAAATACAAACATACATATGTTTTAGTTAATTACTGAAGCAGATGTAATTTCATTACGTTCTTATAATGCAGTCTTTTGAAGCCTTATCAAGAATCGCCCTATAACAAGGTCATGGTGAAGCAAGTTTTTTCCTATATCTGATCTGTTCTTGGGATCAATGTTCCCAACTTTGTTATATCAGAATTGTAACAGAATTTGTTTGATAAAGATTTTCATTGGTACTTTCATCTGCCAGCTCTTTTTCTTGAAAAATATGTTTTTGGGAATATATTTTCAGGGAAGTAAGTCTAGTTCATCACACGGTGGTCGGCACACTGCAAGTGATTCGGAGGATGCAAAGAAAAACAACAGTGCCGCAGCCAAACAACTGAGCCGGTAATTTAACTAATGAGGAGCAAAAAGTGCCTCAAACTATTAAATATACCATGTTGTAAAATTCTGTCAAGGGAAAGAAAAAGGAGACTTAGGAAGTCATGGCATAACATGAATTAGCATAATGTAATGGTGGTTTTAAACTGAATGCATAATTAACTTTATACAGCTGAGACCCATTTATGCGTTAACTCAAGGTAGCAATAATAGAGCGAATAAACAGTAGAGAAACCCAAAGTTTAAAATATGTTGGGCTTGCCAAAGACACACAGACTCAGATATAATATAATTATATATATATATACATATAAATTTTGAAATCGTTTGCTTAGAACCATTTATTTGATTATAAAAGGGAAACCTTTTGTCAGTGAAATGTTATTCTACATTTCTAGCTGCAACTATAGTACTCTTTCAGAGGTTCTATGATTTAACGTGTCTTTAATATTTTTTCTTAGATTATGCATTTTAATTAATATTTGCAAAGCACCATTAACAGATAGGCCTACCATGTTTGGGACAATGCAACTGTGTAATAGTACATGCCTGTTTAGTATCCTAAAATATTTCAGTATGGCTGTGTTAGCAGGCAGATGATTAACATGCAGTCTTGGGGGATTTGGTTCCTGGCATTCATGCGTAAATGGGTCGCCACTGTATAACCATTTTAAAACCAGTTATTTAGAACTTGTTCAGAAGACTTCTATTTGAGTATGAACCATTACGAAATGTGCTCACTAAGAGCAGATTCTCCTCACTGTCTTTAAACCTTACACTTCTCTGTTTCTCTCCAAATGTTAAACATTGCATCATGAATTGAGAGAAATCAGTGCAAACATCGATAATGGCTACAGTGATGAGGAAGAAATGATAATTTAGACAACTTTTAAGGCACTATATGTTGGTGAAGATAAGGCTGCAGTTAGCAACTTCATTTTCTTTCACTGGACTAAAAATGATACAATTAAAGTGATGTTACAGCATACCAAGGATAGCTATTATATAAATGTTAATTAATGTTAATTAATGTTAATTAAAAATGTAAACTAGGTTAACAGTCAAATGTATTTAATTCTCTTATACATAATCTTGTTTCCCTGTACTTCTGTTTTAGCATTGTTCATTTTACAAAGGGAGGTGGTGATGCCTACCTGTTTGACATGCATTCTCCCATTCTTCCATCTTCCATTGCCAAAATCATGATTGTAGTAAGTCCAAGATGCAGTTCGTTTTTATTAACAAGACTTATCAAAGCGTTTGATCTGTTCGATATATATAGAGAGATAAAGGGAAGGAGAAGGAGAGAGAGACACAGGTCTGGAACTTTGAGATTTGTCCATTGCTAGCTCAGGGGCCAAAGAGCAAGAATTGATTGGTTCCTCTTTGATCCACTAAGTAAATTGGAGCTTAACTTTGCTGTCTAGGATACGTCAGATGGTCCGTCTTGGACACACGGAGTTGAACCGTACGCTTGCAACATAACTTCACCAAAGAAAGAAAGCAAATTCCACGGAATGAAAAGCTTTATTGTCTACCAGTTGACACCCACGGTAAGTAATCGTACATGTACTATGAGGAACTCTGTGGTGCTGTGAGGAATTCTATGGGACTGTTAGGAAGAAGAAGTAATCTTGTAAACCTTGAAGTCCTCTTAGGTACTGTGAGACAAAGTGTGATGAAAAGACAGAAATTTATACCCATTCCCACCCACAGTTTTAGTTTTAACCCTATCCTGTCAGCGTCATTATCAGATCCTAGAAAGAGTTGTTTTCTCTTTAGAGTATTTACAGAGGAGGTTCCATTCTTGCAGCATCAGGTCGCTCTTCCAGGTTGACTTGCGTACTTTATCCATCAGATGCTTTTAAATGCCAGTTCTCTGTAATGTAATGTAGTACCCTGGTAGTTGGCAAGTAACACACTTCTGCCGTACTGTGTGCAATTGTTTGTCAACAATTGAGCAATTTATGCACTTGATTAACTGCAGCCACATGCAGTATTGAACTCTGAAAAAGAGGTGTAGCAGATTTCTATCATGTCTGATAAAGAAACCATATCATGTTCTGCACATTCCTTGTTACATTCAGTAATGGAGACCACATAATAACCAACAGAATGAATATATCCTCACAACTTATTTGACTACTAAATGTAGTTTCTGACTGTTATGAGTAGGCCTACACTGACTGTACACAGTCGGTGGAATATCAGCATACTCACTAGCCTTCATTGCCATCTGCTTAGTCAATCAGCATGACTGTTTGGACTGCTATTATTATACTACACATACTGTGCTTGAGATGTATATCAGGTTAAACAAAGTTTTGTTTTAATAAAAACAGAGTTTGCTTGCTCTGGGGGTGCTCGATTGTGTAGTGGTTAGCCTGCTGGACTGTCAGTCGTTAGGTCAGGGGTTCAAATCCTTGCCACATGCACCCCAGTCAACTCAGCAGTAATGAGTACACTGACGTACAGTCAGTGGGAAGATCAGTTGGCTAGAGAGAGGACTGGCCATCTGTCCTCGTTTGCTGAGACTTAGAAAATTAAGTCGCTAACACTTAGCTACTTGTATTCAGATGTCATGAACTGGGTGTTACTTTTCAATCATGGGTGTCAGAGATTTCTGTGTATCTTGGACCAATAGAAGTAGCATTTTAGCATGAAGTTTGAAGACATTTACGCTCTTTACTTGTGAGCCATCCCACAGGGTTCTACAAGTCCCTGAAGTCTTTTTTGTTTAGTTGTGGCTGTGCCAGGAGCGCTTCTGAGTAGGTTCACTATATAAATGCTCTGAATGAATGAATATCCCTCAACGAAGCTAACTATGATCCTTATCAAAATAATATTATATGATATTATATAAGTAAGTAAGTAAGAATATTCTTTATTCAGAAGCACTAGCAAACGCACAGCACTGCACATGGTAAGATTAAGATATGTGAGATGCACTGCATTGCATTGCACGATATCACTGCATTGGCTTCCTGTAGCAGAGTGTTTTTTTCAAGACTTGTGCCTCAATTGTTGGCACTGCTTCAGCATACATCAAGAGGCTCTGTGTTCCAGTCTAGATTCAGTTGGGTCAGGAATCATTGCGCTCTACAGCCCATGGAGAAAGATGAAGGCATTATTTGGCACAACTGTTTGGAATGATTTTTGCAGCAAAGTCTGTAATTTAATTTGGTTTTTGCTTTGGTAAATAATTTATTGTTGAATGATTTCTTTAAAAGAAGGATTCATTGTCATATTTTTCTTACATGAAAGGATGTTTCTTATCTACATTTAGTTGATTGAGTTCTTTGTTGTAGTTCAGTTATATTCAGGTGAGTCGAAGGTACAAGCATTTCGATTGGTTGCAACAGCAGCTCATGGAGAAGTTTTCCACCATTGCTATACCAGCTCTTCCTGAGAAGCAAATTTCAGGTTTGAATCTTCCTTTCATATATAATCGCACATTGCATTGTATTGCTATCTATTGCTGTGTAACTAAATATGATTGACTAAATCAGTGCTTCCCAAAGTGGTGGTCCACGGACCCTCAGCTGCCGGTCCACAAAGGGAGGCAAGAAACTAGTCAAATTGTCTCGGAATCAAGAAATGGCATTACATTTTTGAAAGTCTTAACAGAAAACACTTATTAGGCTAGCATTTAAAGGTCAATAGAATCATAGAATTGGCTAAACATGCGTTTAAATCAATTTTAATACATTTTGAGGAATTTAGGTGATCGAAAATGACAAAGAGAAATAATTAATAAATTTGGCACTGGTCCTCCTGCAGTGGGAAAATTCCTGCAGGTCCGTGACACTGAAAAGTTTGGGAAGCATTGGACTAAAAATGATTGATGAATAGTTAAAATATCAGCTGATTTAAAAGCAACCTAGCTGACTGGCTGACTTACTTCACAATGGATGAGGGTTTGGTTGATTGGTTAGCTGGTAGTTTAACAGTTTAATTGCTTCCAATTTAAACTGAGATTAATGCAAGTATTGTCTGACATTTCTGATTGGTCAACATCAGATCAGCTAGGCATCTGTCTGCTCATTTCTGTTCTTGGTGCCGGAACAGATGGAAAATCAGAAAGTTTTAAATATGTCCATTATCTTATATTTCAAGAGCTTATCATTAGTTTTATAAATTACTGTGTAGTTTTTTAAATGAACATTTACTTATCTTACAATATCTGGCCATACTTTATGTCGCCTTACTTCGATTTCCTACATGTTACCGTACTGCACCTATCCGTACCTAACCTTACCTTACCTTTCTATACTGTGTCTTGCCTTACCATGTCTCATCTAATTGCTGTATCTTGCTTTACCTTATCTATGGGTAACTATGCTATCTAAGGTGAATGATTGAAAGAAACTGTTTGGCTGTGACAAGTGTGACTTATGTCTGTAGGTCGTTTTGAAGATGATTTCATCAACACTCGTCTCAAACAACTGCAGCTCTGGATGGATCGAATGTGTAATCATCCAGTTATTGCTCAGTCAGAAGTCTTCGTTCACTTTCTGTCCTGTACCGATGACAAGGTATGCTCTAAAGCTCCGCTATAATGTTATATATTAGTACCGGTAGCCTATTTAAGATATTAAACTCCTGTTAGCCCTGAGTTCAGAGGTTCATTACTTGCTGTAAACCACAATGCATGCTCATAGGTTAGCTATATGATCATTGTGCTTTGCAATGGATGTTGGATGATCACTGTGCTTAACAACGAAGTTCCCTCCAACATATCCATGCACGTTGGATATGTTGGATGGAACACCGTTGGTTTGGCTTGACTTTGGGACATGGTTACCAGTTGGTTAGAGCGCTCGCCTTGTAACGTTGAGAGTACAGGTTTGAGCCTCCTCTGAGACGGTGATTGTGTAGGGACCTTGATCAAGTCCTTCACTTGTTGAGCGCCATCAATTGACACTTGGTCATTAGAGTGCGGTGCTTGTTAATTGCATAAAAACAAAGGTAAAGTAACCTACACTTAGTGTGATAACTGGGATTCCAAGCCAGGACATAATGCTTAACCATGACATTCTTATCATTGAAAGTGCAATACTACTAGACATTTTAATGGTCTTTGAACTCCTTCAGTTCACAGATTTGCAATGCATTGTTAATGTAAAATAGGAAAGCTAATAAAATCACAACAAAAGGTGCTACCGTATATGAGTGTGCAGGTACATGCATGCAAGGTATGGATTTAGTGCATGTGTGCTGAAATTATGTTGAGTGTTTATTCTGCAGAAGTGGAAGACTGGAAAGAGGAGAGCGGAAAAAGACAAATACAAAGGTGGCCTTTTCTTCCATACAATTGATGCACCCTCAGTCAGTCTTGATGCAATATCTGTGTGAGTTTCTTCTGTTCTCATGTAATCTACCTCAGTCTAATGCTTTAGCTCCTTCACAAACGTTGCATATCTATGCATCTACATGTGTATGCTTCTCTGTAGGCTATAATTATAAGTATGTGGCTATATTTGTAATAACTTTTAATAACCTTGAAAGCCACCAATTCACAACCAGTTCATTGGACTTGATTGCAAAAAAGTGGAAATCATTCTTACTGTCTTTTTCAGTCATTCAGAACACTTATATAGTGCCTATTCAAGATGACTACTCAGAGGCGCTCCCAGCCCAACTCTAGAGGGGAGGAAGCAGAGGTATCTTCATGTACGGAGCTGATCTTGGCTAAACAAAATACAAAATACTCCATGAACTCCTCGGCCATAAATGAAGGAACAGCGAAAGAGACAATTATTGTCTCCTAATATTTGCAGTGCTTTTATGTCAATACTTGTACCTTGTAAGGACACTGTGTTATGAGGCCATTTGCATAAGCTCAACCAAATTTTGAATCCGTGTCCCTGACTGTGTTATGAACATGATGAGGAGGAGACTGTTTTGTAACTGTAGAATGTTGTCATCCAACCAATTGATTTACAGCAATGACTATGTGTATGCCTCATGCACCTGGTGAAAGTTACTTTGCTTTGTTGGACATCAAGTGTGTGTATTTGTCAGTGTATCAAAGCATAAAGATTATAATCTAGCACCTTTTAAATACCTATCAAAGGCACCTCACATGTGCTGATAGCAAAATGCTTCTGCAATCAGGATAATAAGAATAATTCTAAGAATGATGATTTATTTATTGTTTGAACCGACAATCATTGGATTACATACAACTATTCAGCACAATGATGGTTACGATGATGACAGCGATGATGTTGCTGATGACGTCAATGGTAATGCATTCTTATTTTAGAGAATCCCACATGGATAACTTTGGACGGTTTGTTAAATGTATGGACGACAGTATTCGACATCTGTGCGGTGTCAGTGAAAGCAACATGAAGAAGCAGAGAGGTTCATTTGCACCTTCTCGTAATTTTGCATATTTTAATAGCACCTTGAAATGTTCAGTGAATCCCTTAGAATGTACAAAGTTTTGATGATACTAATACCTAAAACAATTACTGCAGCGCTTGCAGCCATTACTTTATGATTATAATATTATCATTATCCCCACTGACCTGATTGTGGCTTGGTTTTTGTATGCCAGCAGTTGATGTCTTCTGCGAATAGTGGGGCGCGGTGGTGTAGGGGTATGTTCGGTGCCTTGCAGCCGGAGGGTTGCGGGTTCGAATCCACCTCAAAGCCGCCGCGTATACAGGACCCTGGGCAAGTCCTTCACTCGCAATTGCTCATGCGCTTCGGTGTGAAACTCTGATTCAGCGTCCGCGCAGTAGTCGGGAGCGCCTCTGAATGGGCAATCTGGTAGGGGCGCTATAACAAGTGTTCAAATACAATACAATACAATCATAAAATGCTCAATAAAAAGGAGTGATTCAATCCCAAGTCACAAAGGAATTACTTTCATAATGCATGTTTAAAATTTTCAGCCTCAGCTACTTAATCTATTGACAAAAGGGCAATTAATAACTGATGAAAGGTGTAGACATTATAACCCGGTTTTGAGATTATTGCCCGTGATAAGACCGTTGAAAAAGAATTTGAACATTTGTACACAGTCCAATTTGCTGGGGTCAAGGTGCTGGACCCCAGCTTCTTGTTTTGATTCCTCTGCTTCTAGCCTTTGGCTGACCCCAGGGGTTGGCTTGACCCCTCAAATTCATTACTCATAGTCGTACACTGAACGACTCCATTATGACCAATCGGCCTGGTGCAGGTTGATAGTGATATACTTCTTAAGGAGTGGGGTAATCCTTCCTTTCAGACAATACAACAACTTGGTCCTTCTTGCCCACCGTGCTTTTGTCTGCTTTTTTGTCACTTGGTTGTTTGACAGTTATTCTAATTATGTTTGCAAGCGTTAGTCATGTCTAACGCTTTTATGTACAATTTGTTGTTCCTGTTTGTACTTCAGCTAAAAGTTTCAACTGCGACTGAAAGCTCCTTTTAATTATTAATTTTTAGTTGCCTTGATTTGTATAACTTGCTTGTTGTTGGTATCACTAAGTGAAACATGATGAAGCTGTAAGAATTCAGAACTAATACATGAAAATATGAACATGTAACCCCTGTGCTTAATTCTTTGCATTGGCTGCCTGTTCAAATTATGGCTCTGGCATGTTACAATACTTCAAATCAGTCTTTATTCCCCAAACTTATAATTATTCAACCAGGTCGTCTGATTGTCTTTCTCTGGTCATACCTAAAACAAGAACTGTTCTTGGTGAATAAACTTTTCCAGATGCTGGACCGAGATTTTGGAACTCTCTCCCTGTATTTGTCCATTCTGCTCAGTCACTTGTGTGTTTTCGTTCTCAACTTACATGCAAGACTGACCCTTTTCAACTTACTCATTCGGCATGGGCGGTCTCTGTCTCTGATTCGATTAAGCTTCTGGATGTTGACCTGATTACAGTTTGCATTTGGTGCAACATCGGTTGATGCTTGTGCATTGAATGCCAGCATGATAGAAGTTACTGATTGATAATACGGTAGTAACAATAATTAGTAATAAAAGTATTAGGATGTCTGTTTTGTTGCTTTGTAAAGGCAACTGGCATTTGTGTCAAGCATCAGGCATACATTAAGTTAATTGCATAATAATATTCTAAGTGTTTTTAAATTTGAGTTCATGTACATGACTGCTTTACATCAGAATGCATCTTATAATGAAGGGTGGTACAAGGAAGATTTGATTTTTCTGATTTCTCAGAATAAATTATAAACATTTATTGCATTTGTTTACAAATACAGCCTTTAAGAAAGAATTTCAGAAGCTTGGTGGTTCAATTACAGCACTTTCTAAGTCCTTTGAATGTGATGATCGGCCAGGTATGCGATGATTAATACTAATTAATTAATTAATAATAATGGTTCAGGTGTGCTGATTTGATTACAAATTTTACTGATTTTAAACTAAACGAAATTACTGTGCAGTACTATATATAGTTATGAAAAGAGGCTTAGTGAGTAAATAATTAGTTGTAATGCCAAAGGAAGAACTTCACAAAATAATGGCAAAAGGTAGCAATGGAGGAAAATGGGAGACATCCAAAACATCTTTTGTGAGCACCTTTCAATTTGCCAGCAGCATTACAATGTTCTTGTGTTCAGGGATTTGTTTGCAGATTTTGGGGGACGAGGACAGTCTCAGATACCCTCTTTCTCATGCACTAAGAATTTCTTATTTATGAAAGATAATATATACCTTCAGTAAAAAAAACTTGCCTGAGATGATTGTTAGGCAGTGTACCATGCAATTGAGTGTTTACTTTCTTATTCCATTTGTGCTTGGTGTGATCCTCTTGACAATAAAAGAACGGAGGATGAATTCTTTGTATTTGTTCAGATGCACACTTCTCTTTTGTCCCTAATTCCAAACAACATTGTGAAGCAACCTAGAAGTAGCTGGCTATTTGTGGTGCTCTATAAATTGTCAGTTTTACATTGTAATGCAACATAATTTTGCCCGACTGTGTAATGCCTTCAGACTACCTCTCAAGGTTCTCCCTGCAAGCAGAGATGATGTTAGAGTGCACTAAGAATTCGAAGTTTATCCACAGCTGCATGAAACATCCGGAAAAAGTCTCTGCTAGTGTGGCTGTTGAACTTTCTTAGAACCAAACCAATGGAATCTCATTCAAGTTTGACAGTTGACAATGTATGCATGGTTCCTGGTTCGTGTTGCATCAAGGATTATGTGGCATTACTTGCAGTTGGTTCTTTACTTGTTATATTAATGTGGCCATCTGAATTTAACAATAACATGACCAATTTGAGGTTCTTTTTTGGTGTTGGCTGTGTGGTTAGAGTTTTGTTTAGTTCAGCTTGAATCTGTCATTTGTGCTACAGTTGCTCATACTTTGAACAGAGCAATTGCTGATGTTGGAAAGACATACATAGAAGTTGGAAAGCTCATAGAGGAACAGGTAAACTTGGCAACATTCTTCCTCTAATTTTTTTCACTGTGCGTTCACTGGCCTACCATGCTTTTCACATTTGCCATACAGCATCAACACAGCACAACCAGGGGGCAATGAGTGTATATTGTATACCTGCACAGTGCACATCATCAGCATATAGCTGGTAAAGGAGGCCACAGGAGGTCTACAAAACTCCAATACCCTACCATGTAAATGATGTGGAGTAGTGGTCCAAGTACGGAGCCCTGGGGACACCAAAGGGACAGGAACCCAGGCAGTCCTGGAACAGCAAAAGGCAATGCAGTTGGTGTGCTCTGATAGAAAAGAGCAGAGCCACTCTAATGGTTTATCCAAAGGATATAGAGAGTCACTGGAGGAATATGCAGTGGTCAACAGATGTCTTAGTGCAACAGAGTCTCATAACCACTTGCTTCTTTGGCAAATAATTTCATATGTATTCTGTTGAGGTGTGGATCCCAGATTTATTTAAGCTTTAAATAAGGATGTCGTCATAGCACAATCTGTGGTGATGCAGTTTTTAAATGGTTTGCAGTGTTTTCTGACATGAACGACTCCAGATTTGGATTTCTTTATGGTTTATCTGTTGTGATGTTTTAGACGAACAGGGATATGCTTTGTTTGCTCGAGGGCTTGAATGAATACAAAGGTCTTTTGGCGACATTTCCAGACATTCTTCTCGTTCATCGGGTAATGTGATAACTTGTGTTTTATGAGCACTTGAGCAGAGATAACATTATGGTAAAGTAACGTTAATTGCTTGCTGCTGCTTCCACATTCATAGTTGAATGACTCCAAAATACGAAAGTCCAGCCACATGCTAGGTTCGTGCCATATTTGGAAAATTTTTGCCTCTAAGTTTACTAAAAATCCAAGAACAGTGAAGAACACCACAGAACATGAATGCACAACTTGTTTGATTACATGAAATACTAATTGAAAATGACCTAAGTTAACATTTGCTCTGACTTAATTGGTATTTGTAATAGTGATTGTAATGATGACTATATAGCATTTAAATGGTGAGCTACTTACAGGATGCTCTCTTGAGTAAACTCCAGATTTCTAAGGTGCCACTTGAAAGCTAAGCACTGCGCACCAGCAGCTTAGTCACTGACAGATCTCAACTATTAGTCTTCAGTTTACCAATGCTCCTTACTGTGATGACCTACACAACCCTAAATCTTCTCCACTGGGTCTCTGCCTATTAAAACCAACAACACTGACTGAGATTCATTATCTCATTTTCTCATCTCCTTATATGCAATGCGCCTTAGACGTTATTCCTACTGCTGTCCTAACTAAGTGTGGATGCTTTGATGTCTTGTCCCAACCATCACATCCACATTAACCTCTCTCACAGAAAGAAGGCTGCATCCCTGCTAGTGTTGCTCATGCCATGGCTTAGTAAAAACTCATCTCTTCCCTCTATTTCCTCTCTATCGTCTTTCTGGTAACCGGATGTGGAGATTTGATCTGTTCAGTTGGGTGGATGGCTCGCTAATCATACTAAATGTGCATGCAGTTTTACATGGTATTTGACTCCACAATATCATCTAGCCATGTTCAGGCATTATGTAGATCAGCCCAATTTCACTTATGGGATATTATCCTCATCCTGCCTCATACTGTCTAGAGCCCACTAGGTAATGGCATGAATTCAAACAGACTTGACTACTGCTTATCGCTTCTCATTGGTATCAGTAAGGGAAATCTGCCTAAGCTACATATGGTTCAAAACTCTATTGCCAGGTTCATAAGAAAGAGCCATAAACATCAGCATATTACGTCCATATTGCATTCATTTCGCTGTGTGCCCACTGAGCAAAAATTCCAGTTTTAAATCAGCCTTACAGTTCCTCTCTGTTCCATGCTCACCCCCCCCCCCTCTACCCTCCCGTAGAAATAGATATTGCACTCGATAACTGGATGTTGTGATTGTTGATGTGAACAGTTTTGGCTTTGGGCTTTCTCGTTCATTGGTCCAAAGCTTTACATTTCACTGCCAAATTTATTCAGTTCTGTCTGTCAATTTGTTGATGTCATTCAGGTCTATACTTAAGACTAATTTCTTTCCTCTTCCATATCCACCATAATCTGGTTCTGGATCATTTCTCTGATATGTTGCGTTTCAACCTCGCTTCTCCAGTGGATTATGATTTTATTTGCGGTTTCACTTGAAGCGACCATTGACTGATGATGGCAATAAAGAATCGGTCATCAGATCAGATTAGAATCGGAAAGTCTATATTTGAGAGTCACAGAAGGGTGCCACTATTCTTTAATAAGACCAATATCATTTCAGGCATCGACCAACAAAATTCAGGAGAGTGCCGGAAAATTTTCCGAGTCCGAGATCCAGACGGTTCAGAATCGAGCGGATGTCATAACGTACACAGTGTTGGCCGAGATGAATCACTTCCAAACACATCGCGTCGGCGACTTCAAAAACTATATGCAAACCTTTCTCAGTGGTCAAATTCAATTTTACAATGAGGTGAATGCCACGTTGTACTATTGTAATTGTAAAGTGACAATTTGGTTCTATGGTTATTCGGTTCTCTACATATGTATGTAAGTTTCTGACTATTTATATAGCACCTTTAGGAAACTTTAAGAATCTCTCGGTGACACTAATTAATACATAATATTATGGTCAGGGAGCTTGATAGAGCAGATAGACTGACTGACTTGGTGGTTAGCATGCTGGACTATCAACCCAGGGGTCAGGATTCAAATATGTGCCAGGGCAGAATGTTTTTGTGAGATTTTTGCTCAACTTGTGCACTCTAGTGATATATACAATATATATATATACATATATATATACCTATACTGTACACACATCTATATAATATATATAACACATTTTATATATATATATATATATATGTGTGTGTGACTTCCTCTGCTAAAAGGAGGCTGTTGACCAAAAGATTAGTATTGTATATTTTGGACTAAAATTGATCAATAATAATTTCTGTTTAAAATGTTGAAAAATTATTATTCTATCTTGATGGGTTCCAGAGATATGAATTTTATTATGTTTTTCTACTCGAAGTACAATTTAGAGAAAAATTCATGCAAAGTTTATTATCCTTAGCAACGCATGTTTGTTGACAACCTTTATGACTTTAAAATCACTACATGGCAAACCGTCCAAATGAGACTATTTTTAGCTAGCTGAATGCATACACTTTCCAATGATGTCTTACACATGGGATGTCCGTACAGAATGAAGGCCATAAAATACTCTTGAAACTTGTCATAAAATGATCTTTAATTCTATGATAATTTTGATAATCACACAAAATTATTAATTTTGTTATGAAATAGTTGAAATATTATTAAAATAATATTTTTTCCATGTAATATAAGATCTCATTTTTTGATATATAACATAAAAAAATTGAAAAATTTACACCTGATTGATGTTTTAGCTAATTTCTTCAGTTTTAGCATTGGCGACTTCCACCTCCTTTTGCCAGAGCAGATCACATATATTATATATATTATATTGTCATATATTGTTGACCATTTGAAAATACTCTCGAACACTTGCATATGCATGTGCGCTTGTCAAATGCAAATAAAGACTACTTACATAATTATATAAGGACCGTAGAGTGAACTAGATGAGGTGAATAGATTTGAAGGTTGTCAGCATAAAATTATGGCAATTAACTGGTGATAATGAGAGAAGAGACTGGAGCAGAATAGAGGAGAAGTTAGAAGGGACCTAGCATAGAACCTTGAGGAACACTGCATATGAATGGTGTAAGAGAGGGAGAATAGGCCACAAAATTTCAGGCTGTGTGATCAACCTGATGGATATCTGGTCAACCAGGGATGGCCTTGGCCAGATAGTCAATAGCTAGTGAAGAAGAAGAATACCATGATCGGCCACATCTTATGCAAAACATAAGAGAGCTAATGAGAATGCAGTGGCCATTATTAGCAGATGTCAATGGATATTTTATGTCAGAACACAAAGTATGATAGTTTCTGTGGAATGGTATATGCAAGAAATGCTGACAGAAACATTTATTAGGGCCTAAGCTTAGTGTGAAGGGACAAGTGTTTATTTGACCAATATCCAGACTCTGAAATCTAAATGGTCCTGTATTTATTTAATGTCACCAGCCAAAAGAATCAACAAAAACAACTACATAGACAGGCAGTACAAGATGTTTACATGAATTTACATTCAGTTCAGGATGAAAACTATTTCTAGTATCACATAGTAGCAGAACATAGGACTGAATTGAAAACAACAGCTCCAGAAACCAGATAAAATTGCAACCAAATTCAGAAGTTGATCAGAACGCAGTGATGCACTTGTAAATCCAGTAATAGTTCTGTCTCCACCAGCAGACTAGTTGTTCACAATTTTAAAAAACTTACCAGTATATTTACCACACAATGTGGCAAGGGCATACTTTATACTGATTTTTTTGGCGAGAACGCTAGATATTTATGACTTGTGTTTCTATACATAACTCATGCCTCATATAAAATGATAGAAATTTATGGTTACACAATGAAATTTTGGCAGATGTATGTTAGTTATCATGTGGGACGGCAAGTCCAGAATTTGTGGATTTGATTCTGTGTATTGTTTTGGATCTACCATTGCCGTCTGACAGATTCTTAAAGTCTGAGTATTTTAGGTGAAAACTCGATCAGGTGGTGATCGAAATGACTGGCGGCCCACCGCTGTTTCCTTATTTTAAGAAAATCAAGTCTCAGACACTTGATACCCGTGGTTGCCTCTTGGGGCTGGCTTAAGGGACTGATGTTCTACATTTATATGAAGCCCATTAGAGAAAAACTGCTGCAAGATGGTGATTTTCTGATGATTTTTGGCCAGTTGCTTGTCAGTTGGCCGAGTCTTCTTTGCAAGCAATTAGTTTCTTGAGAATGCGTGGCTATTTCTGATGGCTGTGTGTGGGACTGAGCAAATGAATGTCAACAGAAGATTGTTATTCTTTCTGGTTTCAGGTTACGCGACGATTGCAGGAATCTCTCAGCCAGATCGATAGCGCTTAATAAATTCAACAGGTGGTGGGTTCTGTTTGGCTGCCACTGGTTGGTTACTTGGAGCGAGTATTTGCTTAACTGCTGGTCATCTGTCTGCCTTTAAAACAAAAACTGTGGGACTTGTGAAATGCCATGTGTGTCTGCATTTGGCTCAAATGGCCATTGACCTTGTTGTGTTGTCATATATGTACATAAATACATTGAGTATATGTGCATGAATACTTATATACATTATGTACATAATTATGTATTTACGGTATGTATATGGTATATGTATTACATATACATAGATGCATAATTATGTACATAAATACATATATATACAATTATACACTTCTATACATATACGTTATATTATGTATATATATATATATATATATTATATATGTAATATATGTTTAGAGCCAGACTGAGTTATGATGGCATTCAAATACTTGTGTTAAAGTATGTATGTTTATGTCTACATGAATGTGCATGTCAGTGGCAGATTTAAAGGGTGCCATGGGTGAATGGGTGAACTTGGCCAACTAACATTTCACTTTGTCTGTTGGTGCCACCTCTGATATACAGGTGTTAAAATGTGGATGCATAAGTAGCAGTCTTCATGTACTTGCTGATGTATAATGTGTATGTATATCGCTATTGGCATTGGGTTTGTAGCACCAACAAAAGCATTCTGAAGATCTATTTCTTTGTCAGTTTTCTCTGTTTTACACTGACACTCACTCGTGCAGAGCAAAATGAAGAAAACCTTGCAACAGAACTAAAAACACAAAGTTAAACTGACAAGAGTTCAACCTTGGCATAAAATCTAACAGTCAAAATAAAAACCCGAGAGACTTAATCACCCTCCATAATTACGTGACAACTATGCAGGTCATCTTTTGCAAAAACTCGTCTGTCCTTGCAATAGGACACGTGTAACAGTATATTGACACACATGTGCATATGTAATATTCACATGCTTATACGCCAGCATGTATTTTTGCCAGTAGGTACACACAGATGGCATTATTTCACGTATATATGCATATATATTTAATATATGTACTGTATATGTGGTGATGGTGTTGCATGTGTCAGTCGTACCTTATCCTTGTATGTGTAAGTATAAATTTAAGCTGAGCATTTGAACGGCAACTCAGGCAGTTCTCGTAGTCTGAACAGCAGACGGCGTGTGGACTCTCTCAGTGCAGAACAGATGGCTGGCCTCTAAGGGATGTGATTCGTGTCTGCAGAAGAATAATTCTTTGTTGTCCTCTTTGTTCCATCTTCAGAGCCTTAGAATGGCTGCTGGTGTTGTTGTACATAGGTGTGTTAATCTAACTTATTTTTTAATAAACAGCATGAATAATGTTGAGAGCAGAAAACGTGATTTCATGTTATTTTGGTTGCCGTTTTGTAACTGAGACTGTGTAGATGAGTTTCTGTTTGTGTGTGGCTTTTATCGTGATTTCAATTTTGAATTGTAAACATAACGTGCCACTTACAAAGTCATTCTTCAGATTTGTGTTATAAGCAATATGTTATTTTGATCTCAATGATGAAATAGTCAGAGTTTCTGGAAATATAATTGGTTCATTAGTAATTAGTTACTCTTTAACGACAATGATAATCAGCGTTGCCCTCCTCTTTTCTCCAGGCACTGCAAGAGTATGAGCAGTTGCGGAGTTATATCTTCATTAGTAATCCGAAGCAGGTATTGTGTACAGTGGGTGGACCAGTTGTATGCAATCAAGAAGGGCTTCTTGAGTTTTTATAAAACTATAATCTCAAATAGTTCTAGTCAAAGAAGTATGATTATTGAATGTGGTTTGCTTACAAGTGACTGTCAATTACCGCTTGGTGCGTTATAGTAACAGCGTTACAAGTAGAAGCCTCCAGATTACTTTAGAACATTATGAATGTAGACAAGTTGGAGAACTCAACAGAGACTGACAATTTGTGACAGCAACAAAGTTTTAGAGTGAATAAGAGCGTAGTGTTTATGCTGACAATTACTTTGTGAAGCACCTTGGAACTAGCCTACTACTGGCAACGAAGGCTTGAAGTGTAACTGAAGAGTGCCTCTTAGAGGTGTGAGGTGTAATTGAAAGTCACATTGTTTCAGTGCAAAGTTTTAGATTTCCTGTATACATTCTTTAATGAATAATAGAATATAATGTGAAACTTTTATGTTTTATCTAGTCAGTTTTCTGATACATTTTTTTGTAAATTATTGGAAGAAACATTCCATATCATTATACATTTTCTTGGCTGTCTAAAATGTCTATGATCTCTGTAATGTTTCATTTTCTATGTGTATGCTCTATGATATAAGATTTTACATTCCAAATTATCAGATGATCCAATCAGAGGTCTGTTAATCTATTTACTCTCAAATGAGCATTGAGTGGAATTTTGTGACATCATAGTTACTCAGTGGATAAGAGTAATTGTGATGTAACAAAAGAAAACTAATGCAAAACTCTTTTAGGTAAATTTCTTTTACAAGTGACTTATGGCGTTTAAACATATGAAAACTGAAAAGTATGCTTTTTGTGTTTACAGGCTGAATGCAGAAATAGTCAGACACCTTATTATGTCTTGTTTAAAGTTAGCATAAATTTTATTGATTGAATATGTTCATATGAAAACAGAAAATAAGAAGTGAACAACTTTGGTATCTATAGATTTGTTGAAATACGATTCTTTGCATATCAATAACTATGATACATGTAGATTAAGCATTTTCTAGTCCATTTAAATTAAACATTTTGTGGTTCGTGATGTAAGTTCTTAAATTGTTTATGCATAGGCCTATTTTTTATTAGTGCAAGTGATTTGCATTGTTCTTCCAAGGGAAATTGAATGCTTAAGCATCAAGCCTTTCTGATTGTGCTGGGACTTTGTACAATTCTTTGTTTTGTTCTTGTTTTTAACTAGCTCCATGTTGATCTGTTGGACCTTGCTTGAATTTTGAGATGTGTTGTATTAATACTTCATAATTATCTTTGATTTACTAGTTAATTTCTTTAATTTAAGTTGTAGTTTTCCTCTTGAAAAAAGCCATTCACTTGATACTTTTTGAGCTGTATTCGTGTTTTCTGAAGTGCAAGAGTATAAATATCATAAATATCGGCTGGTCACAGCAGCCAGCATAAGGTGTCATTAATACATTGTGTGCATTATTATTAGGGTGTGCCAAAGTCTTTGGATTAGAACTTTCAACTTTGCATGGAAATGATTGTCAGTGTTTTCGGAATTGGGTCATCCTTAAAGGACGTCCATGGCAAGAAATTACCTACTTTGGACCAATCTCTCCCTTTGTCCGCAATTAGCATTACACTTCCAACCTTCTTGTTTTCAGACGTCTGTACTCAAACGGAGTACTAAGGTCCTAAGCTTCTCTCTTAATCTTGCAGGCCTATCTGTGATACATGTGCGGAGTCCCACTGCCACGTCAAGCAAAGAAACTCTAATTTGATGCAACACAAATTAGAGACTGCTCTTGGTGTCCAATCACTTCCCCTTCTGTCTGTCGACCTAAACACAAACCACTGTAACAGCTCTCTCTCTCTCTCTCTCTCTCTCTCTCTCTCTCTCTCTCTCTCTCTCTCTCTCTCTCTCTCTCTCTCTCTCTCTCTCTCTCTCTCTCTCTCTCTCTCTCTCTCTCTCTCTCTCTCTCTCTCTCTCTCTCGCTCTGTCTCTCTCTCTCTCGCTCTATCTCTCTCTCTCTCTCGCTAACTCTCTCTCTCTCTCTCTCTCGCTCTGTCTCTCTCTCTCTCCTTCTCTCTCTCTCTCGCCTGTCTCTCTCTCTCTCTTCTCTCTCTCTCTCTCTATCTCTCTCTATCTCTCTATCTCTTTCTCTCGCTCTATCTCTCTCGCTCTCTCTCTCTCTGTCTGTCTGTCTCTCGCTGTCTATCTCTATCTTAGCTCTGTCTGTCTTCGTCTGTCTGTCGTTCTCTCTCTCTCTCTCTCTCTCTGTCTCTGTCTCTCTCTCTCTCTCTCTCTCTCTCTCTCTCTCTCTCTCTCTCTCTCTCTCTCTCTCGCTCTCTCTCTCTCTCTCTCTCTCTCCTCGCTCTTGCTCTGTTTGGGCAAATGACTTGACGCAGCACTCGTGAATAAGTTTGTGCCCGGCGTATAACTTTAAAAGTGCTTCCGAAATTTAAGAGCCTACCAATACAATAGGCCCATTTGAAATAAGTGTGCCAAATTTAGATGTGGACATCCGCATTGTGCATGACCTCGGCTTACTTTGTCTGCATTTGGTGACCTCCCCATTTTACTGGCGCCCTTAATAGATGACCCCCCACCCCTAATGTCTGTAGTTGGAGGTGATTGTTGTTTTGCCATTTCTGGAACTCGTGAAATCGTGTCGCTGGGTTTCTGTTTGACTAAATGACTAGACCTAATAAATCGAGAAATTTGCGATTTGCTTTCTTTTGTCTGTTGTATGTATACGTACTCGTATACCAGGAGTTTACGGTCGCTAGGATTCATCGAATCGACGGCACAAGGTGACAAGGTGATACCTGGAGTTTACGTATAGTTCCTTTATAAAATTCGATCGAAGGCCTAACAGTCGTCCATAAAGGACGTCCGCAGAAATGACTTACTTTGGACCAATCGGACTTTAACCCTTTGTCCATATTAATCCGCATTCGACAAATCCTATCCCGATTCCTCCTCTTCCCCTGTGCACCTCCCTCACCGTTTTAACTTATAAGAACCACCCACCTTAGCAGTCTGACTGTCTGCCTGCCTGACCCTTTGCATCTTGACTCCATGCATGTCGATTCTGGTTTGGTTAAGCGCCTGTGAATAAGCTGGTTCCCGCGACTTCGCTTTTTTGGCGCTGTAGACATTTCGAGATAAATTGCAATTAGATCGCCCTCTATACAGCCTACGTACGTCGACAGCGCTCAACGCCAAACGAACATGAAACACGAACCGTACGAATAATTACCTAGTTCTAATTAATACACTTCTTTAAAAGCAGTCTTGTCCTGTTGGTATCCGACTATTGAAGCTCGGTAGCCTGCAGTGACGCATAGGCTCATATAGGCCTAGGCCTACAAGACATGGTAGACATACAAGCCCCTGCATCATCTGGAAGATCTTGACTGCTCTCAGCAAAGTCGACGATTGACCATCCTATAGCTATGCAATAGACTGCTTGCTGTCTGACTGAAGTTGTGTTCTAGGCAGAGGCTCTACTGAAATAACTAAGTACAAAACTTTGCTGAGGACATTTGATTTGGGCATAATCCTTCCTCTTTGACCTCTTGTTCGTATTTGAACCCCCTCCTCTTGCGAACGTCCCAACTGCATGGACTAACCCTTTCCACGTCAGCGAAGGTAGGCTACCAGTAAGCAGGCTGATGGGTCTGACTGTACAGTTAGCCCTAAAACTCCTATTAACAGACTTCATCCAGGTCATCCTTGTGGGTTTCATTCTGGTCGCAACTATGATATCATTATCTTATTTGCCGATAAATATTATTTCCGTGCGCCGCCTGGAATTTAGTAAAATCGTCTCCGTAAAATAGTAATTACTGTTAATTGTCTGTCTAATATGCATGCGAAGAACAATTGTCGTTTTTCCTTAACTATAAGGACAGAGGTAGGCTATTATTATAGGCGCCGTGGAGATGGCTCAAGTAGGCTATATTCTGGCTTTTCTGTCTAAGCCCCTGGGCAGACCTGTGGTAAACTTCCTTCGATTGGCATCCATTTCGATTGCCAACCAAGGGCAGTTATTTCCCGGCGACGCCTTGTTACGGTGCACGGGCGTGACGGACGCCCACCTGTCCTGCTCATATCCCCGCAGATTTCCAGGCAGACCGCAGACCTATGGTACAGATACGCTTAATTGCCTATGATGCCTGCCGTCGTTAGCCTACACATCGCAAAGCATGGGCGTAGCCAGGAAAAAATATCGGAGGGTTTTAAGATTTGGGGGCAGGGTTTCCATTGGATATGGTCGCAAAACTAAGGTTTTGGGGTATTTCCCATGTAAAAGTATATAAAAAATTTGTGGGAAACTTATTTGGGGGGGTTGAACCCGTTAAACCACCCCCTAAATAGACCCATGTCGCAAAGTCAGCCTGAGAAAGTGCTAAGTCATAGGCCTTTGACAGGAGCTGTACTACCAATGTTTTGGTGAATTAAAGATTGATATAAATGCCTAATTAGGCCTACATATACGTAATTAAATACACAATAAGAGACAGAGACAGACAGCGACAGACAAAGACAAAGACAGACTGGAATAGTTCAACTCCAGAGTTCAAAATCGATAGGCTTAAACTGTTCACAATGTGTACAATAGGCATAGCCTACTGAATGAGAAGTTTAACATCAGCGGCATCGCCAGAGCAACAAGATTGGAGGAGCAAGGTAGGAGATCTGAGAGACTTTCAGCGGAATGCACAGCCAGCTTAGGTCTACCCTGGCTGAGGTCTGGGTTGAAGCCCCAGAAGCTGGAGCTATTTGCATTTGTTAACAATATCTTTGTGTTAAAAATTGAGCAAGTTCTGAATTTCCCAGTGTCAACAGTACTTGTATGCTGGCAACGGTGGCAACCTAATAACAAAGTGCTCAGGCAGAAGATAACTGTAAGGGGTCACACCATCCCTGGCGTACTCTCTGTTCGTAGAGAAGTAGGCTACAAGCTTAAGTAGACTACCGTATACGAAAGGGCTCTCAAGCTTACACAGGCCATATGCTATACTGGACCCATTCGCCCTATAGACTCATAATAAATTATTTAAACAACATTAGATGACTGTGATAGAAATATGTCTTTTGAAATTTCATTTTGCCGCCCTTTTCCCTCCACCTGGACAGTGACACCTGGCGTGGCCACATCGCCCGCCCCCTCTAGCTGCGCGACAGAACCCACACGAAGCTAAAGACGCCCATGTAGGCTATATACATGTTTGCATGTCGGCAACGGATCTTTCCGTTACCGAGAATTCAGTCGATTAGGAACAAGTCAATATAGGAACAATCCTAGAGAGCAACTCAGATAAATATTTTCTAATCGGACGTCAACCGATTTGCTTTCTCTGTCAGGTCGTCATCAGCGAAGGGCAGCACGCCCCTCTTTTGGTTGTGCAATTACTAAGGACTGCTGTTGTTTATCGTCGCTTGTTCGCAATGTCAAAATGCGGCGGCGGAGGACGTGCCTTGCATTTCATTGGCCAATGTCGTCTGCGGCGGCGGCTGTCGTCATACTCGACACGACGAGCAAACAGACGGAGACAGACCGATGCCGAGATGTTTTATTGTTGACCGCAGTCCAGCCTACATGGTCAGCGTCGGCGACGATCCACTGACCGTTACGAGGGTCACCCAACCGCCCCCACCCCCACTCCCCACCCCATGCAGCAGCCATCTGGCGACACTGACATCCGGGATCGTGGCCACAATTTTCAATTTCAAGCGATGATCCACCTCAAAGTAGCGTGTGTCCGCAACCTGATGGGCTGGATTCATGGGTAGCCTACCCAACGGAATCCATCGATGCTCTGGGTTGTCAGCTGTCACATCTAGTCTAATTAATTAAGTTATTTCGGAGTACGGCGTCGGTAACAAGATGGTGCCCCCCCTGTGACTGTCGGGCATCGCGTAATAAAGACAGGAGATGGTCAAGCTCATTGTTTTATTAATTGCTCAGATAAATGCGCAGAGTAAGAGCAAAGATCGTAGAGACGATGAATGGGCCGCAGAGTCAATCTGGCGCACGTAGAGTGACCGATAAGTGGACAATTAGTGAGTTAACGGGTACTTCAAAGATGACGCAGTTCTTGCTGAACACTTTCAAGCGCTGCTATGGTCCTCACTGTCTACGATATAGACATATATAGACTGCACTCCTTCGCAAGGCATCGCCGAGCGACGATTGAGGTGTCAGCATACTTGTTCTGGGTAAATAGAACGCCTTAGACGATAGATAGGCTGACAGTAAATCAGAGAGATCTTGCGACTGTGCGCTCAGACGCCGCAAGAAATGTGGGTTGAGCCAAGAAGCACTTGAAGCTTTCTTTCTTGTTCCTGTCAGCCTTCGGAGATTTAAGTGAAGTGGAAAGGTCCGAGTTCGAAGCATGAAAATAGAACGCAGATCATCGCGGCAGATGATGGGCAAAGGCTCGACGGTTGTTCACATATGACAATACCAAACGTCGTCGTCTTATACGCTGATTAACTATAGGCGTTCCATGAACAGTTAGTCCTGGCTCATTCCAGTCATACTTAAATTGCCAATGTAAAACTTGGCGAATATCTTAGCTTCACTGTGCATTAAGCCATTATTTACAGTTGCACCTTATCAAAGCACACGCACACGCACATAAAACTTGGCGACGTGGTGGTGTAGCGGTATGTTCTGTGTCTTGTAACCGGAGGGTCGCAGGTTCGAATCTACCTCAAGCCATTGCGTAGCGACCTTTGACAAGTTTCTCACCCACAATAATATTGTCTGCGAGGAAGGCAACAGAAAACCACCTCACTCATCTCATCCCCAGGTGGCATAAAAGCCAATGGACCTGCCTTCGGGCAGAGAACTCATCAATGGAGTGCCTCAGCACCAAGAAGAGCCATTGGCACTCAGTGGTGGACCTTAGCAACCAACAGAACCATTGACACCGTATGGAGTGCCTTAGCAACCAATAGAACACTTCGGCACCCAGTGGAGTGCCTTAAAACCCAATAATTATTTTTGGTACCCAATGAAGTACCTTAGCACCCAACAGAACCCTTAATGGCACCTAGTGAAGTCTTTGGCACCCAATGGAGTGCCTAATCACTCAATAGAGTCCTTGACACCAAATGGAGTACCTTAGCACCAACTTGAACCCTTGGTACCAAGTGGAGCACCTCAACACCAACTTGAACCCTTGGTACCAAGTGGAGCACCTCAGCACCTACTTGAACCCTTGGTACCAAGTGGAGCACCTCAACACCTACTTGAACCCTTGGTACCAAGTGGAGTACCTTAATTAGCACCAACTTGAACCTTGGCTCCCAATGGAGATCCCCTGTCCCTGCAATAGGTATAAAAGTGCACATAGAAAGCGGAAGAGAGTAGTTCGATTATGAGATGAGACAGGTAGTGAAGTAGAAGTTGAAGATGTGGATGATCTGAGGTATAGGCAAAGGTGGAGTGTCAGCCGGGCGAGTGAGTGTTCAAAGCAGTATGGACGTAGCACGTCGACACGTGAAGGAGGAAGAAGAGGAAGAGAAGGAGTAGCAAGAGACCATGTGATGGAGTCTCTTGCTCCTCCTCTTCCTCTCCTTCCTTCCCCACCGTTCTACCCCATCATGTGTAATCTCTTGCCCCTCCTCTTCCTCTCCTTCCTCTGCCCACCGTTCTACCCCATCATGTAGTCTCTTGCTCCTCCTCTTCCTCTCCTTCCTTCCCCACCGTTCTACCCCATCATGTAGTCTCTTGCTCCTCCTCTTCCTCTCCTCCCTCCCCACTGTTCTACCCCATCGTGTATTCTCTTGCTCCTCCTCTTCCTCTCCTCCTCCTCTCACCACCGTCTCCTCTTCCTCTGCCCTCTCCCCACTGTTCTACCCCATCGTGTATTCTCTTGCTCCTCCTCCTCTTCCTCTCCTCCTCTCACCACCGTCTCCTCTTCCTCTTCCCCCTCCCCACTGTTCTACCCCATCATGTAGTCTCTTGCTCCTCCTCCTCTTCCTCTCCTCCCTCTCACCACCGTCTCCTCTTCCTCTTCCCTCTCCCCACTGTTCTACCCCATCGTGTATTCTCTTGCTCCTCCTCTTCTCCTCCTCCCTCTCCTCCGTCTCCTCTTCCTCTTCCCTCTCCCACTGTTCTACCCCATCGTGTATTCTCTTGCTCCTCCTCTTCCTCTCCTCCCTCTCACCACCGTCTCCTCTTCCTCTTCCTCTCCCCACTGTTCTACCCCATCATTTAGTCTCTTGCTCCTCCTCTTCCTCTCCTCCTTTTCCCCACCGTTCTACCCCATCATGTAGTCTCTTGCTCCTCCTCTTTCTTTCCTCCTTCTCCCCACCGTTCTACCCCATTCTTTAGTGTCTTGCAAACTGCTTCTTCTGCTTCTATGTAGGTTGCATTAAGAGTAATTAGAACTTCGCCTAATTGGCTGTTGATAAATTAACCCTGATGTAATGACAGCACGAAAGGCCACGTCCTGTTTAGTCTCCCTCTGTCCCTCTGTCCCTCTGTCTTTCTAACGCTAAATACATTGCTTAATTTGCGAGATGCACATACTTACATGCATGTATGTGTCGCTTATGTTTAATATCTGTTTGCAGCAATCCACAACATATTCAGTTAATTACAGACAAGCAGACAGATAGACAGATAGACAGACAGACAGACAGACAGACAGACAGAAAGACGTGAAACCCGACTTCTCCATTTCAACTCGGTTTCTTCGATGAATTTTGAATCTGATTGCGATGCTACTTGAAGTAACCATCGACTGATGTCTCTGACATTTCGATAACGGCGCTTTTTAAATTTGGATTGGATTGGATTAGATAAGATTAGATTAGATTGACAGATAGTCAGACAGTTAAGTAGAGTACACAGTCCCCATTCAAGAATCAATAGTCCAAAACGCTCCGTAACGTAGGCTACAGGGACAATGAGAGACTTAATTTTTAGGCCTATACAGAGATAATCTGATTAATGCTGTTCTTCCTACACATGTATGATAATTATATATAACATGTATGCTATTCTGTTAACTTCATATGAGGTACCGATACCTGATCTAATAACTTCTATAGCGCCGGCAATGAAAGGTTAAAACATCGACCAACACAAAGTTCAATTCTGGATCAGCTGCTTTGCAGTCTGATTTTTTAAAGAGCTCTGCATGAATAGATGCTACGTTTAGCAGAGATGTAGTACTTGGCACTTGTACTTGAGTACAACTCGAGTAGGCTACAGTTTTTAAGTACTTGTACTCGTACTTGTACTTGAGATCAAAGTACTTGTACTCGTAGGCTACTGGTACTTGAGACCTATGTACTGACAGTTCTTACAGGCACTCGAATCGGTTACCAGTTAGCTTTCTGTCTTATGTGAATCAAACATAGGCTTTGTTCGGGACCACATGACGTTTCATTGCAATGCTGGGACATGTGCACAAACGTCTCATTCTGGCACGATAATCACAGATCATAATATAGCAGTATCACAGATACGGCTACAGCAACCGAAACTGCGACGTCATTATTTTAGCCCTCTTCGGATCCCCTCAACAGTCTAAGCTATTTGGTCACTGCATGCAAGTCAGGATCTTCGGTGAAGCCGAGCACCCAACCACCACAAATGACAACATATTTGAATATCAAAAGCCATGGTGACTTTGATGAAGATGATTGCTTGGACTTATGGAAATGCAACAAACTCTTGACAAACTGTATGAGCCAGCGCTTACAGCATTGAGTGTGCCTGCATCTAGCGCTCCTGTTGAACGTGTGTTTAGTTATGGCGGATTAATATTAAAAACGCATCGATCGATTTTGAGTTACAAGCTGATCACATCCCTTATATTTCTCAGAAGCAATATTCTAAATGAGTGCATGTGGCAATACACCATTGCTTTGCTAAACAAGTAAATATCTCTTTGCTCTTGCAGTAGCCATGTGTAGCCTACTCGTACTTGTAGCCTACTCGTACTTGTGACCTCAGTACTTGTAGAAGCCTACTCGTACTTGCAACCTAAGTACTTGAAACATCTCTGACGATTATCTTAGGCCTACCCTAATACCAAAGCTACAGTATTTAGGCAGAATTTTGAATGGCTTAAAACACCATAGGATTCTCTGCAGTGAAATGTTCGAATTACTTTCATACGAGAGCTTTTTCTCGCCTTATTTCTCCTGCACGAAGGGTATAGAACAATGCATTCGAGTGATCCGATATGTTTCCTTGTCGACTTTGCTTAAGCAACCAAACAAGCGAGAGTAAGTAGGTCTATAGGTCTAGCTGAAATGCCTGCTCATGAACTTAGATGGTAGATTTACTCCGTTAGCAACTAAATGTTTCTGGTCACGTTTCTCAGAGGATCAAAGGTTCATATTTTGGGAAACCAGTGGTATATTGCACCAAATGTGGTAAGGAACGGCAGTGTTTCTTTATAGCGCACACCAACTTTTTACTCTGTGCAAATGACTGTGACGAATTTATTTTGTGGGTTGTAACCACCCCTAAACTTGGCGGACTAACGTTTTCCCAATTGTTATCTATTACGCAAAAGATTCACATTAGCTTCGTCCCTAACTTCAAATCTAGGTTCCGCCATTGCTTTTCTGCACAATATTCTATTCATAAATTGTGAACTTCATAAATTGCCCACCCGATAGAGCCCTCTTAGACTGCTACGTTCTTCTTCAGATACTGCTTTGTCGCTACAACTCTCAGGTTCAGCTTATTTTGGGAGCACGTGCTCTCATTTATTGAACCCCATGGATTTGGAATCGTCTTTCATAAAAGTCCGGACTTTCCAAGTCGCTATCATCATCATCTAAAGTTCTAACCCGTTAAATTTCGTTCTGGCCTTTGCATCTGTCCGTTTTCACTTCATGAGAAAAAATTCATCTGTGCCTCGGATTCAGATTTACTGACTTTTCGCGTGTAGGGCCTAATAGCTGCTCAACATCTGGCCTATGCCAGTATTGTCTGAAGAAAAGGTTTTACCAAAGTTACAATCAATGCTCAGCCTGTAGCTGTCCAAATTGCCCTCCAGTCGCGTCTCGGTGCTATCGTCCCTTTACCTAATTTTGCTGTTGATGACGTATTATGTCGTCTGCGCTTGACTTGACCACGTGTCATAATTCGGTGCGGAATTAGGGTCTGCCGTCCGGACGGATGTCAGTTGTCTTTGGTCACCGCCAGGGTGCGCTAATCCAACGCCTCGACGACGACGAGTAATGAAGTCAGCGACTGCGCTGTCGGTCCTTTACGACGACGAGTGTCCGACCGATGGAGTCGCACCGTTTGTCTGCTGTCGATTCGACGAGATCTCCGGATGGCGGAAGTGATCTCGACCAGCTCGAAAACCTCTCGTCCGTTTCCTAGAGACACTGTACACGTGCCAGAACCACGCCAGGCGGCCACAACTTAGCTGAATCTGCGTCTTATTTCGTTGTGAGTGCCTTCGGCGCCGGGAATTCGGCGACGCCAGAGAAATCTCCGTCCTTATGAATCGTAAAGATGAAAGGGATCGACGAACAGAGAACGACGACGATTGGCCGAGAATGAATTAGGGCGAAACAGTAACTACCCCATCCTGCAGTCACCCTGCAGGGCTATACAACCACAATATATCTACTCTATCAGCACATACTCATAGGCTACATATACACACATAGCCATCGAGTGACATGTGCATATGTGCATTTGGGTCTATAAATATAAATGCAGATGTAGTGCGTGAAAACACGCTGTGTGTAATGAGCGGCAATTCTTGTTATTCGCTTCATGAAGATACTTGGGCTGAATGAATGGGGAACGAAATCTGCATAAAGACACATGCACACAATTACGTAACATATGCATGTGTTAAATCAATGTGTATACGCTGTCGACACCTTATATTTGCTCATTATATATATATATATATATATATATATATATTATATATTTAGGCCGATATATTCATATAATAGGCCTATACCGATACAGTATACGTAAAAAATTAATGTTCATTATGTAATATACTCTGTATACATTAGCTTACTTATACACATGCACTAAATTTTCAGATTAATTTAAATTTGCCACTACCATCAGCTAAAAGTTGAATAGGGTAGTTATTTAATTATTCATTCCATGCAGTCTCTACGTATCAAGATACCTTATATTACAGTGCTGCACACGTGCATGGGCTGAGATTTTGGCAGGTGGTTTATCCACTGCGGTCAGTTGCTTGAAAACTTTTCTGTTTCCTCGGAGTGCTCACATTGGGAGCGCCTCTGAATAGTCATTACGTGTAGAGGCGCTTTGTAAATGTCCGGATACAATTCCGGTATATATATATATTATGTATGTATGTGGGTATACTGTAAAAAGTCTCTTTAAGGTAGTTTAAAAAATGTATCTGAACTCTTAAGTTCTGAACAGTCAAATGCGAGAGTAGACCTATGCGCAATGGAAGAGTCTTCGAATAGCAACAATTAAGGTCCAGCATAACTAGAAAAGGACGTATATTGATGGACATTTGGTGTGTGTGTCTGTTGCTAATGTATACCGGGATTCGAACTATCATCGGTCTTCAGTTGGTCCATTGTTTTATTAAGTGAAACTGTTTATTTTCTCAGGTCTGCGTTCCCCTCCTACGAATGATCACGCAGACAGTTAGCTACGTTGGTAAGAGCGTATACGTTCCAGGCGCCTCTGTGTGAGAGTGCGTGCGGATCGCGGTTCGTATCCCGATGCTGACTTATTTCGGAGATTTGAATAACGGGGGCTCGCATGGTCCATGCGACCTTCAATGGCTTGGCATCCATTCAAATGGGCATCGGCGGTGAAGGGTCTCTCTCACCCGATCAATTCATTGGAAAATGAACAGGGTCGAGGCCATACGGTCTACAATGAATCAATGAACCATACATGTACAGGGTGGGCCAAAAAAAGTAACCCACATAGGTTTTTTGCTAATATTTCAGCCAAAAGTAAGAATTTTTTAATCACGTTTCACAGTTTTAAAGATAACTCATATTTACGTATAACGGCCAAATTTCACCAAAACATTTCAAACAGAACAAAAGTTATATCACTTTGATGGTCCAAAAACATGTAACGAAACAAAAAGTAACAAAAACGTTTTATTAAGTCACTTCTCGAATAATTGCTATCAAACAAACTTGATATTGCTTCACAACTTGTGTTCAATGTGTCCACCACCAGCACCTACTCATATGCTGAGTCTTTTTGTAAAGTTTTGATGGCTTTGTTGATGGGTTCCAGAGGTAAAGCTTCCCATATCAACTTCAATGAAACCTTCAATTCTGTTATCGTTTTTGGCTTTGGTCGCAGATTGTGGTATTTCTCCAGACTCCAGCATAGTTCTCCGCGCGTGATAATCCATTTGTTGGAGTGCGGACAGATTTCGGCCTTCCGCTGCCCTTACGGCGTTCCAGAGCCAATCCCCTTTCATCAACGTGGCGGCATAGGCTATTTTTCAACGGTACTCAGTTTCCAATGTTTGTCAGGGCAAGCGGCGATTATAGCTTTAGCTCAAAGACCCTGCTTATGAAGTGTCTGCATTATTACAGTAGTTTTATATAGCGCCCCTTCAAGACAGTCTACTCAGGAGCGGAATTTTGTCTGTCATTGACACCTTGCCCATTTTGATTTTTTAGAAATTTAGATTTCATTGTTTTAATAACAAAATTATTTATCCGAAAAATTATTCATTTACGAATGTGATCGCCTTTTTGCTAAATTACATCAGAGACGTGCGGCTATGCTGGTACCCTGTTTCTTTACTAAATAATGATAATAATTATCTGGCCATATCAAGTTTGTTTTATAGCAATTATTTGAGAGGTGACTTAATAAAATTGTTTTTTTACTTTTTGTTGCGTTATATGTTTTTGGATCATCAAAAAACAGTGTATGGACTCACTGAAAGTGATATAACTTTTGTTCTGTTTGAAATGTTTTGGTGAAATTTGGCCATTATACGTGGGTATGAATTACTTTTAAGAATCTAAAGCGTGATTACAAAATTCTTACTTTTGGTCAAAATATTAGCCAAAACCTTTGGGGATTACTTTTTTGGCCCACCCTGTATCTATCTGAGGGCGTCATTAAAGAGCCACAAAATACCATACTTGATTACCTTGCTTTGCCTTATCTCGCCTCACTTAGCTTGTCTATATTCACTACCTTAGCTTGCCATACTCACCAGTATACCTTACACTACCTTTCCATGCTTACCTTACGTGTATAATACCTTACCTTTCCTCTAAATTTTAATTGTATACCTTACCTTACCATGCCATATACTTACCTAACCTTTATCCCTTGCCATAACTTGCCATACTTAATTACATGAACTTAGTTTGCCTTGTCTACTTAGGCCTTTCTTAATTAACCGTATACTTTATCTTACCATTTCTGTTTCTATGGTACCCTTCGCTCTCAGTGGTGCCACCTGTGTCCATAACTGCATGCAGCCTGTATTCATCCTGTTTAGTGAATTCCTCGGCGCACCTGTTCAGCCTCAGACGACAGCAGTGCAGGGCTGGGCCTAGGCCTGGGCCTGGGCCTGGGCCAGGGATTCGACGCCACTTTCCCAATCTATCTGAAAGCCGCTTCGAGAGATAATCGCAGCGCTGACCAAATTGCTTCCGATCGCATCGACAATTCAATTTGCCGCAATCTATTTGCCACATAAAGACAAGACTCTGCCTCACGACGGACGGCATAGTTTTATTATGGTCTGTATATGTCCTGCTCTTCTAAGAGCAATGTCTGCCAAGGGACAGTCAGACTATAGAACACACAACAGACATACACTGTCTGGTGTCAGTGCACACTCGTTGCCACATAGCGACACACAATGTTGTCTATTCACTACCAGAGTAAGTAAATAAGTGTGCTTACATGTAAATATGTATGTGTGCAACTGTGCATGTATTTAAGTATGTATAAGTAAGTAAATAAGTATATTCGTTATTAAACCGGTTGCAGAAGAGCCGCACTCTGGTGTAGAAACATCATAGGGCAAATTCAAAATCAATAGGTTACAGCATTCTTCCTATAAATGTTTTCCTCATTATTATTGTTGATAAGAGTCAAGACCCTGTCATGAGACCGTGGGCGAAGGTCATATAGGTAGTTGATTACCTTGGTGGGAGCAACTTAGCCTATGTAAGACATGCCCCGGGTTGTTTAGAACAACTGTGAAGAGACCGGTATCAGCCTGCCGACAGAACCGGTCGAAAGGTTGGGCTGTAGCCGCTGTACACGGGAGGTAGCCTGCCAAGAGACCGTGAATAAGCCAACATCCCCACCGGATCATCCAACTTATGATGGATTGGAGCCTGTTTTATCTTGCTGACGAGCAAAACCCCAACATGCTGGGCTAGCGAACAGCAGGCGTGCCACAGTCGTGGAGCGAACCACATCAGAAAGGCTTGGACCCTTTGTTTATTATTATTATTATTATTATTATTATTATTATTATTATTATTATTATTATTATTATTATTATTATTATTATTATTATTATTATTAAACTGTCGTTTATAACGCGCCTAAACAAAATTGGAATCTTGCACGAAGGCGCGTAACAGGAGAAAAACCCATAAACTCTGTGCTAGTCTCATGATGTTAAGTGTTATATTTCAGATGGTTAACATTTCTCACTAGAAGAGGAGTCTCTTGTTGTCTATTCACTGCCGAAGTAAGTAAATAAGTGTGCTTGTATGTATAATTGTACATAAATAGGGTAGAGTGGGGCAAAACGCCCCTCCCGGCCCTGTCCTCCCTGTGCCATGTAGTGACCTGTTTTATGGTTCTGGGGTTTCCTAGTTGTACCCTATTGAGATAATCGTCAGTCATTTATCTTTCGATGGTATGCTTATTTTTGTTTTTAGACAAATTGATTTTTTCGTGTTTTCTTGTAAGAGTTGGCCGCCAATTCTGTATTATTAATGGTGTCAAAATGCTAGACATAGCCAATAATACAAATATAGGTTTAAAGTATGCCATATATCGAATTACGGTGCACAATAAATGAGGCTTTAACATATCAATTTTTTATGATATGGGCAATCTCACAAGGTAGCAAAACGCCCCCTATGGAAAATGTTGATATGGGGCAAAACGCCCCCCTATGAAAAATGTTGACATGGGGCAAAACGCCCCCCCTTCACCTGGAGCAAAGCGCATTTTTTTTATTTAATTATTTTTGATGACATCTTTTTAAAAACATTCTAGAGATCTTTACTTCTTATAGTTATTGTTGCATCAATGCAGTGATTGCAGATGATTATGTGCATAGACTTTTCAGGTAGCGGGGGTCAGATCACGGAGGGCGTTTTGCCCCAGGTGAAGGGGCAAAACGCCCCCTTTGAAGCATTCTGTATTTCATTATTTTTTAATGTAATCTTTTGGGGAATTTTATCGGACATAATTTTACTTTACTTGGGACATTCAGTACAAGATCCTACGATAATTTCATGCTTAAAATGCTGTTACTCACGTTGTAATTATTTTAGCAAAAACCGTTAAAGGAGGCGTTTTGCCGCACTCTACCCTATATATGCATGTATTTAAATATGTATGTACATGTATGTTTATTTGTATGTATATCTATTTGTCTGTCTCTGTGTATGTACATGTATGTATGTATGTATGTATGTATGTATGTATGTATGTATGTATGTATGTATGTATGTATGCATGCATGCATGCATGCATGCATGCATGCATGCATGCATGCATGTATGTATGTATGTATGTATGTATGTATGTATGTATGTATGTATGTATGTATGTATGTATGTATGTATGTATGTATGTATGTATGTATGTATGTATGTATGTATGCATGCATGCATGCATGCATGCATGCATGCATGTATGTATGTATGTATGTATGCATGCATGCATGCATGCATGCATGCATGCATGCATGCATGCGTGTATGCACGTAGTACGTATCTGCGGGTGACAAATGGCTGCGTTTTACGAACAGCAATGCATAGAAAGCAGTGAAGGTCAATACAGATAATCTCAGAGACAGACAGACAGACAGACAGACAGACAGACAGACAGACAGACAGACAGACAGACAGACAGACAGACAGACAGACAGACAGACAGACAGACAGACAGACAGACAGACAGACAGACAGACAGACAGAGCACAATGGCGGGAAAAGAAGCAATCAAATGATGTAGCGGAACAGTTTACAAAGTGAAGCTTTAATATGCAGTTCACGAGAAAACTATGGAACCATTATAGTAGCGCGATTAGGCCTATAACGAACTAGTGTACTTAGCAGTTTCTATATTCAGATATAGTGACCACAATGAGACGCCATGAATCACAACCGCAGCTTTATGACAATAGACTTCGATAGCCACTTAAGTGTCTACGCCATCCAGACATTACAGCAGGCGAATTGTTAACATCGAACCGCTGCTGATCATGATTTTGTATTAGTTGATGGCAGTTTTACGACAGCAGAAAGACGCCTCTATGGGTCATGCAGGTCATTATAGTCGCTATTCGGTCGAGAAGTTCAACTAAACGCCCTTCCGTCCTTCCTTCCTTCCGTCCATCCGTCCGTCTGTCCTTCCTTCCGTCCGTCCGTCCTTCCGTCCGTCCGTCCTTCCTTCCGTCCGTCCGTCCTTCCTTCCGTCCGTCCGTCCGTCCGTCCTTCCGTCCGTCCGTCCTTCCGTCCGTCCGTCCTTCCTTCCGTCCGTCCGTCCTTCCTTCCGTCCGTCCGTCCTTCCTTCCGTCCGTCCGTCCTTCCTTCCGTCCGTCCGTCCGTCCTTCCTTCCGTCCGTCCGTCCGTCCGTCCGTTCTTCCTTCCTTCCGTCCGTCCGTCCTTCCGTCCGTCCGTCCTTCCTTCCGTCCGTCCGTCCTTCCTTCCGTCCGTTCTTCCTTCCGTCCGACCGTCCGTCCTTCCTTCCGTCCGTCCGTCCGTCCTTCCGTCCGTCTATCCGTCTGTCCGTCCTTCCTTCCGTCCGTCCTTCCGTCCGTCCACCCGCCCTTTCGTCCGTTCGTTCGTCCGTCCGTCCATACAGTGACCATCGCACAATAATTGTCCTAGTAGTTTAAGTAGAACTAGCCATGGTGGCACTATAGTTCAGTGGACCTCGTGCAGATATTTCATCAGATACAAAGGTATTAGGAGAATGGAATTATGCATTCTATAGAAAGGATATCCATATTGTCCAATTGGTGGACGTATTTGCCCTCTAAATGGTGAATATACTGTGGCGGACTTGGGCCGTAGGGCGGAAACTCCGGTATCTCTCTTCTTTGGTCACCAGGATAGCTCTTCGGAATCTTCCCTCTTCTGTGCTCGTCCGCTGAACTCGGCCTTTCCCGTCGGGCAAAGGACTTAATGGTGCCACCGACGATGCCTAACGCTAGATTGACTTGTAAGACGACACCACACGAGTCAACACAACAGATTGTATTATTGTCAACTGCAATCTCTTAACTACTACGAACGAACGAATAAAAACGAACTGAGTCTCTCACTTAAAACACACCGAACTCCACTACACGCAACAGGCATCTATATTTATAGCAGTCTAGCAACAGTCCTCAGCCAATCAGCACACACAGACAAAAAGTCCTCGGCCAATCAGCACACACCGACAAAAAGTCCTCAGCGCGCCAACAAAAAGTCCTCAGCCAATCAGCATACACGGACAAAAAGTCCTCAGCGCGCCAACAAAAAGTCCTCAGCCAATCAGCAACAAGTCCAACAAAAAGTCCTCGGCCAATCACAGTCGCCGGCCTTTTTGCTGTCGGCAAATTCGCTTGATAACAAACACCCAAATTACGTCACAATACTTCCCCCACCAGAAAAAGGGGAATGCCCCCATTCCGTAACTAAGCAACATAACATCACAAATTAGCGTCCATCAAAGTTCAAGAACATCAAACCTGCAAAATAAACAGAGCCCTACCACTATTCGGGCATTAAACTAAAAGTCCATCAGATAAACTGGGCAGAGTCAATACAGAATCAAACTAATTAAGCGTTCCATCAAAATAAATCATCATCCATCGTATACTATCATTTAATTAGTCGCATGCCTGGCCACGTGCAAATGTTCAGAACACGCAAGCAAAAAGTCCTCAGCCAATGGGCACGTACAAGCAAAAAGTCCTAAGCCAATAGGCGTCGCCGGCCTTTTTGCTGTCGGCAATTTTGTCACCGCCCAATTTTTGCTCGTTGAAAATGTCCGTGAATGGAGGAAAGGGACGCAGACAAGCGTCGCGTCATCGAGAGGAGGAGGGTCGAGGGGAGGGGCGCGAGTGAACGACTAGGAGGAAAGAGGGTCGAAGGCAGGCATAGTGACGAGGAGAAGATGAAGGGGACGCGAGTGACGACGAGAGGGGGAGGGGGCGCATCCCAAGTCATGACCACGACAAGACCTCCCCGGAGAACGGCGCCCAGCTATTGGTAGCGCGCGGGCCGGCGAGTCGCTCTCTTCGGACGCCCGCTGACCTCAGAGTCGTCGTCGACAGGAGGCGCAGGCACCTCCACTTCCTCTGCTTGCTCTTCCCTGAAGCAAGACCGAAGTTTGTCCACATGCACCGTGAGTGGACGAGAATGAGGGGACTTCCTGATCCTGTAGTTCACAGGGCCGCAGCGTGCCTCCACGACGAAGGGACCCGTGTACATCTTTTGCCATTTCGGAGAGCGACCTTGATAACGGCGAGGCGTATAGTACCAAACTTGCTCCCCAGGGGCAAATTCAGCCGGACGGACGCGCAAGTCATAAGCACGCTTCTGGCGTTCCGCAGCCACTCCCAGATGCTCCCGTACTAGGCGGTACGCGGACTCCATGCGCTCAGCAAAGTCTTGCACATAACTCGCGTATGTGCCTTCGCCCGGTTCAGCGCTCGGGGGTCTGCCGTAGACTAGGTCCAACGGGGCGCGGGTCTCCCGGCCGAACATCAGGTAGTTCGGGCTGAACCCAGTCGTTTCGTGCAGTGACGCCCGGTAAGCGGCGAGGACATGGGGCAGAGATTCGTCCCAGTCCCGTTGATGGCTGCTGACCACTTTCCCCAGCATGGCATTAAGCGTCCTATGAAAGCGCTCTATGAGCCCATTCCCACTCGGGTGATAAGGGGACGTCCTAACCTTATCTATTCCCAGCAATCTGCAAAGTTCCCTGAACAAATTCCCCTCGAAATTAGTCCCCTGGTCGGTGAGGATTTGTAGCGGTGCGCCATACCTTACGATGACGTTTTCAACCAAGGCCCGAGCAACCGAGATGGCTTCTTGATTGTGCATGGGGACTGCCTCAACGAACTTCGTGAAGTTGTCCATGATCGTAAGGATATAAACATACCCTCTTCGACTACGCGGATGGGGGCCGGTGATATCTATACTTAACCGTTCCCAGGGAGCCCCGCAAGGCAAGGGCTGCAGCGGTCCCTGGCGGGGAGGCAAGCCGCGATGGTATTGATTGCACTGAGGGCAGCACTGGCAGAAGCGCCTCACATCCCGGGACCATCCGACCCAAAAGGCCCGACGCCTCACCTGCGCCCGGGTTCTCCGGACGCCCAGATGACCCCCAGTCATTCCCGTGTGGGCGAGCCTCATGTACTGATCCCGCATAACCCTGGGCACCACCAACTGTTCAACCCCGTCCGGTGTCTTTCGATAGATCACCTCCTCGTGCAGGTACAGACGGTCTTTCTGGTGCCAGTACACCTTCACGGCCTCGCTCTCCCGCAAGACACCCATCAGGTCTGGTGCTTGGATACCTTCTTCCAGCCACGGGCGTATCACCCGGAGTTCAGGGTCTTCTTTTTGGGCCCTTACCAACTCCTCTTGCGGGTCAGGTTCAATATCCAATGGCTGTGCGGGCACAGCCTCGGTGACTGCAGCGACCGCACTTACATCGTCGACATCACATTGCCGACAAGGCCTACGGGAAAGGGCATCCGCATTACCATGTTTTTGTCCTGGCCGATGCAACACCTGGAACTCGAACTCTGCCAACCGTTCTAACCAGCGGCTCTGCTGGCCAATAGGCTCTGGAGTTCGCTGGAGCCACTGTAACGCGGCGTGATCTGTTCTTAACGTGAACGGGCGCCCCAGCAAGTACTGACGGTACAGCTTTGTGAAATATACTATAGCGAGCAACTCCTTGCGAGTAACGCAATAGTTACGTTCCGCCGTGGAAAGTAAGCGACTTCCATAGGCAATCACTCGCTCCTCGCCATCAATCTTCTGGGATAATACGGCCCCTATGCCAACGTCACAGGCATCACAGTCCAGGACGTAGCCGCCCTCATCCTTAGGCAAAGCTAGGACGGGTGTGGTCGTCAGAGCGCGCTTTAGAAGTTCGAACACTTCCTGGCAGGCATCATCCCATACAAACGCTCTACCCTTTTTCGTCAGTGCGAACAGAGGAGCAGCTAATACCGAAAAACTACGAATGAACCTCCTGTAATACGAACATAGCCCGAGGAAAGAGCGCACATCCTTCAGTCGTCGCGGGATTGGCCACTCCACAACCTCGCGGATCTTGGACTGATCCACAGCTACCCCGTCTTGAGTCACAACATGACCCAAAAAGCAAACGGCCCTACGCAGCAAGCGACACTTACTTGGTTTCAACTTTAAATTGGCCGCTCTTAATCGCTCGAACACCTTACCCAGCCTCTGCAAATGTTGTTCGGGCGTATTCCCGAAAATGATTACATCATCGAGGTAGACTAGGCAAACATCGAAATTAAGCCCAGAAAGGACAATGTCCATCAACCGTTGGAAGGTTGCTGGCGCATTGCAGAGACCGAAGGGCATCACCTTCCATCGATAGATGCCTCTACGCGTAACGAACGCGGTCTTATCCGCATCCCTAGGATCCATAGCCACCTGGTGGTATCCGCTTCTTAAGTCCAGGGTGCTAAACCATCCTCCTTCGGAGAGAGCATCTAAACATTCGTCAATTCTAGGGAGCGGGTACGAATCCTTCCTCGTCCTCTCATTTAATTGCCGGTAATCTATGCAAAAGCGGAGGGTCCCATCCTTCTTACGAGCCAAGACCACGTTAGCCGCCCACTCGCTAACAGCGGGTTCAATCGTCCCAGCGGCCAACATACTATCCAGCTGTTCGTCTATGGCAGCCCTATGGGGAAGCGGTTGGCGCCGCAGAGGCTGTCTAACAGGACCTGCATCCCCCGTATCAATCCGATGAGTGGCCACGTTTGTCCGGCCAAGATCACCTTCCCTTACCGAGAAAACATCCTTAAATTCAATTAACAGTTCCCGCAATTGGTCTCGGGTCTCGGGTGTCACCTCCTCGGGGAGATCGGCCAGCAACATCTCACAAGGAGCCGCCTCACCAACCGGCTCCTCACCCTTATCACGGGTCTCCCGACACTCAACTTCAACCGGGTGCAACCCTCCCAACAACTGGTCCTTAGCCAACCTTACAGGATCATCGGTCAAGTTTACTACACGGACCTGGGTCATTCCGGCGTCATCGCCTACTACGACCCGTGCGAGATGGACCCCCGGACTGATTTCCTTGGCATCTGTCATCCAGGCCGGCGCTACCGACGACAAATCCCCGTACAATGTCCTTACAGGGACATCGAATTGGCATTTAGGCGAGACTACAACCTCCTCAGCTACAATTACCCGACGGCACCACCCGGCTCCATTACCTCTTACCAGGGAAATACGTTTCCGACCAATGAACAAGGCCCCGGTCCCAAAACCTAGGCGGCATCGGTGTTCCCTCAACCAATCCATACCCAGCATGGGGTCAGTTATCTGATCGGACACCAAAAATGCACTAGAGATCTCAAACCCACTCCGAATCTTAATGGGGACCCTTATCTCACCCAAAACCCGTATATCGGACCCATTTGCAGCCATCAAGTACCGGTTACAGGGACGAATCTCTAACCCCTGGACAGTAGAGGAAGGTATGAGGCTCACCTCCGATCCGGTGTCGACCAGGCAGAGTTGAGAGCGTCCATTGATCGTCCCCCGGACGTAGACAGCGTTGAAGGTTGCACGGTTGGGTACTCTTGGATGGGTCGTGTGATTGGCGGCCACCGGCTCTGTCGGCGTCGAATCTTGAGTTTCTGTCTCGGTCGCATCCGGGCGATGGCGGGCCCGGCGTGACTGGCGGCAGTTGCGGGCGAAGTGGCCTGGTTGGCCACAGTTGAAGCAATTCATCTCCCGCCTCGGTCTTTCTTGGTTGTCGGCGTTGGCGTTTCCCGGGCGACTCTCTCGGCCCGGTCCTCGGTTGCGGTCTCCAGGGCGAACGTCTCGGTCAGGCCCAGGATCGGGAGGAGACGTACGGCCTCGCAGCTCCCGGAACTGTCGGTCAAACTTGCCTTCGAGCTCCCGTTGCCATCGGCGTTGCTCATCCTTTTGAATGGTCAGGAACCGGTCCAATTGTGCCTGGATCTGGTCGCTGACATCAGTCTCTCGAGTGCTACGCACCCGGTTTGGCGGTCTTCCGCGGTCATCAGGTTCCGACGGTCTCCGACGGTCGTCCTGGCCCATTGTGCTTCGGTAAGCCTCCAGACGTAGCGCCGTCCGGTAGGCTTCGTCCAGCGACTTGGGTTCTCGCTCGCGAATCTTGAGCGAGAGCTCCCGATCCCTCATCGCCTCCAGGAACGCGTCTTTGGCGATGATCTCCGTGGTTTCGTTGGCAGGAACCGGATAGGCAAGTACCACCAACCGACGAATTTCATGAAGGAGGTCGGATAGGCTTTCCCCGGCGCGCTGGCGGCGGTAGTAGAGTTGCGTCCGGAAGGTCTCAGCTTGGCCTTCCGTCCCGTAGCGTTGACGTAGCCGCTCCACCAACTGTTCGTAGGTCGCATCCGGCTGGGCCCCGAAGTCCCAGAGCAACTGAGTGGCGGCTTTCTCCAGTGAGCAGCGAAGGAAATCGACTTTGTCCGAGGCGGTCCACCGGTTGTGCCTCGCACACACCTCGAACTGAGACAGGAATGATTCCAGCGAACCTGTCCCATCGAAACGCCCGGGTTTCATCTGCATCGGCCGGTTTTTCAGCAGGCCGCCGACGCCCTCAAGCAGCCCCGGAAGAATCTTTGACTCGTCCTTCACTTCCCGGCTAACAGGTTCCGTGGATTTCCTTCGGTCGATCGGCTCCATCGGCTTCCATTCCTCGAAGCCAAAGTCGTCTGGCAGGCTGTTCCGGTCCGGCTTGATCTCCATCGGTCGCCTTCTCTCGGCGGGCGTAGAGCTTACAGGCTGCAGGACATCAAAGTCGACCAGCGGGTAGACGCGTGTGTCGTCCTCGTCTCCCATCGTTACTCAGCGTTCTCTGGAATCGTCTGACACCCCACTTCTGCTGTACCACTGTGGCGAACTTGGGCCGTAGGGCGGAACTCCGGTATCTCTCTTCTTTGGTCACCAGGATAGCTCTTCGGAATCTTCCCTCTTCTGTGCTCGTCCGCTGAACTCGGCCTTTCCCGTCGGGCAAAGGACTTAATGGTGCCACCGACGATGCCTAACGCTAGATTGACTTGTAAGACGACACCACACGAGTCAACACAACAGATTGTATTATTGTCAACTGCAATCTCTTAACTACTACGAACGAACGAATAAAAACGAACTGAGTCTCTCACTTAAAACACACCGAACTCCACTACACGCAACAGGCATCTATATTTATAGCAGTCTAGCAACAGTCCTCAGCCAATCAGCACACACAGACAAAAAGTCCTCGGCCAATCAGCACACACCGACAAAAAGTCCTCAGCGCGCCAACAAAAAGTCCTCAGCCAATCAGCATACACAGACAAAAAGTCCTCAGCGCGCCAACAAAAAGTCCTCAGCCAATCAGCAACAAGTCCAACAAAAAGTCCTCGGCCAATCACAGTCGCCGGCCTTTTTGCTGTCGGCAAATTCGCTTGATAACAAACACCCAAATTACGTCACAATACTGAACACGTTCGGTTGACATTTTGTGTCGTTCTTTTTGGAATAATACTTGTAGCCTATAGTTGAAAAGGGTCTCTACTACCAAACATTCGCCGATTTTAATACATCGACAATAGAACATCGGACAGAGAGACCTGGGCGCCACAATTGCTTTTTCGAGAATAGGAATCAGACTTAGTCATAAAAAATGTAATTGTCATCTTAGCTTTTAACAATGAATGGCTATGATTTTTACACATTTTAATTTTTATCCAGGCTAGTCAAGATAACCTAAAAATTTAAAATATATGAAAACATTTAAAATATATGAAAACATTTAAATTGTTAGCAGTTTTGTTTATGAAATAAACGTTCATCTGAAAACTAGATCCCAGAATGCTAACAACAACTGTCCCATATCATGTCGAATGCTTCCAAAAGCGCTGGCGTCTGTTGGGATCCGCGCCAGACCCCTAATTGCGGGAGCGAACACCGAAGGTGACGCGATCGGTTGCTTACGGTACCCTCGTTAGTCCCCGTGCCAACAATTTAAAACTTTACTCCCCCTACAAAAATTCCTGCGGACCCCATGAAGAGAGATACAGCGGTTCCCAAGCAGCCAACCACATCTATAACATTGATATCGAACAGCAACACCCTGCGCCTCAGCTTCTCATTTCTTTGTGACCGTAGGGGAGGGAGGGGGTTCAAAATCTTCGTAATAATAATAATAGAAGAAATGTCCGTCGATCAGACTGTGGTCGTTTTCTGCTAAATGGAAAATTCATAGACGGTTGATGATCGAGTGCTCCATGCGAAACAGCGACTTCGATCTTCATCCAATGAAAATGTCGATGAAGCTCCTTATCAGCGGCACTAAGACTTCACACAATTGCCGTTTATACATCGGTTGGCTTCATCAATTGATTTTATTCGTATACATTAAGCATACAACTGCTAAATTATAACAGATAATGGTTGAAAGAACGAAATACTCTTAAAGCCCTTTCTTGATTTCTATCTCTAAAATGATCATTGAATCGATGAATCAGCCGAGGCTTCTTGAACTCATCATCAGCTCTGCTTCTGATGATCGTCCAGGAAAGTGATCTGGATCGACACCTGGCATGACTCGCGGCGGAGTCATTAGTACAAGCCATTATAATTTGCTTCATACATCTGCTTCCGTATTTCCGCTGCTTCTAAGGTTTGGATCTTCTGCAAAATACTCACTAAGCTACGCGTGCATTAGGGGGCCTAATGGCAGCGCGATTTCAACACTTGCGCGTAGCACAGGCGCCAGACCATAGCTCAGTAATATAATTTATAGGTTCCTGACTACATTTAGCACTCATCATTGTCTTCATCATCATCAACATCACCACAACCACCACCATCATCATCACCAGTGGCGTGTCCCTCCCCGAAGCGTTGTCGGTTTCACGACTATGTGCCAACCGTACGAGTCTTGGGCTGGTATTTAGATAAAATTATGTAACCGAAATGTATGCTTCCATTGTCTGGGTTCATGTGCCGCTGGGTCGAATTCTTCCAGCTCCTTTGTAAGTTCGGTGCGCCATTGCGTGGTACTGTCTGCCATCACAGCGTGCGATATGACAAACTCCTCAGTCCTCAGTCTCATTGTTTTGATCATCTTCGAAGCATTTCGCATTGAACAATTGAATTTGCCTCTGAAGCAGCCGTAAACGATTGTCATAATTGATAATATCACAGCAATCGTTCCAGGTCACCGAGGGCAGAACCTAAAAAATACATTATAAAAATACATTATAAAGACAATCTCCATTAATACGCTAATGATTTCTGTTTGACGTATTCGCAAACCGGTAGTTAAGTACGTTGCATTTTCATTTCCATCATACAATGCCAACAATAATATTTACAATGCAAATTCTATGATTAAATGAGTTGTTATTAAGTTTCGTCCCACTGCCAACAGTGGCAGAGGGAAGAAATTTAAGAACAATTCACTGAACCATAGAATAATAATAAAAATGCGAAGAATAAAAAATGCGAAGAATGCGAAGAATGAGAAGAAGATGATGATGATGACGAAGAAGAAGAAAAAAAAAAAAGAAGAAGATGATGATGATGATGATGAAGAAGAAGAAGAAGAAGAAAGAAGATAAAGTAGAAGAAGATGAAGAAGAAGAAGATGAAGAAAAAGAAGATGAAGAAGAAGAAGACGATGATGATGATGACGAAGAAGAAGAAAGAAGAAGATAAAGAAGAAGCAGAAGAAGAAGAAAGAAGAAGAAGAAGAAAAGAAGAAGAAGAAGAAGATGATGATGATGATGAAGAAGAAGAAGAAGAAGAAGAAGAAGAAGAAGAAGAAGAAGAAGAAGAAGAAGAAGAAGAAAAGAAGAAGAAAAGAAGAAGAAAAGAAGAAAAGAAGAAAAGAAGAAGAAGAAGAAGAAGAAGAAGAAGAAAGAAGAAAGAAAGAAGAAAGACTTGTTTCCAACTCTTCTTCCTTCTCTCTCCTTCTTCTCCTACTCGCCCTCCTTCTCTGTTTCTTCTCCAACGCTTTCTTTTTCTTCCACAGTCTCAATCTTCTCGCCCTCTTCCTCCACTGAAATCACGTTCTCCTTCATCCGAATATCAGGATTTGGTTTTATTGCAGCGTTTCCTTCCCTGTGGAGAATTTCCACATTGCCTCGATTATTTTTATACGTGTCCTTTAGGGTTGTCCAGAAAAATGAAACATTGCAGAAACCAACCATTCCCTATTTTTTCCCCATCATTCTATTCATATATTGTCTAGAAATATTTTTTACAGAATTTTAAAATGTTATCCTGAGGTTCCTCAAAGCCTCCGAACACACCCTACTTAAACTCCCAGGACTGAAGGCGCCCATGCTTTTGTTTTGGAACTTGGGTCCATTATTGATTTACTCTTTTTATCAAACAAAACTAACGAGGATTCCAATTTGGATGAACTTTTTACTGTTTGTTTGTCTCAATGAAAGCTATATTCTGCAAAAATATAGATACTAAATTCAGGGTCATTCAAGGTCATTTCAAGGTAATAAAAAACCAAATCTAACAAAAATCGAAAAAAATGATCAGATCTCAGCCAATAATTGTTGAAATTGGTTAATTCTTTCTCGTATTTCTCGCCTTGATAAGGGCTGCCTGTGATAAGAAACAAGGATATCAAATGCAAGACGATCAAAAAGTTATTTTAATTACAAAAAGGTCTATTTAAGAGAAAAATCATGGTCTGAAATTGACCTTTTTGTCCTTAAAATAACTTTTGATTGTCTTACATTTGGTGTCGTTGTTTCTTATCACAGGTAGCCCTTATCAAGGCGAGAAATACAAGAAAGAATTAACCAATTTAAACAATGGCTGAGATCTGATTATTTTTCTTCAATTTTTTTAGATTTTGTTTGTTATGACCTTGAAATAACCTTTGACTCTGAATTTATTATTTATATTTCATCAGAATTTAGCTCTCATTGAGACAAACAAACAGTAAAAAGTTCATCCAATTGGACTCCTCGTTAGTTTTGTTTGATAAAAAGAGTAAATCAATAATGGACCCAAGTTCCAAAACAAAAGCATGGGCGCCTTCAGTCCTGTGAGTTTAAGTAGGGTATGTTCGGGGGCTTTGAAGGACCTCAGGATAAAATTTTAAAATTCTGTAAAAAATATTTCTAGACAATATATGAATAGAATGATGGAAAAAAATAGGAAATGGTTGATTTCTGCAATGTATCATTTTTCTGGACAACCCTAGTGTCCTTCGATCAGGTCTATGTCGTCCACAAATCTAAGGCTGTTGATTCTGTTACCATATGTCGCAATTCTTGTTCCATTGCCTTCGATTTGTTCATCATTCTTTCCAGATGCATGTATATAATCAATATTGCTGGCGAGATAATATCGTCCCTCTGCATTGTGCTTCTTGAGACGCTGATCGAACCACTCACTCTTTGCCTACTCTGACCGCAGACTTTGCACTTTTGCAAACATTTTGAATAATTTGCAACTGCCTACTTCCAACTCCGAATTATTTTAGCACCGCCAATATTGCATCGAGTCTGATGGAGTCAAAAGCTTTCTTTATGAAGCAGTTGCACACGAGCCTGCAAGCTGTGTAAAATTAATAGCTAATAATTGCGTTTTTAGATGGGCTAACATTTGCAATTCAATACTGCATGACAAATAAATGGAATGATTGCTGATTTGTGTTGAAATAATACGTGGTTAGGACTTAGTTCTTTAAGAATGTCAACTAGTTTTTGTGCACCATTTTCTCAATCAGAAATACACCTATGAAATCACCTAATGAAATCCCGATATTATGACAATTATCATAAAAGCCTTCACCTAAACTGAATCACTTAGGCCTACAACAATCGTTGCAATTTGACGAACACTGACTTTGTACTAAAAAATTTTTTTTATCAATTCAATAGGCCTACTGCAGCATTTTAGTTTTTGTCTGCATCTGATAAATGACTAAACACACCATTGGGGAACATAACCAAGATAATGCTACTTAAATCATTTTTAACCATTTTTAACCATATTTTACCATTTCGACCGGCAAAAAGCTCCACAAAGAGCCCATATTGAACACATCTTTATATGAGACCCGTATAGAGCCCAAATGAATATCGTCTGTGCCTGTGGATATGCTGAAAAGGCACTCCTGACCAGTGCAACTTAAACCTTCGTTAAAATGATTTGCTATGCGTATTTAGATTTAATCCGTTACTGCGATGGTTTTAAGAGTAGATGCATCTATTAAGGACATGGGATTGGTTCCATTCTGCTCGATGATCCGGGTCTTCTGTCATTAGGTCGGGAGCAGCGCCACTGGTGAGTCTTTATTGAAGAGGTGCTATATAAATATGTCATTACAATCAGAAATACTCAAAAACATTCTGTCAGCAAAGTAATCTGAATTTTGCTCTGGACATTCCACATCAAGGTAGTGTGTGCACCTGCGGCTTCTCTCTGCTAAGGGCAACAGTCACCACCCCCACCCCCGCTTGTGTGATGTTACCTTCTAAACACGTGTACTTTCCTATAAGAAATTAGGTGACCAGTTTGCGGTACCTGTCCTTTTACGTCGTATACTGTACAGTGTACATGTACCTTTAGATTTTTAGTATTATTTCATTTTAACGAGTCGTAATAATGATTAGTAGGCCTATTTAATAGAGACTTCTACTCAAATTCATTCATTCACGCATGCGTATATACATATATAACATTTATACATACATTCATGCATACATATACATACATTCATGCATACATACATAGTTATATACATACTTACAAACATGCATACATACAAGTTAGTCACTTGTATGCATTCAAACACACACACATGCATAAATACATAAAAAGCACACAGATGCATTCATACAAACGGATGTACTTGTTACTTTAATGTAAATATATACAAATACGCATACATCATATATGTACATATGTACATGCACACGTATATAAATACATGCATACATATATGCAAATACATGTATACATGTACATACATGTATGCATACATACCTACTTACGTACATAGGCTTACATATGAAAGAACTTGTTATTTTATTCTTACATGTATAATTGTATATAGATACGTACATGCATAAATACATGAAAGCATACATGCATGCATACAAACGGATGAACTTTGTTAATTTACTATAAATCCATAGACATACATAATACTTACTTACTTATTTACATAAATACATAGGAATGAGGTTGTTATTTTATTATTACATACAAAGATACATACATATATGCAAACAAACTAATTATTTTGTCAATTCGGATATTTGTCGGTTGCACTTAGACTAATCGATTGCAGCATTTGACGGTCGAGCAAAGGTCGGTTTGTTGGACGAGTCGATCAAAAAGTTAGACAATCAGTCGGAAAATATTTTCAGCGTCTTCAGTACATTCAACTTCGAAGAAGAAGAAGACGAAGAAAAAGAACAACAACAACAACAACAGCAACAAGAAGAACAAGAAGACGAGAAATATAGATAGAGTTTAGAGCTAGGTATACAGAGAGTAACAGGTACACTGTCGCTAAGACGACCTTTCGACTGCTTGCCTGTCTGCCTTTCTGTGTCCCTGTGCCTGCTGTTGTTCTTCTTTTTCTCCTTCTTTTTTTCTTCTTTTGTTGTTCCCTGGTTTCTCTCTTTCTCCGTCACTTTGTATCGCACATCTGTGACATCTCCAGCCAGGTATATATTGAGACGGGTAACGTGGGTTCTGGAACTCAGCGACTAGACTCGGAAAGCGAACGAAGACACTTCTGCTGTTGGAAGAAAGCAGCTCGAAGTGCAGAAGAGGAGACCGCCACCGATACACATAGGAGTGAGTGACAATCTGCAGCTCAACAACGGAAGGATGGTTACAACACGGAGACATCGACTGTTCCTCTTTTCACTGCTCTACGGTTAGTAAGAGTTACCATAGAAGCACTATTTAAGCTAGAGGTGTGGCAAGATGTGGCAAGGCAGAGTGTGGCAAGCCGTAGCAGCGTGGCAAGCCGTGAGAAAGCGTTGCGAGGGGATGTGACAAAGTGTGACAAGCCCTGGCAGGCCGTGGCAGGCTTGGCAAGGAGTGTGGCAAGACGTGCCAAGCCGTGGCATGACGTAGCAGGCCGTGGCAAGGTGCGTGGCAAGACGTGGCAAGGGGTGCGGCAAGACGGCATGGCGTGACAGGCTGTGGCAAGGGTGTAGGCGGTGACAAGGACGAGGATGACGATAATGAAGATCAGAAAATCGCCACAATATATACATACACTTATTTTTTATATACATACAAATATATATATATATATGTATGTGTGTGTGTGTGTGTGTGTGTGTGTGTGTGTGTGTGTGTGTGTGTGTTGCAGGTGACAGGGACTGTGCCTATTCTGGGATTGCTGTTGTCTTAGGTTTAGTCTAAATATCCGTCAACCCCACGACCATGCCTTCGAAGACTATTGCGGGGCTTAGCACACTGGGAGCGCTTCTGAACGGTTCACCCTACGAGAGGCGCTTTATAAATGCTTAAATACGATACGATATTGTTAATAGATGCTACTTATAAATGTGCGCTCACCTTAATTAGATGGAGAATTCCAGTTTGGGACCACTCCTGGTGCTATATAAGTTACCTCCCACCCAACGTATAGCCTAAGAGCCTCCTAAATGATTTTTGGAGACTTCCCTCTGTTTGGCGCCCAGCCGAGCAGCCTCCCACGAAAATGGGCTCAAACAAGTGACACATTAATGGTTATGGCCAGTGACGTAACTAGGAATTTTCGTTTGGGGGGGCTTAAGCCTTGAGCAGGGGCGCAACCACGGTCCAGAAGTTGGGGACCTACTAGAATGTCTGAGTGAGGGGGTCGAATTGCGAGCGCCGAAGGCGCGAAGCTGCGATTGCCGAAGGCAAGAAGCCCCTAACGACTAGGGGGTATGGGGAGCGTCGTAAGCGCCCTCATCGGGGTCAATATAAAAGGCGGAACCCCAGAATCTGTGAAAATGTGACTTTATTATATGTCTGGGGCGGACAATTTTGAGCATATGATGCCAAATGGAGTACATTTTGGGCTATAATTTACCTCAAATTTTTCACCGATGATTTCGATATAAAAGGCACCTAAACCATCTAGATCTGTGAAAATGTGACTTTATTATATGAATAAAGTGGCCTCTCATGAATCATAATATTATTGTCAACATATCAGGTTATATAAATTTTAGATAGAAAACATACACATTTAGCAGAAGCAGACAAATTTAATATTATGTACATTATGTATGTGGCACTATGTATCTGGCAACCCTACTCGTATAGAGCCCATGCAGATACTATGTGCAAGCTTTAACTGTATTACTTTAAGCAAGCACTCAGAATTTATTTTAATATAATTATGCAGTTCAGTAGCTCTATCCATCCAAATAGGCTTACATACAGTACCACATAGGCCTACTTTAGTTAAACAGTAACATCACTGCTACGAAAGTTACAGAAACAGATTTACCTGCTTCAAGTTTCCTCTTTGCCATTTTATCAAACATTCCTATAATCGGGCCACAGCCGGAAGAAGGGCGCTTCTTGATCAATTGTATGACGATCTCAATGTTAGGCCTACTTAAAAAATGCCAATCCGAAAGCCACTTGCAATATGTTAAATAGTCTATTCAAAACGCTGTGTGATTTGGCTTCGATGCCAACTGCACTAGCCCTATACCACAAACTCATGGGCATGCCAGCCCAATTCTTGCTAGTTTGATGATGAAAATGTAACATATGTTTATGCCTATCTATGACGGATCCGTGGCCTGTCTAATGCTGAAACTAGATATGTTGAGAATTTGGAGGGAATTCATATGGAGGATGACTCATTGACTGTGCATGCATTTTATATGGAATGATGGGAACTTTTACCCTCATCCTCAGAGTGAGACACTTTGCAAGCTCGCAGTGAGGGTTAGTTCAGGGTCAAGCCAATCTTTCATGGGGTGTCGATGCTGCTGTCTGTATCTGTACCCCCTTCGACCCCTCCGTAGAGACAGAACAGCAATACTTGGGGAAGCACAGTTGAATGTAGACCTATCAGAAAATTGGCTAGCTCGAAACGGACCGGTATGTTTTTAGGCCATACAGGTATCGGTTTCTCGCCTGGTTTCACCGGCCAGGAGAGGTCGGTATGGCATACCGTCGTTTCATATCGTTCCACTTCGAGCACTGCCTGAAACCGGTATACGGGCTAAATTGTAGTGGGGGTGTGTGCAAGTACTTAATCCCTATAGCTGTATTTTTTCTTTAGGCATCAGTTTAATGACATCTCAAGGCAACATCGGCCGCTGACGTCATATAAAACATCGTACATTAACAATTTTGCAAACAGCATGCACATTATACTATACAGGTATTTAAATAAATTAAAACGATTTCTCTTTAAACTGTTCCGGCTTACCCCCCCCCCACAACAAATGTGTCATCATATTTGAGTCTTAGTTTCATTTACTACCAAGGTATAGAGTCTACAAGAATCATTATTGCTTATTCCAAACATTTCTAACATAAATTCAAGTTAAACGTATGAGCGATATTCAGTAGGCTATGCCTAGGCACTCATCATTAATAAACAAGAATTGTAGTTTTATATTATTATGCTATGTTTGCGCGCGCGCACATGCACACACACACCCACCCCAACCCCCACCCCACACCCACACACGCCCCCCCCACAAACACGCACGCACATTCTTATCTAAGTTTCTAAAAGACTTAAATGGATAGAGTGTCGGCGACACATGAAGAGAGCGTGGCATATTTATGCTTATGTAGCCTACTTGGCTTATCATATTTACAGTGAATATATATATATATAATTACTTTCAGACGGTGTCACAACCCATTATTGTTCCCACCCCTCTAACGTCTCCAAAGAAGAGCGTGACTAAGTCATAAAGTACGTCACGCTATTTTTGACCATTTTACCACCCCTCCAGTCAACAAACTGTCACAAAACTCGGACCCCCCCCCCTAAAGTACGTCATTTCGAACATAGAAATAATAATACTTCCGAAAGCAAGGCTAATACATAAACAAGGCTTCGCAACAGCATTATTACTAGCGCTCCTAGCGAGAGTAATCGTGAAAAACACATTCAGGAGATATGCATTTCATGCTATTTTGACATAAAACTAATTAAAATGTTTCAGAAAATAAAATTATTTTTAAAGTATGAAATTCTACTAAAAAATAAAAAATAAATTATAAATAAAATAAAATAAAAATAAATGTGTGACGTCACACATGGCAAAGTCAGAGCGTGACTAAGTCATTATCATTTATATTTACACAATCCAGTCAACATATTTATATCATTAGAAGGCATAGCGTAATGTTATAAAATAATACGTCTCAAAGTAGCAAGCCATAATTATAGGGCTCAAGATGGTATTTTTGTTTCAAACCGTGGTACAGTTTTCAATACATAGGCCCAACAGCTTAGGAATCTAGAGGCGGTCGAGAGAGAATGTTAATATTGTTTTCAATATTATAATTGTTTTCGAGTATTGCTCTGTAGATCCAGAGACTGCCAAAGATATTTCCCAGCCCCCAGACATATAAGCCCGAGGAGGCATTTTAAGACCTCCTTGATCAGCCCGTGGAAACCCAACGCCTCGAGGGTCCTGTTGTGGGATTAAAGGTCGGGCAGACAGTGATAGTCTGTTCCAAGTCTGTGCACAACTACATGTACTTTGCTGTTTCAAATATATATATATATATAATATATATATATATATATACATATAAGCACCGGAAAGATGATTGTTAGGCTACTTCGGAAGATCCTGGGGCACACGCATGTTGCCAACGTTGGAAATGTTTGAATGCATGCGAAAAGCAAGATACATTCAGCCACTGAAGCTGCTCTGGGGTTTGTTTAGCTTGACCCCTTTAATACGAATTAATGAATTTTAGCCGTAAGCATACATCATCATATATTCGTTTAATGTGTTAACAACAGACATAACGCTGTAGGTGTACATAGAAAAAACTACATCTAGATATTATAGTATGAATTAATAATAGCTTAGTAAGAGTTCAGGAATAACATACGAGAAATAAAATTTCGTGAGTCCTTGTCGGGAAGGTTAAAGTTATGTGGTCTGATCCTAAGAAAATACGGCGTAAAATGTTGGTTAGGAAATAGGCATCTGAGAGAATGATTCTCATTTAAGAGGACGGCCTTAAAGAGTGAAGTGTCTGCTTTATTAGCTAGAACATTTGTAGAAGGGGAATCTGACGGAATAAAACCAGAGCGTATTAATCTGTTATTCAGACGTTCTATGCGGGATTTGTCCTTTTCGCTCGCCAGTCCCCACCAGGCGGGGAAGCATACATTGTTCTGGCTATGATGGTTGCGCGGGTGATCAGTTGTAGAGAATCTGCAGATGCACCATGGTTTTTGAGTGTTTTGAGGGCGAAGATTGAAGCAGAGCCACTTTTGACGACTTTGTTGATGTGTTCCGTGGCTGAAAGTTTTTCATCGATGGTGACGCCTAGGGCTTTTATTGAGGTAGAGCGAGGAATACCGGTGATTGAGGGTTTGTTGGAGAGTGAAGATTGGTTATGTTTGATTACTGCCATTTCACGGGTTTTGGAAGAGTTTATTTTTAGGTTCTTTTCCTCTGACCAGTTGTGGATATGTTGAAGTTCTGTTTCTGCGGTGTGAAGGGAGTTTGATCCGATGAAGAGGTAAGAATCGTCAGCGTATTTGGAAAGACGATTTTGAGGATGAATGGGGTGGAGGTCGGATATGCCAACAATGAAACCAGTTGGGCCGAATACTGAGCCTTGGATGACACTGGCGTTGATTGAAATTACTCTGGATTTTTGACCTTTGTAGATGGTGTAATGCTTTCTTCCGTTCAGGTAGTTGATTAGCCAGTTGTAGATGTAGTCCGGAAGGGAGAGAGATGCTAGTAATTGGGTTATTGCAGAGTGACTGATAGAGTCAAAAGCTTTAGAAAAGTCCATTGATATTATTACAACATGGTCGTTGGTTTTAAGAAGGTCAGTGGCATGCTGTATGATGGAAATGATTGCAGCGGTGGTAGAACCAGTGGGCTTGAAGGCATACTGATCATGAAGGGATATGTGTTTAGGCAGATGTTCAAAGCTGGGATAGATATAAGCATGAACAACTATGCGTTCAACGAGTCTAGATAGTACTGGAAGGACCGAGATTGGACGGAAATCTGATGGTTGGGATGGGTGGGGAGTTTTAGGCTTTGGGTAGATTATGGCAGTTTTCCATTGGTTAGGAACAAAGGAGAGTGTTAATGATTGGGTAATTAGAGTTGTTAGTATTCCAGAGTAGCCGGGGGCCGTTAGTCTTAGAAACCAGGCTGGGAGACCGTCATCACCAACTGCAGTGTGTTTGAGATGATCAAGTAGATGAAAGATTAAACTTTCGGTAATGTCGATCTGCTCTGGGGGAGCGGTGGACTTAAGGAGAGGTGCAGAGTAATTGGGATCATTAGAAGCATTGGCGAAATAGTTGTTGAGATCATCGGCACTGAGTGAAGAAGGGAGGTCATCATGGTTGGTTTTCTTTGTAATTTGGTTGACTTGTTTCCAAAGTGATTCAGCTCCTTCACGAGGGTTAGCATGTTTGAGGAATGAGGTGTTCTTTTTAGTGATAGCTTTAGCGATCCGGAGGGATAGAGCTTCTGCTTTCTCTATTTTCCCTTTTCTCATGAATCTGTTCTTGAGTCGAAGCATGCGTTTTATTTCCGGTGTAATGAAGGGCGGATCTTTTGATGTGATAGTAATTGTGCGGAGAGGGTAGTTTTGATCTAATCGAGCGGTTGCGTCACTGTAGAAGTTATTCCAGGCTTCTTGTAGGTCGGTGGATAAGGCGAGATCCGGGTCGATGGTTACCAGTCCACGAAGGGTCAAGGAGTGTTGTGAGGGAGATCTTTTTCTGAAAGTGATAGTAGAGTGTCTTTTCCCTCTATCTGTGATTGGGTTTCCAGTGGTGGCAATGATAGCTTTGTGGTCTGTTCGGATGGTTGAAGAGATGACTTTGATCTTGAACAAATCGGGTACAGAAACCATGAACTGATCTAGAATGTTGTTTCCACGAGTAGGTTCAAAGACTGTAGGAGTAAGGCCTGTCAGTTCAGTAATTTCATCGATATTGAGGCGATTGAAATCTCCGCCTAATATAATTAGAGCTTTGTTGTCTTTTTGAGTTATTTCTTCAACTGATTTTTCGAGCCAATGAAGTAAAGAACTAAGCGAGTATAACATAAGTTACGTCCCTGGTTATGGCTAAACAGCAAAACCGAAGATTGTAGCTTTTTTAGTTTTTATAAAAGGCTGTTTAGGCGGTGGAACTGACGTGGCCACGGAAACTGCAACAAGCGACGAATCAGTCCAGTATACACAGTTTAAGTCATGGTGAATTTAAAGCGCCAAGTTTCTTCATGAACTCTGCTCGGGCTTCTTCGTGACCTTGTTTGACAAATTCCTTTTTTTATATCTTCCTTAATGATAGGTCCTCAGCTGTTCCTAAAGATTTGCGCCGGATATCATCTTTCATAGAAGAATTAATTTGAATTCATCTTCACGTGGGGCGCGGTGGTGTAGGGGTATGTTCGGTGCCTTGCAGCCGGAGGGTTGCGGGTTCGAATCCACCTCAAGCCGCCGCGTAGGGACCCTGGGCAAGTCCTTCACTCGCAATTGCTCATGCGCTTCGGCGTGAAACTCCGATTCAGTGTCCGCGCTGTAGTCGGGAGCGCCTCTGAGTAGAAATCTTGAAGGGGCGCTATAACAAGTGCTCATACATACATACATACATACATACATACATACTTTATATCGTCCTCGAGCATCTTCAAAACATGGCTGCGAATAGTGTTGAACTTACTGTTGACCAGTACGTGTTGACCCTCGTGTTTCGTCGCCTTAGTCGAACATCTTCCGCTGATGGCGACGCCAGCGACATCGAGCACACTGGCCAACACCGTAAAACAGTATGGGAATTGTAAAAAAATAACTGGGGGGGGTTAGACGTTGATTTATGTGCATTTTGGGTGTGAAATGTAGACTTTACTATGGGATCCTAAAAAAGACTAGGGGGTTGTACCCCATAACCCCCCGGCAATTCTCACCCTGCCCGGCGTAAACCGTCAAGAATTAATCCTGGCATTAGTCCAACTCCAGTTGCCAGTAAGGCAGCTCTTCCTGCACCTACTCCAAGTCTAAAAGGTAAACAAATATCGGACGCACGCTTAACCATATTTACAGCTCTGCGATACTTTTTGTTCAGGCAACTGCGGCTCTCTATTTCAAATCGGAGTAAAGCTCCGCACTGACCTATTTTATGCAGGCGAAAGGTCTGTGGTGTCGTCTCAGCTGAAATAGTTTGGACTTCTAGCGTTGGATATAATGACATGCCACACTGCTGACTCACGCCTCTTCTATGCGGTCTTGGGAAACCCTGGGCATGTACTCCATGGGCTACTCCCCCCCAAAAAGCCGCTCCCCTACTCCCTGCGCCCGAAATTGCATGACCGTTTTATTCCACAAGCGGACAACCTCACACGCAGATCGTTTATAATAAGAATGTTATACTCTGTATAAATGTATGTACACCAAAGTGCGGATATGCAATTGGTTCAATAAAGAATATACTTACTTACTTACTTACTTAACTCAGAGGTGGTCTGCAAAAGTGATACAAGGGAACCACACGGCGCTTAATGAAGATTCTGTCAGACGTTCGTGGTCAGTGTAAGAGTGGCTGTGTAGATGCCACGGGTGCAGTAGTAGTCCTTTGACGCAAAGTCGATGTGTTTCTGATTTGGCTGAGGCGATAAAAACTCGTTTTGGAACGGTCTTTGGACAGGAACCGAATGTGGCCGTTATAGCTGAGTTGGAAACACAGGGTCGCTGGTTGGATTCACCTGTGCATGGGGGGGTGAGTCCAGTGACGGAGTTGGGCTTGCAGGGAGCGCTCCTCAGTAGGCATCCTTCAAAGGGCGCTTTACAAAATTCACTGTAATAAAAATTTAAAAAAAATGAAATTATACGTGGTTCTCGTCTCCTCGGTTGGTTGCGGTTGTTGTGTGTAGTCTGATTTTAACAGTTTTACGTACTAACACACTCAAGTTGTTGACATGTGGCACAACATAAGCAGAGTCCCACGCTGGCTCTGGATGACTGGTCGTATTTCGACACGTTTGGTTAGATTTCTTACCATCTTTGCACGACCATCTATGATGGGCGATAATAGTGTGTATGGCGAAAGGGACCAGCGAATCACAGACTGGCCAAACACAGAACGTTGCACTTGTAGTTCAGGAATAAACAAGGTCAGCCGCGGCTTAGCTGTCAAACAATTGCATCTGCGCCACGACACGATTCACTTGCACGGTCCGCGGAACCACCCGTGCCCTGGGTCGAGGCTGCCGCCTTTGACTCAGACACGGCATGAGGAGGGGCGAGATCAGGTGATGATGGACAGCTCAACATCGGAAGGTCGCTGTCATGAGGGACCGGGGGTACGGGCCCCGTCGGTCTCGGAGACTCCGAGTGGAGACAGGGATGGAGGGACAACGTCACTAGAGCTAGCGGAGAAGAAGCGTGCTGAAACATGTCCCGAATGGGTCAAGCTTCGCTTGCTCACAAGCTCTAGAAACATTCTGGCCGCAATAAACAGCAGCCCAAGCGATTTGGAAACATGGCATCAACTGTGTCGCTTTGCCTCTGGCGTCATGGTGCAGCCGCCGCAGACAGGTCGCAGACACAACATGGCCAACATTGTCAAAAAGCGAATTGACAACCCAGATTATTAGAATGAGATGGATTCAGATGTGTAGGCAGTGGGCGATAAAAGAAGAAAGGCCAACGAAAGGGAATTGCTTCTGGCGGCGGTGAACGCCAAGTTAGAGGAGGGCAACATCAGAGCCTCATCTCGCATCCTCTGCAGCCAGGACCGCCCTGTCGATGCCACAGCCGATTCACTGAGAGCAATGCAGGAAAGACACCCGCCAAATGGGTGGATGGACAACATGGCAGACCTGCCGGATGCAACACTGACGGACCCCCTACAGGTCTCGATTAGAGAGGTCGAGGAGGCGATCAGATCGTTCCCGGCGGGGTTATCGGGGGGGCCGGATGGCTTGCGCCCTCAGCATCTGCTTGATAATAAACACCAGAGAGTCTGCGGAGCAATGGCTCCAAACTACGACGGATCTTATCAATTTGATGCTGCGAGAGAATGTACACACGAATTTCGTGACCAGGTATTTGGAGGCACCCTCATCGCCCTCTCTAACAGTGTTGTATCAATTACATTGCAAATGTAATTCAATTATAATTGCAATTACATGCTTTTAAATGTAATTGAATTACAATTACAATTACTTGATTGTGAGAGTAATTGAATTACAATTACATTTTGATTGTAATTCAATTACCAATTACTTTTTAATATTTCCTTTAAAATTGGCACATGATTTTTCTTAAATGTCGATAATTTTAAATTTACTCTGTGCTTAAGCTAAAACATCCAATCGGCCAATGACCTGTAAATTGTACATTCAATTGTATTATAAGTTTGCTAGGTGTCCAAAATACGATTTACAATTATGATCCATTAAAACAAGTTAGAATTTATTTAATTTTTACGAGTAGAAGTTTTCAAAATGATAGTCTGCTAGAGAACTTAGTTGATTGCGCCTGGGTGAGTGAGTCAATTCGTCCAGCAGTGCTAAAGAGACGCTCAACTGGAGCTGAAGATGGAAAAAGCTCTGTTTTCTGTAGGCAGCCGCAGTAAGCTATCTAAGAATGAGTGCATGACTGCATGGATAGCCTGATAATGATGGTCAGCCTTGCCCTTGGGGGTCTATCAAAGTGTGCTATAAGATTGTAAGAGGGGTTGCGAACCCGCAACCCTCCAGCTGCAAGGCACCGAACATACCCCCAAACCACCGCGCCCCAGTTGTATTGTGATGTGTTGTATTGTGTGTTGTATTGTAATCCACGTTTATAATGCGACCGAGCCACCCGCAGTAAAGATCCGAGAAATTAATCTCTGATAAACCGACCCGACCGGGAAGCGAACCCGGGGCGCCGGCGTGACGAGCAGGCTACCAACCCACTCGGCCACTCAAGATCCTCATATATATATATATATATATAGCACCATGAGTAGCCAAAACTGGGATTCTCCATCTACTCTTTACCTTACTTTACCTGGTCTTACCCTGCGCAATGTGTTGCATTGGCTGCCTGTGTCTCAGCGGATTTCATACCGCACTGCTGCTCTGATTTCTCGTTGTGTTCTTGGCAGCGCTCCATCTTACTTGCGCGATCTTTGACGCCCAGTGTCCGACTTTGCAGCGCGTCGGGTGCTTCGCTCTGCGAAGAGGGGCGAGCTCCTACTTCCACTGTACACAGGGCCCAGGAACCTTCAAGAGGCCTACGCAGTCTGAAAATTAGATATTGAAAAAATGAGAACAATGATTGAATTTGTCGCAAAATGAAGAAATTCTAGTTAATCGTACCCACTCTGCTGTGAAGTAATCGTGTGATGTGGAACTCATCTTTGTTGCAACGCGGTTCAGGGACTCTTAACGTGATGTAAACTGTCATCTCTGGGTGGGAATCCGTTGGCTGGGATATCTACTTATCTGCGGATACTGGAGATTGTGTCGTGTCTTCTTTACGTACATGCATACATGAATATATTGTTAGGGTCTCATGACGGAGTCCTAACCGGTTCTGGGATGGGCATTCGTTACCCTTGGGTAGTTCCTTAGCCGAGGGGAGTAGCCTATTTAACCTATATAAGGAGGTACGAAAAGGGGTGGTTAGAGAGTCTCTGATAATCCAGCCTTCGTGCTAGTTGTCGTGTCCGAGATCTCTCTGGGTGCTTGGTTAGAGAGTCTCCGATAACTCAGCCTTCGTGCTAGTCGGTTTGTCTGAGATCTCTCTGGGTTGCATGGTAGTCAAGTTAGTTCGTGGCTTGTGCCATTTTCAAGTCTTCTTACGGTGCTTCAGTTTGTGATGTTCTTCAGCCCGTTGCTGAGTTGCAGACTTCTTGTTTGTTGGTCGTTCTTCGTCTTGAGAGCGAACCCTTCTTCCACCGTCGTTCTACGGTTGGGTAGTGTATCGTTTGATTTGTTGTTTTGGCGAGAATTATACCTTGAAAACTAGACGCGAGCGTTTGAGTATTTGATTAGTAGTGAACTCGTAACAATATGCATACACCAACGTACATACATACATAGATCTACATACGTGTGTACATAAATACATACATACATGCATACATATATGAATACATACCTACATACATACATACATACTTGGGTACATGCATAAATAGTTAAATACGTTGCATACATGCATATACATAATTATGGTACCTCGAGAAATGTAGAGAGCTAAATGGTGGCTTAACTTCACAAGCACCCACCCCACCTAGAAGGCTAACTAACGAACAGACTGGCGAGGTTCGGAAAGCATGACAATGGTTGAGGTATAATTCCTCGATTCACATAAAGGCAATTCCCCAGTGTTAGTTGACGTAACACCGTGCAATGTGATATGGATGATTCAATGTAAAATAATGTAACCTGGTAAAAGATAAGGACTGTAGATTGCTTGGCTCTCTGCGTGTGATGTTGCTTGAGGCTGGCCTCCTCTATAAGCCTACTGCAGTGTCTTGTAAACAGTTACACGGATTTCGAAATTAATTCCTGCGCCACTGGGAGCCAGTGTAAACATTTGAGCACTGGTCCTGCATGATTAGATTTTGAAAGATCGATCGCCAAAGAAATCTAAACCGTTTCAACCATGACATATGCCATAGTCTAACTCAAGGCATGATGTAACGTGTGCGTGCATATATGTATGTGTATGTGTGTGCATGATGTATGTATGCATATAAGTTTTGCATATCTATGTAACCTATGTAGTGATACACATGTATGCATGTCCAAAACACAATACAATGCCAACCAACAAATTCACACATCATGCAATAGTATATCGTGCAACATAGCACGTTACAATGGATTAGCATACTATTATTACTATATGCGATGCAAAGACACAGTGTAGCAAAATGTCGGTCCATGTGCTGTCTGACATCGTAGCGAAACGTCTTCTTTGTGAACGATTGTTACTTATAAGTTGTCTTAATAAAACTGTCCTCCTTAGGTCGTCTCTGTTCAGACGACCTCTGTGTCTTAGTCAGCGTTCAACAGTTCAAGTACTTTGCCTTTGACTGTATTATGGATCCTTCTACCCGTAGAAGCTCCGACACCTTTATGCATGAACTTCATACTTTAGTAAGAAGGCTGAAACGTACTTTTCCCCAAACGACTAATAAAGAACCTCTGTCGGTGCTTTGTGTTTTTGCAGTTGCTCTTGTCGCCGCCTCAGCAGCCGAAGATGCGGTCAGTGGTACTCGCCAGAAACGCGACCTCACGATGGAGACGATGGACAAAAGGTCTGATGCTGCTGAAGAAAAGAGGTCGGTGAACATGTTGAGGATGGGCAAAAGATATGACGCTGCTGAAGAAAAGAGGTCGGTGAACATGTTGAGGATGGGCAAAAGATATGACGCTGCTGAAGAAAAGAGGTCGGTGAACATGTTGAGGATGGGCAAAAGATATGACGCTGCTGAACAAAAGAGGTCGGTGAACATGTTGAGGATGGGCAAAAGATATGACGCTGCTGAAGAAAAGAGGTCGGTGAACATGCTGAGGATGGGCAAAAGACATGACGCTGCTGAAGAAAAGAGGTCGGTGAACATGTTGAGGATGGGCAAAAGATCTGACGTTGCTGAAGAAAACAAGTTGAAGATGAACATGTTGAGGATGGGCAAAAGACTGGAGACGGATGAGGAAAAGAGAGCCCCTTGGCGCTCAACCGATTACTTCGAAAAGAAATCTGTGCAAATTGACGACTACTAACTTTTACAACCGAACAACTTGAAGAAACTATGCTTAACGACTCTTGGCGTAACTGTGACTGCAAAACACGCCACTATTGCGTATCTCTGCAGACTGGAATTGTTAAAGCGTTCATAACAATAACCTATAAACAATGTATTTCAGGATACCTTGTTTACAACGCGTGCGCTCTAAAACACGAAAGATGACCATAATCATAGCCATCCGTTTATTTTTCCCAGTACAACCAACAGATGGCAACTAACAAAGTAAATGGTTCGTCTACAACAGAAAGACCCCGAAGGAACCAAGGTCCCACGTATTATGGTCACCCTTGTATCATGAGACAAATGTAGAATGACAAATGATTGACCTTTATAAGTCCAACTGGACTATGAAGCATAAACAGAACCGTCATGTAAAATAAAGACAAAAACCTTAACTAGTTAACAGAACCGTAAATGTAGGCAGAACCGTAATGTAATATAAAGACAAAAACATTAACTGGTACACAGAGCCGTAAATGTAAACAGAACCGTAATGTAATATAAAGACAAAAACCTTAACTAGTAAACAGAACCGTAAATGTAAACAGAACCGTAATGTAATATAAAGACAAAAACCTTAACTAGTTAACAGAACCGTAAATGTAAACAGAACCGTAATGTAATCTAAAGACAAAAACCTTAACTAGTAAACAGAACCGTAAATGTAAACAGAACCGTAATGTAATCTAAAGACAAAAACCTTAGCTAGTTAACAGAACCGTAAATGTAAACAGAACCGTAATGTAATATAAATACAAAAAACCTTAACTAGTAAACAGAACCGTAATGCAAAATAAAGACAAAAACCTTAACTAGTAAACAGAACCGTAAATGTAAACAGAACCGTAATGTAATATAAATACAAAAAACCTTAACTAGTAAACAGAACCGTAATGCAAAATAAAGACAAAAACCTTAACTAGTAAACAGAACCGTAGGCCTAATGTAAAATAAAGACAAAAACCTTAACTAGTAAACAGAACCGTAAATGTAAACAGAACCGTAATGTAATATAAATACAAAAAACCTTAACTAGTAAACAGAACCGTAATGCAAAATAAAGACAAAAACATTAACTAGTAAACATAACCGTAAATGTAGACAGAACCGTAATGTAAAATAAAGACAAAAAACCTTAACTAGTAAACAGAACCGTAATGCAAAATAAAGACAAAAACATTAACTAGTAAACAGAACCGTCAGTGCCGGCCCTAGTATATTGCGGGACCTGTGCAGAGTGAACTGTACGGGCCCTCATGACACAAGTCAAATTGTTTTTGACAAAAGAGAAGATTAAATTGAAACCATAACATTATTATTAGGGTGTCTTGTTCATGCTAATTTTCTGTGACACTTTCGGGCCCAACAATAGGGGGCCCGAAAATATCACAGGTTTACTGTGAGAATTTCGGGCCTCCCCACTAATAGGGGCCCGAAAATGTAACATAAAATGTCCCAGAAAATTAAGTTTGTCACCAACTCTTTTCTTTCTTATTTGTGACCTAACTCAAGAACTTTCCTTATCTCTACATATAAATTGCTCAACGTCTTCTAACTGTTTAAGAATTAAATTGACACAGTTCTTTCAATGTTTCTTTCTTTCTTCAAACACAGTTATTCGTCAAACACAACTCGACTGTAACTTCTACATTAACATACAGCTCTCTACTGCATTAAAACAACTACTACACTGTATATGTTCAAATTCACTGTCATCAGCAGTTTCTAAGTTTGGCGCGCTAACTGCACGTGCAAAAGAATCTACCGTCAGGCGTCAGCCAATGCTTAGGCTACTTTAGGCCAAGCGCCCGCCAGCCAACCGCGCAACTAAGGCCTAAGACTAAAACCGCTTAACAATCAAATACACATTATATATATATCAACATAAGGAACACCTGTGCTCATTATATATGCAAAACATTTGTTCACAAAGTTTGTATCATTTTACTTTTTTTTGATAAAAGACAACACCTAATTGAAACTACAATAGGCTTATTATTATTAGGGTGTCTTGTTCATGTTAATTTTCTGACATTTTCGGGTCCCCAAATTTGCGGGCCCTGTGCAATTGCACGGTTCGCACAATGGTAAGGCCGGTACTGGAACCGTAAATGTAAACAGAACCGTAATGCAAAATAAAGACAAAAACCTTTACTAGTAAACAGAGCCGTAAATGTAAACAGAACCGTAATGTAAAATAAAGACAAAAATCTTAACTAGTAAACAGAACCGTAAATGTAAACAGAACCGTAATGTAAAATAACGACGAAAACCTTAACTATAGAAAAACAGAACCGTAATGTAAAATAAAGACAAAAACCTCAACTAGTAAACAGAACCGTAAATGTAAACAGAACCGTAATGTAAAATGAAGACAAAAACCTCAACTAGTAAACAGAACCGTAAATGTAAACAGAACCGTAATGTAAAATAACGACGAAAACCTTAACTATAGAAAAACAGAACAGTAATGTAAAATAAAGACAAAAACCTTAACTAGTAAACAGAACCGTAAATGTAAACAGAACCGTAATGTAATATAAAGACAAAAACCTTAACTAGTAAAGCAGAATATCTGACAATCTGACAATCTGACAACTTTTATTTCCAGAAGCACAATGCATATAACAATTAACAACAATTATAACTTGACTATTACATATCAGTGCATTGGCTAGGGAACAGGGAAGACCCAAAAGGGGCACAAGCCCCGCTTAATTAGGGTCACCCCTTTTAACAATAATCATTTATGGCTGGTTAGTCAGTTGAAAGAAAGAAAGGTTCAACTCAATAATGTTCTTAACTAAATAATAACATTACAATTTACTAAGAAGATCAATATGTAAGAAAGAAAGGTTCAACTCAATAATGTTCTTAACTAAATAATAACATTGCAATTTACAAATAAGATCAATATCTAAACAATTCGATGAAACAGTGTTAAATGAAGTATGGTTAATCCTTCAAGTAACTATTCCACAGCTTCTTAAATTGGGTGTATGTGGGTGCATTCCGAATACTCATCGGTACTGCATTCCAAATTTTTGGACCACTACAACAAATTGAAAATCTACGATAATTAGTGCGTGCATATATGACATATAAACCACCAGAAGAAGATCTTGTACAATGACCATGCATCTCTACTACCTTCGTAAAATAGTTTGAAAATGAATCAGGCAGCAAGTTATTGACAAATTTATACATGAAATTACCCAGTTGATAGGCTAGTATTTATTTATTCTGATCAATTAGATATGCACATACTGATTTTTTAAAATGATGACAGATTAGGCAAACTATGGATAGGTCTATCGTGGGATAGATTTCCAAGCAGGGTTCAACACATTTAATTTAAAACAGTCGAGAATTAGTGCGTGCAAAATTTCTTGTGTAATCACCCAGCGATCTAGCGTGGTGATCGTGGAGGTCAGAAGTACTAGAAAAATAGCCTCTAAAGGCAGATGGAAGTAAATTATGAGTAAAGAAAACACAAATTCACTAATCTGTAATTTATTAATCTGTTCAACAGGCAAAATACCATAGTCGTGACTCGTAAAAATTGAATTAGTATGAGAATTAAAGGGGCTACCTGCATGATGCGTACAGCCCGCTTCTAAGTTATTAATCTCTTAAGCCGGGAATGATAAGTGGAGCCCAAGCAATGTTACAGTAGACCAGGTATGGTCCGTATGGATAAATAAGGGAGTAATACATTAATGAGAATGTTGCGAGGTAATAAATAAGAAATGCGAAAAATATTCCTACATTCTTATCAATTTTAGTGGCTATGTTTTTAATGTTCTCTTTACAAGTCATGTGCTCGTCGACATAAACACCAAGAAATTTAGAAGATTTTACTTGCGAGATGGCTATAATTATTATCAATAGACACTACAAAATTTTGATGAGGAACTGCTATTATATGAGAGCGAAAAACGACAAAATTCGTTTCAGACAAGTTAAGCGAAAGTCGATTGGCCTTGAACCAGTCGGCGACCGCTATAAGTTACAAATTAACAGGTTCTAACAATCTGTCAATAAATGAGAGAAAAATATTTGCATCATCCGCGAAAAGGAAAAGTTGCAGTAGAGATGATGCATTGGAAAGTCATTGATGCAGAGTAAAACAATAAAGGACCCAAGTAGGAGCCCTGAGGGACTCCATATCGAATTGATTTGACATTAGACAAGATATAACTTACATATAACTTGCTATTGTTTATGGTCAAGATAACAAGTAAACCAGCGAATGTGATGTACATCAATCGTAGTAGGTTACCAGTCAGTCAACAGTTACTATTTCATAGTATAAAGTTAGAAACTAGATGTCTATAGGCAACGGTTGGGCTATGGACGACAGAGATACTATAGGTATTAGATCTAATCGATTACAAGAACTCTTTGAGCGCTGTGATCATAATGTCCTTGAATCCCGTTGAATCCGGTGCGTCAGTCCAATGAAACAGAGAGCGATCCTCTGAGTGTACGCACAATGACAAAGGCAGGTCTAGATAGACAGACAAGAAAGACTGACTCATCACAGGGACAGATTAAGAAGATTTCAGAATCTTTGCCATGGGCCACCGAAAGGTTACGTTCTCCCAATGCACTTGTGTCATGATCAAAATAAGACAATTGGAGGATCTTAATTGTCGTCTAATGTCGGGTCTGTTCTAAATGGCTGTCCATCCATTCTCAATATTGGGATAAATCGTCCCATCCTCATTCTTCATATACAGACTGGACTGTCATACCTTGTACTACACTTTGTACTTTTTCACATCTCCTTGTACTCTGCTTGCTGACACCCTGCTCAATGTGGCTATACATGCTGCGGTTGACTGTGCTTAAAAAGCGATAACAATTTTTTAATGAATTTTGTTTTCTTTGGAAGTCAATGTAAACATTTGAGCGAATGTTACGAAGTGAATTCGACTTTATAGCTTTGCCAACATTTCTGAAGTCTTTATGATGATGACCATTTTCAAATTCGCAGTACAGTTAACGCGAATCCTACGAGATTGAGAGGAAGTTGAATGGAATCCAACCAGTGCACATACCAACATAATTATATACCTCTGTGTTTGGTTGTAGTCTAGCAACCAGCCCTTTAGTTGATTCCTGTAGTCCCCTGCGCCGCCTCCATCCGCCGCCGCCGCCGCCGCCGCCAGTCGCTAAGCCCTCAAGCTGAAGTCAGTCGCTAAGCTATCGACTGCTATCGACTTTGTCCACATAATATGTCAGCAGTTATTTATTTACTACCTTACGCCTACCTAGTACTACTTACTTACTTACTTTACTAGCTATACTTACTTCCAAGGAATCTATGTTTAGACCTACTACCTAACAGTCAGATTTTCTGTCATGTTACCCGACATCACGCACTTCTTTAATTGAACTCTTCGATTCAAACGTTGCTTTGAAAATACGCTGGTTTCAGTGTCCTTAAACAGCGGTACAACTAAAGATGAAGCCGGAAAAATTGATAATCTGTTTGTGAAATTGAAGAAAATATGCGTCCATTTGCACTTTCGTGAGAAATCCGTGTTTTGGTCCATTTTGGAGAACTATGCTATTGCTACCGCTAAGTCTGGGTGAGACATACCTACAACAGGCCTATTGATCAAATATATGCTAATATACGTGCATGCATAAATAAATAACACGTACATGTACATAGATACAATAGTACAAACGAATGTACTTAATTGTTACTCCAATATAATGCATACTTTATATATATGCACACTTATACACATAAATAAACATGCATATATACAATACATGTCATACATGATACATACATACATACTTACATACATGCGTCTATATATGAATGGACTTGTTTTTTATTATTACATACATTAGATACAAACATGCATAAATACATGAAAACATGCACAAAAACACAGCAATCATACAGACATATGTGCATACACACGGATGAACTTGTTCCTTTACTATGAATAGATAAAAAAATCCATATGCATATATGCATAAATATATATATATATAAATTATATATATATATATATATATATATTCATACATGCTTACGTACATAGGTCTACATATGAAAGAACTTTCATTTTATTGCTACATACATTCATATATACTACTGAAATTACAAGCACGGAAACAAAGAAAATGTTTTCAGCACAAACGCTCAATCTACATGTACCTACGACAGAACATTGGAGAAGCGGAGAAAGACGGCAAGGCTGTCTGGAATTCATTAAACTTCACCTCTTCCCCGCAATCCACCATTGAATGCCCACTCTCACCTGATGAGCGTCTCATCACTTTGTAAACAAAACTGAAGCTATTCGCCACTCCACAAAAGACTTGAACTTTATCCACCTAAAGTTTCCTGGTCTTTGTGCTTTTGATGAGATCACTCTGCCTGAAGTTGATAAGTTCCTCAGTGACTCCTCCCCCAAGCACTGTGAACTTGACTCCTCCCCAGTCGGGATAATAAAATCCCTTCGACATATTTTTGCCCCATCTCAATGCTACTCATAAGCTGCTCACTTATAACAGCTACCTAACCTACTTCCCACAAGCGTGCCATTATCGGTCCTCGCATACAAAAATCAGGCCTCGACCCTTCCGATCCTTCTAATTACCGCCCAATCAGCAACTTATCGCCAAAAAGAGTGGGATCTCCTATTTACAGACAAGGCATGGAAGGGCCTACTCGAGTCCACTAGCGCTCCACGCGATCGTGCCAGACTACTAGCTTCTCGAGCACCTCACTCTGGTGACTGGATGCTAGCTCCCTCTGTGACTGCTCTGGGCCTGCGCCTCTCAGACGAGGAGGTACGGATCGCAGTCGGGATGAGGCTAGGCACGATACTCTGTGAGCCGCATTTATGCCACCACTGCCGGGGAAAAGTCGACGCAAGAGGACTTCACGGACCATGGTTTGTAGAGGAGCAGCGGCACAGTATGCTAAACGACGTCCTCTGGAGAGCCTTCTGTAATAAATTGCTTGGCAGAGCGAAGATACCTGCTCAGAAAGAACCTCTCGGCCTCTCAAGAGAAGATGGGAAGCGGCCAGACGGTCTTACGCTGATCCCTTGGTCACGTGGACGATGCCTGGCATGTGATGTGACAGTGTCCGACACCTACGCCACGTCTCATCTTCCTTATACATCAATCGGAGCTGGCGAAGCCGCCGAACGCGCCACTGTTTCAAAGAGGGTGAAATACTCTACAATTACTACCAGCCATGACTTTGTAGATGTCGCCATGGAAACCGACGGCGCTTGGAGCAGCGAAGGTCTGCAATTCTTTTTAGAGTTGGGAAGCCGGATAATATCGGTCATTATCCAACGCTTCAACGCGGTGGCTTTCCAGGGCACCATGTCAAGGCTGCCGGGAGCCGACGAGCGGCGAACTCTGGACAGATCCAACAGAGGATATCGATAATAGACCTACTTTTAGCCAACACTCCATAATAATAATAATAATAATAATAATAATGAATATGATAATAACAACAATTATAATAATAATAATAATAATAATAATAATAATAATAATAATAATAATAATAATATAATAATATGCAGACGTACGGATGAACTGGTTATTTTGTCAATATTCGGATATTTGTCGGTTGCACTGAGACCTATCGATATTCTCATAAACATGCAGCATTTGGCGATCGAGCGAAGGTCGTTTCGTTCGTCGATCAAGAAGTCAGACAATCAGTGGGAAAATACTATCAGCTTCTTCAGTACATTCGACTTCGAAGGGGTCAGCTGTCACTGCAGAAGGAGACGGCCTTTCAACTGCTTGCCTGTCTGTCTGTGTACATCTGTCTGCTTCGATACCTCGCTCTAAACTCTGTCTATATCTCTCGTCTTGTTGTTGCTGTTGCTATTGCTATTGCTATCGTTGTTGTCAGTGCTCAAAGTGTGACGGTATGAAACGGTATGCCATACCGGCGGCACCTCTCCTGGTTGGCTCATATAGCATGCCGGTACTTCTCCAGGCAAGAAACCCATACCGGTAGGGAAGAGGAATGGATCTTAGCGTATACCCGCGTCTTGTTTCCCACTTCGACCCTTGGTTGTTGTTGTTGTTGTTGTTCTTCTTCTTCTTCTTCTTCTTCTTCTTCTTCGCATTCTTCGCATTCTTCTTCTTCTGTCTCTGTCTCACTCTATCTCTTTTTCTCTGTCAATTTGTATTGTTACTTCTGTGTAATCTCCTTTCTCTCTCTTTGAATCTCTCTGCGCATCTCTCTCCTTCTCCCTCTGGATCTCTTCTCTGTTGTTCCTCTCTTCTTTTAACTTTCTCTTTCTTTCTCTGCTGTTTCTCGTAAATCTCTCCCTCCTCTTTCGTCTAATTCGCCTCCTAGCCCTCTAATAGTGAGAACGACCCTCAAGTCTTGCACCGAGCTTTATATCTTTATTCCAGCGGGTCAAACGGTTTGTCCAAAGTCCGTCTTTGTGCACCGATAAACCGTTCAAATCGACGAATGCCATTCGCAGAGACCGTTCAATTGCGTTCAGTCGTAGAAAATCCCGGCTACTTTCAAAACCTTTTATTGATAGACACGCCATTTTGAAGTCAATAACAGATTCTTCCGCCCGCAACAATACCAATCTGTACATCAATAAAATAGAGCGCAATAAATATTTATATATCGCCGTTTACACGTCACGATCGTCCAGTCATGTGACCCGTTCTACGGGATTGAACATGGACACGGATGATTACATTATGATAATAATTTCCTTCAATCAAAAGCCATGGCTGTAAAAGCCTTGGCCGAGACGTCGCTTTGAATTATGGACTGTGGGCCGGCCTCCCCTTCCCGGCTTACCCCGCTTGTGGGTGGATGAAGGCAGAGAGAGGGAGACAAGCAGTGATACAGAGAGACAGACGGACAGACAGAACACAGCCAATGATTTGCGAGAGGAAAATTGCTAGTGCTGAATTTGTCGATAGCACTAGCGATTAGAAACTTGGGTCAGTGACGCTCTATGCTTCACGCGTGAAGAAGATGGCCATGGATTGGGTTAGGGTGAATGGGTGGGGTGTTTGGCTGGCTGGTCTGACGTAAATTGCGGGGGCGCAATGGATGGTGACCGTAGGTCTGCCTAATACAAAGCTGACCTTTGCGTCTGACACTGCAGTCCAAATAGCGCTAAAGGAGTGACCGAAGTGGGAGGAAAATCAGCCTCTGATAAACTGGAGACGGAGTTTCGGCTGAAGCACAGACCGTCAAAAGAGACAGACAGACTGACGGACGGACGAACAGAGGCACTCAGCATCTCGAAGGCGTCGTTGGCTTAAGAGGGGAGGCGGAGGAGGAGGAGGAGCAGCAGCAGCAGCCTAGCAGCAGGAGGAGGAGACAGAACCAGCCGGACGAACGCAGAGGCAAACACGGTGGCAGGCAGGCTAACAGGTGGTTTGCAGCCGAGTATATATTGAGACGGGTAACGTGGGTTCTGGAACTCAGCGACTAGACTCGGAAAGCGAACGAAGACACTTCTGCTGTTGGAAGAAAGCAGCTCGAAGTGCAGAAGAGGAGACAAACACCGATACACATAGGAGTCAGTGACAATCTGCAGCTCAACAACGGAAGGATGGTAACAACACGGAGACATCGACTGTTCCTCTTTTCACTGCTCCACGGTTAGTAAGAGTTACCATATAGAAGCGCTATATAAATTCTCAAATGCACCGCAAATACGCTTTTCACACTGTTAGTCTTTGCAGGAACATGAGACTGGCAGGAAAACAGGTGGTTTGTAGCATAGGCGTAACTTTCTATTGTGACGGTGGTGACCGGTCACCACCACTTTTAAAAGTGGTGGTGAAAGTCACCACCACTTTTTGGTCCTGCAATGAAACATATTTTTCACATGAAAGAATTTGGCTGTCTACGGTCTAGGCTATTCATCTTTCATGCAAACTTAACATCCAATGGCAATCGCGGCAATGCTGATAGAGGCTCCACAGTGTGTCCACAGACTCCACACTACCTTACATGTGTTTGGTTTCATAATTTGGTGACGTAATCCATTTTGTATCTATAAAAGATTAAATTATCAAATTCATATGGAAAAATGGATCGATTTATTGTAAAGAGATCGCGAAAGGTTATAAAAGTGCATGCAATTTGTGATGTTTCGGTGGTATGCTGTATAGCCTACAGGCTGTAGGCTCTAGCTGCAGTCTATGGCGGGTAAAACCGTAGTTTAGGTTGGTAAATTATTTTACATTGTCAATTCAAAATGGAAGCTGGATCGATGAAAATAATTCTTTGTTTAAATAGAAGTTGGATTGATGGAATTGTTTCCGTAAATAGAAGCTGCCATGGATTGATTAAACTAAGTCTCTGCTTCAATAGAAGCTGGATCGATGAAGTTTTTGCTTAAATAGAAAAGTGGGATTTTCGAAAATAATTCTTGCCTAAAGAGAAGGTGTATTGATGAAAAAATTCTTGGTTAAATAGAAGTTGGATTGATGACAATAATTCTTGCGTAAACGGAAGTTCGATTGATGAAAAAAATTATCGCAGGCTAAATGGAAGCTGGATTTATGGCAATTATAATGGACATTGTTAGGCTGCTTACTTACCAGCGTCGAGTACGATATTGAAGACATTAAAATAATTAACCAACCTAAACTACGGGATAACCATTTAGCGTTGATAATGACTATTGGTACAATGGTACCATAACGTCGATTGTTGACAGTACAGTAATTGCCTAACGATAGGCCTATTCATTTAAAATCCGCAGTAGCAGCCTGACAATGCGTAGCGTGTCTCTGAGGCTTCGACGCTGGAAGTCTCTTAATTGTCTCTTTCGCAACTGGACTTGGAACACCATCGAACACTCTCTGGACAAAACTCTGACTTAACGCGGCGCTTGTGAATAAGCTGGTGTCCTGCGCTTAGCTAGCTTCCAGTTGTACGTTAAAAATTAGGAGGAGGGGAACCACCACTTTCTGGGGCAAAGTTACGCCCTTATTTGTAGAAGTTCTTCATGAAGTTGAAGAATTTCATACGCTGCACTGGGATTCGAACCCCGGCTTCAGAGGTGAAGGACGAATGAATCAGCCTTCTGCCATATATATATGTTGCAAGGTGGCAGGGACTGTGCCTATTTTGGAATTGCTGTTGTCTTATTAATGGTTTAGCCGAAATATCCGTTAAAAAGGCCTTCGAAGACTAGTGTTAATAGATGCGATTTTATGCTAAGCTTACCTTACCTAACTTTACCTAGTCTAACCTTGCTCTATTCTGTATTATCTTACCATGCCTTACTTTGTCTTACCATACCTTGTCTTCTCTGCTAAACATCACCCAACTTAACTTTACCGTATACCAAATACCAACCCTTTCACGTTCAGCTTTTACTCCCCAGACACTCATCGATATTTTTCAGGGTCGTATTATCCATTAGGCACAGTGGACACTGCGCAAGTCTGAAAATGAGATATTGAAAAAATGATCGAATTCGACGCGAAAATGAATAAAGGAAATTTCAAATTCTAATTTAATAATTCTTGTAATTGTACTGAAACAGTTTAACTTTAAGATATTATTTTAAAATTAAGTTAAGCTGTTCAACAGCCTATACATGATGTGAACTTTACGGGAATTAGACCTGCGGCTCGTTACATTAGCAAAATCACATAATTATTATAAAGTCTTCAAATGTCATTTCCCGCATAAACTTCCTCATATTGCACTAATATTACAAAAGTGGCAACTTACGTTTAAATACTATATATATAGTAACGTCTTATATATATAGTAAAATTATCATAACCCGTCCCCCGTTACCGGACTGATGTCACAATCCCGCCAATTGCTGGGATTGACCGGGTTAGCAATCTCAAGATCCTTGGTGTCTTTGAACGAATCGGGTTCTACCTTCATATTAATAACATATGCTGCAGAGCTAAGCAATCCTTTTATGCATTGCGTGTCCTGTTGGCTCATGGGCTTACTGGTCATCGTGTGTCTGTCGTAGTGCGCTCTTCCATTGTTGAGCGAATTGCTTACTCTTCTCCTGTTTGGTGGGATTCGCTAACTTGGGTGAGCGAGAATGGCTAAACTCTTTGATAAAAAACCCTATAAAGCAGGGCTTTTTGCTCTGCCACTCCCCTACAATCGAAGAGATGTGCGTCGAAGCTGACCGCGCTCTATTTGCCAATTATATTGGCTGACCCTGGGCATGTCCTCCATGGTTTTCTCCCTCCAGTTCATGATTCACAATACTCTTTGCGGCACGTCATCACAACCGTGAAATTCCACGTTCTGACCTCCTCACTAGAAAGGGATTCATTACCAGAATGCTTTACACTTATTAACATGTTTTAGAACTTTACAATTCAATATTATTACTATACATTATTAATACTTCTATGTGTTATTTTATATTCTATTTCGATGTCCCATTGTGCGTTTGCTAACGGAGTAATACAAGCTATACTTACTTATTTAACTCTTTTTCAATTGAAAGAGTGCAAGGGAAGATAGGAAGATGGCCGTCCTTGTCCCATCGTTGACCGCAGACAATTGTTTGATAAGCTTGAGTTTCGAAAACGAACGTTCACCTTCAGAACTGGTTCCAAAAACGGAAAGATAGATTCGAAAAGCAATATCTACATTTGGAAAACTTGCGTTTATAGCTTTAATGCAGAGCTGGCAGTTGGGGTCTACGAATGCAAGGGTGCCTACGAAGGGCCTACGACGACCTTCAAACGGCTCTGGATAGTTTGACGATGCGCTAACACGGCACCGTTTGAATTTCCTTAGATCTACATGGAGTTATTTATTTTTACTCTTTATTTGCCTATTATCCATTTATATACTCGTTCATTCATCCTTTTGTTTTCTAAACTTTTCGGCGCTCGTTTGTTTCGCGCTTCGGTCAACAACGATGCATTCCAGTTATTGTTTCTCATCCGAGTTAGACAGATCGGCGCCAACAGACGTAGTGACCCAATTGTTGCTGTCTGTTTGCCTGGTTGTCAGTCTCAGCGTCTGTCAATCAGTATCTCCGCATGCTGTTGTCTGTCTGCCAGTCTTTGTGTCTGCCTGTCTGTCTGTAAGTTAGCTCAATTGCCTGCATAATGGCTGACTGTCATTTTATCTGTCTGTCGGTCTGTTTTATTTGGAGTTTAAGTAATCTTTCAGGATTCTGGTCTAAGTTCGGTGGCTTTGCTGAGAAACAATCGTCCATTGATGACCTCTGTATCACGATAACTGAAATATAGAACTTTCAGATCAGGTCTTTACGAAGCGAAAACAAATTAGAGACATCAATTCTGTTTGCTCTCAGATTGTTTGAGAATGAAGATCTTCAGATGCTGCGAATAATTTACTGAATCAATTCGGAAATTCAGAATGCAGAAGTTTCAGAAAGTAGATGCTAATGCCAGAATGTTTACAACAAGAAGTAATCACTAAACCCATGCTTAAATTACTTAAAACAAATCTGAACTATTCTTTATTAATAAAATAATAAGTCATTATAAGCATCACGAAATAATATAAAGCAGCATAAACCAATTAAGCTCTTTCTATATCAACAAAACTCAGTTTAGCCAATATAATCTAGACCAAGATAAACCATAATAAAACAATTTAAACAAGCGATGCTTCACGAGGCAACCACTCTATAAAGTAATGCAGCCAGAAATTAAGCCAAGTGTCAGATAATGAAAAAAGCGGAAGTTACTCAGGTGCTCAGGCTGACAAAAGATGGATAATAAAATGAAGGGTTCGTTTCTATATCTGTAGTTCTGAAGTGCAACGTTCCAGGATATCGGACAATGAAGAGAGCGACAAATGGCAACGAATGAGCTCCGATCAAAAGTTGAGTCCCCGATCGGATAAGCTAGCCTGGGGAAGGAATGAAGAGGACAATGGATTGGGAGTATAACGGAGTTGACTTTTTAGCCTAAGGGACGAGGACAATGGGCGAGACGAGGCAACCACTCTTCAAAGTAACGCAGCCAGAAATTAAGTTGTCAGATAGAAAAAAGCGGAGTTACTCAGGGCTCAGGCTGACAAAAGGTTTGAAGGGTTCGTTTCTATTCTGGAAGTGCAACGTTCCAGGATATCGGACAAGAAGAGAGGACAAGGGAAGAGGACAAGTGGAAGCCAGAGGAGAGGACGAGGGATTGTAGAAGCCGTCATAATAAGGACATCTAGTGTAGATGTCAATATGGTGGTCAAAGTGAGACAAGTATAGTTTCACGAAAGATAATCCACGAACCAGTCTTCTCTGGCAAACACCGTCACCGTTGCCAGACGTTCATCGCTGGCTACAACAAATAGGCCTACACTTCCGTACGCGGACGTTATTGTCAACTACCTTGTCAGCCACAAGATGTCGTTAATCACCGGACACCCCTATTACGATACTACTACTGCTGCTGCTGCGGCTTCTGCTACATAGATGATGATGATGACCATGACGATGAAAATGGCGGTGATGATGTGCCGCGCGAATCTTAACCAAAAACAGTCGAGGTGCCGCGCTTACGTACTTCAACTCAGCCCACTCTGTCTTCTCATGTCTTGGATCATACTCCTGCATGGAACAGCCTTTTGCATTTGCAAGCATTTTCAAACCGTCTTAAAACGCGCTTGGCTATATCAGCCATGCTTGCAGTGCTTTTGTGAGGTAAATAAAAGGCGCTATATTAAGTGTCTCGCCACATACATACATAAATGCATACACAATTATGATGATGATAATAATGATGATGACAACGACGATGATAATGATGATGATCTGTCTGTTGGTTTGTGGTACGTGGCATTTTAAATGGCTTAGTTTTAAAAGTGACCGTAGGGCTCTGGCAGGCGCAGTGAAATTTAAGCACACCGAACCGGGTTAGTACTTGAATGGATAACCGTCTTGGAATATCAAGCAGCCCTCCGTTCTTTATTAGTCGGTAAATGATTAGGCCTACAAACATTAGCTGAGAGGTTAATCCAACGCCTTGTCTGGGTTACTGTTGTGGTCTGTGCGTCTCAGTCGAATGATTCTTGTGCATCAAGACCACGCTCCAGTTCAGGCTTTGTTTAGGTGTGTAATACTTTCTAAACAATTGTTTTACCTTTGCCGTTGGCTCGTTGGCTCTTTGGAAAAGTTTCTCGCCACTTAAACCTAACCTCACGTAGAACACTTAACCATTTTCCTTTTCTGAAACCACAGATTGGTTTTAGAAGTAGACGCATATGCGAATGAGTAACGCCTTGAAGGCGTCAGTCTGAGTTTTAAACACTTTCAGTTTACCTAGGCCTCAGTTTCAACATATTATTTTTTACGTTCTGAGAATCATTCTACGCTTCATTGGGGCTAAATTCGCTCGAAGCGCCAACTTGGACAGCTGAGACTAAATCAAATCACTGCAGACGGAGAACTGGCAGTTAGTACGTTATCTTGTTGCGCTTATCTGCAGTCGTTACTCATCGATTGCGTCCCCCTGGGTCACGTCAGACCTCTCCATCCGATAGCAACCCTTCCTTCACGCCTCGTTCGATGACCAGGAGGCAGATGCCATTCGCTTAGATGGAGCGGGTTGATGATGCGAGAGAGAGACTTTCATCTCTGAGTACAATTGAGAGTGGCATCAGTTATATCAACTGCATAGATATGGCATCTGCAGCGCAACATCGTCATGCATGCGTAGAGCAAACAGGAAGAGATGTCGCAATGCGTTCTGAAAACCAAATGTTCCATTCTGCTCAGACAACTGATCGACCGAAAGAGCACCGTCCTATTTATACTAGAGTTTACACTCAGAAATATTTGATCGATGAGAATACAGCAGGGACCAGAAACTCTGAAAATGGTGTCAACTGTCAACTCTGAATGGAACTCCGTTGGCTTGGCCTACGTGTCTGCGAGAGTTCACCAGTGGTGACTTTCCCGTATCCGAGCATTATTTACATTACTTGTTTACATATAAACTTTTTGTTCACATTGGACTTCGATACAACTTAAGCTAAAGAGCACAGCGCTTTTTATACAATGCAGCTGCATTGATATTATCCTCTTTTCAAAGTTCAGAGTTGCACATACGTAGAGCTGAGCAATTGTGAATGAAGGACTTGCTCAGGATCCTTACACAGTGACCGACGACTCATCGACTCAGAGAAGGCTCGAACCCTCACTCTTCGCATTACAGGTGTGCGCTGTGTCTATTCGGTTACAGTTTTAAGTGGTACTTAATATGCTATAATAAGACATGCAAATTATATAACACACACAGCGAGATGCATGCACACACACACACACACACACACACACACACACACACACACACACAAACAGACATCTTTTATTGATAGATGTGGCAGTTGTCCGAAGTTATATATTTATGTATGTACATATATGTGATGCGACATATGAAAAGGGACCACTTAGCAGGTATTGGACTTATTCATACCACCATATTCAGCAAAAAATTCTGAAAATAATGATATTATAATGTTACATGCTGGGAGTCAAATTGATTTATCTGTAGATTTTAGAACGTGAATTACCCGAAATATGCGATTTTCGGTAAAAATCATTTAAAGTTAAGAATGCCCACAGCATATCCATTTCTTGGAAGTTATACAGCTGAGCATTTATTTCAGCTCAGTGTAGCATATACTTCATAACGGAGTCCAGCACTTGAGTCAAATAATAGGCAGTAAAGAAATTTCTCAGTGTTTTATTGCCATAAAATGGCTTTTTTTCCTGAAAAAAAAATGAAAATGTCACGCTACACAAATGCAATAAGTCAGTGGCCAATAAATGAACAATCTGGCTGTCAAATGATAATCTGAAATTATCTCCAGCTGTAATGTGGAAAAAAGTACCAAAACTGGCTTTAAAAAGTGGTTGACGTGGTCAGAGTCATAATAATCCATTGCTTGACAATCCAAGCGTGAATGTAACAACATATCTTTGGAAAAATTATCATGGCAAAGCTGAGAACATCCACAACCATCAAGAATGAACTGGTTAACAGCTTCATCTTCTTTGTTATGAAGCTCATCTGTAGGGCTGATGTCGATTGATATCATGCTAGTTCCGATGAGAGGTTTGTTAAATGCCGGAGTTTGTACGGTGTCAGCAGAACTAGTGGAAGCTGGAGTTGGTATAAATCCATCATCACTGTCACTTTCACTGTCGTTTTCAGAGTTGTCACCCATCTCACAGAAATAATCCATGATTACATCTGTTGCCTCTGCCGGCATTGACCCAGAAATTCCACCAAACGAGTTCAGTAATTTGGCCACTTTACTTTCCATAGTACTGGTCTTTTGACTTTTTGCTATACGAAGAAAATTTACACATTTCCAAAATAAATCAATAAACCGCAAATAAACAGCATAAACCTGTAGTAATAATAATAGTTAAGTGAAACCAGTAATAATAATAGTTAAGTTGCTTCTAAGCAGCAGTATCATTATGCTTTAAAGTCATTGTGTTCGTCAAGCGATGCAATGAACTGGAATTTAAACCATTTCAGTGAGTTGAGAAAGACTGGTATTATTACTCATGTCGACAACTAGTTAGGCCCTAAGGGACTATAAAACGCAGATGGACGTAAATCATAGTTCAGCCCGAAATAAAACAGTAGCACAATGAATTCTAGCAGTAATGATCGGCAATAATAAACATGTAATTATACCTGTTAGAACGATGTTTAAAGTTGAACTTAATCGTTTTTATACAAAGAAGAGGTTCAAAATCGATTAAATCTGACAATAACTCTTCCAACTCGAAAACATAGAAAAAATAACGCAGTATAGACTGGTATCACATTTCTTTAGCGCATTATTATAAAATTAAAAATGATAGCTGTTCAAACCAGCTTAAAAAATATCTTATTGCCATATAAATACCTCGAGAATGGTGTTGCCTGTGGTCCCTTTTACCTGCGATCGTTTGAAATTTAAGAGAAATACTTCAAATATTCAATTTTCATAAACTATGTTACTTCATTGATAGATTGAGGTGCCCTCTAGCGAATGCCAGTGAAAACCCGATTTCGATAGTTTGATGGGTGACCATGTTCAAACGCCTGTATCTCAGTAACTAAATCCCGCGTTGTGGTCCCTTTTCATATGTCGCATCACATATATACACATAACTACATACATACATCCCGGCTAGGTATGCATGTGTGTATGCATTTGTCTTCTTCTGGTGGTGAACTCGGCAGAGCGTAACCGTGTCAACGATGCGACGCCAAGCAGCTGTTCTTTCCTTGGCCTTCCTATTTGTTGCATGAAGTCAGAATTTCACAGTTTGTCAGATCCTGCTCCACAACTCTATTCCAATTATTGGTCGGTCGCTGTTGTCTTCTTCGGTCCTTCGGGGACTTGTTAATTGCCATCCATGTGTGTATGTATTACATGTGAGAAATTCACACCTTCCGTTTGATCGGAACTGCGGATTTACGACTCCCCACAGGTG
>JACEVL010000542.1:792500-810000 GCA_020284085.1 Aporrectodea caliginosa | reverse complement strand
TGCTACTCGCCAGAAACGCGACCTCACGATGATGAGGATGGGAAAACGGTCAGAGATCCTTCTTCCGGTCGTTGACGCTGACTCCGTCTGGCTCCAGGAAAGACTGGCGGAAGTGAGGTCAGATTACCGCAACAACGATGACGACAATGAAGACGAAGAAAGCGGTCTGTACTTCCGCCATCCGCCTTCCATCGAAGAAGAACAGGAACTCGTATTTCCGGTCTTTCAGCCGGATATTACGGACTTGCTATTCGCAAAATCGAATCACGGCTTATCAAGGACTAAACGGGCGATAGGTGCAGAGAAAGAACGTGAACTGAACGACTTTGAAATTCCAGATAACTCCGGAAGCGATAGCTACTACGCTGAAAGTGACTCATATGCGTTACCACTCCGGCTTTTAGTCCCATTCCCTGCAGGGTCTGATGAAATGGAAGTCGATGAAGAAATGGAGAATCAGAGTAATGAGAAAAAACGGGCAGTGGGTATGCTGAGAATGGGGAAAAGATCGTACGCTGATGAAGAAAAACGGGCAGTGAGGTTGATGCTGAGAATGGGCAAAAGATCTGACGATGATGAAGAAAAACGGGCAGTGGGTATGCTGATGCTGAGAATGGGAAAAAATGATCTGACGCTGATGAAGAAAAACGGGCAGTGAGCATGTTGAGAATGGGCAAAAGATCTGACGCTGATGAAGAAAAACGGGCAGTGGGTATGCTGAGAATGGGCAAAAGATCTGACGATGATGAAGAAAAACGGGCAGTGGGTATGCTGAGAATGGGGAAAAGATCGTACGCTGACGAAGAAAAACGGGCAGTGGGTATGCTGAGAATGGGCAAAAGATCTGACGATGATGAAGAAAAACGGGCAGTGGGTATGCTGAGAATGGGAAAAAGATCTGACGCTGACGAAGAAAAACGGGCAGTGGGTATGCTGAGAATGGGAAAAAGATCTGACGCTGACGAAGAAAAACGGGCAGTGGGCATGTTGAGAATGGGCAAAAGATCTGACGCTGATGAAGAAAAACGGGCAGTGAGCATGTTGAGGATGGGCAAAAGATCTGACGCTGACGAAGAAAAACGGGCAGTGAGTATGTTGAGGATGGGCAAAAGATCTGACGCTGATGAAGAAAAACGGGCAGTGAGCATGTTGAGGATGGGCAAAAGACTGGAGGTGGATGTGGAAAAGAGAGCCGTGGGAATGCTTAGGATGGGTCGGAGTTCAATACAAAAAGATGACAAGAGAGCAGTGAGCATGTTGAGAATGGGTCGAAGTTTTGATGAAGACGCAAAGAGAGCTGTGGGTATGTTGAGGATGGGTCGAAACATGGCCGATAAAGATGACAAGAGAGCAGTGAGCATGTTAAGAATGGGTCGCAATTTGTATGAAAAAGACGAAAAGAGAGGCGTTGGTATGCTGAGAATGGGTCGAAATTTTGACAAAACAGATGACAAAAGAGCAGTAAGCATGTTGAGAATGGGTCGCAATTTTGACGAAGATAACAAGAGAGCAGTTAGCATGCTAAGAATGGGTCGCAATTTTGACGAAAATGATGAAAAGAGAGCTGTGAGCATGCTGAGAATGGGTAGAAATTTTGACGAAACAGTTGACAAGAGAGCTGTAAGCATGTTAAGAATGGGTCGCAATTTTGACGAAGATAACAAGCGAGCTGTTGGAATGCTAAGAATGGGTCGAAATTCTGACGAAAAAGATGAAAAGAGAGCAGTGAGTATGCTAAGAATGGGTCGAAGTGCTGACGAAAAAGATGAAAAGAGAGCAGTGAGTATGCTAAGAATGGGTAGAAACTTTGAAGAGAAGGACGAAAAGAGAGCTGTTAGTATGCTGAGAATGGGTCGAAACTTTGACGAGGACGAAAAGAGAGCCGTTGGTATGCTGCGTATGGGTCGAAATTTTGACGAAACAGATGAGAAGAGAGCAGTAAATATGTTGAGAATGGGTCGAAACTTTGACGAGAAAGACGAAAAGAGGGCTGTTGGTATGCTGAGAATGGGTCGAAATGCTGACAAAAAGGATGAGAAGAGAGCAGTGAACATGCTGAGAATGGGTCGAAATTTTGATGAAAAAGACGAAAAGAGAGCCGTTGGAATGTTGAGAATGGGTCGAAATTTTGATGAGAAGGACGAAAAGAGAGCCGTTGGTATGTTTTGACGAGAAGGACGAAAAGAGAGCTGTTGGTATGTTGAGAATGGGTAGAAACTTTGATGAAAAAGACGAAAAGAGAGCCGTTGGAATGTTGAGAATGGGTCGAAATTTTGATGAGAAGGACGAAAAGAGAGCCGTTGGTATGTTGAGAATGGGTAGAAACTTTGACGAGAAGGACGAAAAGAGAGCTGTTGGTATGTTGAGGATGGGTCGAAACTTTGACGAGAAAGACGAAAAGAGAGCAGTGAGTATGTTGAGAATGGGTAGAAACTTTGACGAGAAGGACGAAAAGAGAGCAGTGAGTATGTTGAGAATGGGTAGAAACTTTGACGAGAAGGACGAAAAGAGAGCTGTTAGTATGCTGAGAATGGGGAGATAACACATTTGACGCTCAACCGATTATTTCGATATGACATCTGTGCAAAATGTTGACTACCACAACCGAAAAACTTGACGAAACTATATTAAACGACTCTTGGCGTAACTATGACTGCAAAACACGTCACTCGTGCGTAACTTTGCAGACTGGAATCGTTCAAGTGTTCATAACAATTACCTATTTTGTGTATATACAATGCATATTTCAGTCAGTATATCCTTTTGTCTAAATATAGGCCTACTAAAGTTTATATTGACAAATTTTCGGACTTAGATTTAAGTTCATGTGGTTTTTTCTATAAAACGTTGTTAGCTCAGAATCTGCACTCGTCAATAAGGTGCTCGATACACAGAAAAAAAATTAAATTATAGGCTATCAGTGCCTATACAAGGTTAACAACGCTTTCGATCTAAAACAAAAAAGATAAGATATATGAAATTAATCACCAGTCACTGCAGTCAGTCAACAGTTGACATTTAACAGCAAAACCCAATTCTCAACAATTCTCAATTCTCAACAATTCTCAATTCTCAACAATTCTCAATTCTCAACAATTCTCAAAACTCAACAGGCAACGGTAGGTAAGGCTATGGACTACGTAGAACTCTCATAGCATATAGGCTACTATAGGTATTAGATCTAATCGATTATAAGAACTCTTTGAGCGCTGTGATCATAATGTCCAATGCCTGTCCTTGAATCCCATCGAATCCGGTGCGTCAGTCCAATGAAACCGAGAGCGAACCTCTGAGTGTACGCACAATGACAAAGGCAGGTCTAGATAGACAGACAAGAAAGACTGACTCATCACAGGGACAGATTTAAGAAGATTTCAGAATCTTTGCCATGGGCCACCGAAAGGTTACGTTCTCCCAATGCACTTGTGTCATGATCTAAATAAGACAATTAATTTTGGAGGGTCTTAATTGTCGTCTAATATTGGGTCTGTTCTATATGGCGTTCATCCACTCTCAATATTGGGATAAATCCTCCCATCCTCGACTTTCATTCTTCAGACTGGACTGTCATACCTATGATACCTTGTACTACACTTTGTACTTTTTATATCGCCTTGTACTCTGCTTGCTGACACCCTGCTCAATGTGATTATACACGCTGCGGTTGACCGTGCTTAAAAAGCGATAATAATTTTTTAATGGATTTTTTCATTGGAAGTCAACATACACATTTGAGTTAATGTTACGAAGTCTTAAAGTCGTCTTTATAGCATTTTCTAACATTTATGAAGTCTTTATGATGATGACCATTTTGAAATTCGCAGTACAATTAACGCAAATCCTACGAGATTGAGATGAAGTTCGATAGAATCCAACCAGTGCACTTACCAATATTATTATACACTTCTGTGTTTGGCTGTAGCCTAGGAACCAGGCCTTTACTTGATTCCACCACTGCAACTCACTTCTCACTGGTATAAATAAAATAAATTTGCATAAATTGCAAATGTCGACTGCCGTATTCAGTGGGAAAATGAGTAGTGCATTTTCCTTTCATCCCTGCGTCGTCGCAATTCGAGCGGCTGACATAGAAAAGGACTCTACAATTATATAGTTGGTGCATCTGATGTATCGTCTGATTGATGATGTTTCAACGACGACGTTGCAATAGTCCAATATACATTTCGATTAATAACCCCGATCTGACACATATCATGATAGAAACAGGGCCTACGGACGGAGGAGTCCTGGAGCCGAAGCTGCCCGGCATTCTAAACACGCCATTGTCTAAACTAAGTTTCGCCTTTTGGTCTTACATTACGCTGGTCTAACTTTATTTAAGTCATTAGGACTTGCATCGGTCTCCATACTTGTCAAAACTTCTGGTACTTACATTGATCTAAACCTGTCGCAGTAATTGAGACAACTCTTTTGCGAGACAATGAAGACGCTTTGTGGTCCAAAGTCTGGATTGCCATCATCAACGTCTCCTTGTCCATGTTTGCTCGCCTCAGTCGTGTGCCAAGTCTAGACGCCAAGAAAGTTGGCAAATCGACTCCGCATAGGACAGCTAGCGTGTACGCGGGTTAAGTTAGGCTATAATTATAGCAACTAAACTCATTCAATCCAGATCGAAAACTCATAAACCCGGGCTAAGCAAAACTGTCGATGTAGTTATTATCAGTGAAGAGTCTTAATTCGTCTCCTTCACTGCTGCGTGGATGGTTTAATATCAGTTCAGCGATTAAATTGAATAAATCTGTCTAGCTTATAAGGTTATTTAGCGAATGAGGAATAGCATGGATTACTTCACATGAACACCTTTTATTAAGCCAAATAGTCAGAAATGGTAACCAAAGCAAGAAGAAAAAAGAAAAAGATAAACATAACGCATTATTATAACCTACAGCGGGTTAGCTTAGGGGAGAATGTCCTGCATTGAGTCAATTTTTACATTTTAATGCATATTACTGGTGTTAGTTGTAGTACATCTATTTTGTTGTCATTTTTAGAAAAGCAACATCTTATGAATCGAATACGTTATATACTGCAATATTATTGCCATAATAAACCATAAAAATTTAGTATTTTCCTCACTGGAAAAAATCGTCCCAATGCAGGCCACTATGGAGAGCATAGAGGATACTGTATATTTTGTTTGATTTCTATGAGTGGCCTGCGTTGGGACCGTCCCACGAGTGCATGTCCCAATGCAGGCCATCAATAACCGGTGACCTATTTTTTCTTATAATACAAAAGTTAATACGCGTATGACATCCAAATTTTACCATGTGCTTCGCAATATACTGTCCAAAATAGTTCACGGAAAGTTTAGACTAAATTAGCACCAGATATTTAATGCATTAACTGAGACTGTATAAGTAAAAATTTACTTTTTACTTTTTTTAACCTGAAAATGGAGATTTGCAGTATCTCTGTCAAAAGCTTTTTAATTCGCAGCATAAGACGTCTGATCATTCTCTACATCAAAAATACGTTCGCTGGGCGACGCCACACGCGATAATATATACCCACGGCTTAGATACCACCACTGTCCCAATGCAGGACATGTCCCAATGCAGGACATTCTCCCCTAAAGTACAGTACAATAACAGTAAAATATAGTAAAATATGTCAAGATCTGTATCCGTGGTGTCGTCGTAGCATTTTCTGCGTATTTTTTTGTATTGTATTGTATTGTATTTGGCCATTTATAAATCGCGTCTCTCAGCAACAGCCTTTCAGAAGCGCTCCCAGTGCGAGCAACCCCGAGGGAAAAGGCAGGATTCTAGTTTATAAAAAGATGAGGAAAGACTGCAAGAAAGGAAGGCGGAGTGGACCGGTGGAGGAAGTCCATTCCACGGAGAAGGACCTATATGTAGGCGAGGGATCTGGATGGCAGTCCTGGTTCGGGGAACATAGAGGCCAAGCCGATCAGAGGGTCGAAGAGGACACAGGGAAGTGGCACAGAGGGGGTGAAGAATGAGATCGCAAAGATACTTCGGAGCAAGACCCAAAATTAATAAGACTTAAGGACTAAAATATGAACCTTGAATTGTATTCGGATAGAATCTGATAGAGGCAGGGGCGTCCATCCTATGGACGAGGAATGAAGCAGAAATCTTCATAGCCTTTTCAGGGGGAAAGAATTTTTTTGTACATTAAACGACTGCTCAGTTTTTCCATTTTAAGAAATTAATCGATGTGTCGGCGTGATGGTCTTAAAAGCAAAACGCACAGCAAAAGGGAGCCAGCGTATCGTGACCCGCATAATTATATTCGTTCATAAGTTTATGCGAATAATTGGGCTTGATGGCTACGACTCTAGCATCGTAGTCAAGGCAGTGTGATTCTCGTTAACGATAACGATAACGAAAATATTCGTTAACGAAAATAAAATGATTTCGTTAACGATAACTATAACTATAACTAAAAAATATCATTAACTATAACTATAACTATAACGAAAATAACAATAACGAAAATTCATCTTTATTTTCGTTAATACAAAAAATAAAAATAGGAAGTGCAATATGGACAATTCGACATAAATGAGAACGAAAAATGCGATATTTTTATTATGCAATTTGTCACTTACTTTGGAAACTCGTGTGTTCATGAAGCTGAATGCACCCATGCTTCAAAGGCTTTCAAAGCTCTGAGCAAATTGTGAAATAGCGTGTTAATACGCACAATTTTGTTTATAACCTTAAATATTGTAACTAAGTAGTAACTAAAATTAACTAAAATAAAAATCCATTAACTATAACTATAACTATAACTAAAAAAATAATACTAACTATAACTATAACTATAACTAAAATAAAAAGACATTAACTAAAATAAAATCTGTAAGGAGAATCACACTGAGTCAAGGACGGACTGGATCTGGCGCAACCGGAACTTTAGCAGACCAACAGCAGGATAGAATGGCAATAGTCAAAGCGCCTCCTAGGGAATGAATGGACGAGGATCAGTGCCTGCGCTGAACGACAGATGGCGCCGTCTAACCAGTATTATCCGACCCAAATGTATTAAAGCCGGTTACACGAATCCCACTCAATACACTACATGCAAGATACGAAGGGAAGAGAATCAAAGGCAGACCATGAATAGGCGTTGGATAGCCTATGTAAATGAGGATAGAATAAGACGTTGGACTAATATTGAGAGGAGCACTTGACTAATGACGGAAGCCAATGGAGATCAATTGTTCGTACCCATCGCCGCTAAATGGCTTGCGTCATGAACTGGTGATGACTATACTGCATTGTATTACATAGCAACGTAGGCTATTGCATTGCATTGCATAAAATGAGCAATCCGTCACACTTGAGACACTCTTAAGACATGGCGTCATCTTGTTCTGGTTCTTCATTCAAATGAGATTACCGGAAGTCTATTTCCGGGCGCTCTATAAATTCCTCCCCATTAGTTGAGGCTCACTCATGGCGATTGAGATGAGAGTGCATCGGGGTTAAAGCTGATCCCAACAAAATCGTTGGATGGGGGTGGATTAGTGGGCCACAAAACCCTGGTGGTGTCAGTCTGGCAGTCGCTGTATATCGCACCCATTGGAGTCTGTCCTGACTTGTAAGGCCATCTATCACAGTCACTCTGCCTGTCTGAGTCTCGGTGTCTGTCTGTATCGGTGTCTGTCTGTCTGTCTGTCTCGGTGTCTGTCTGTCTCGGTGTCTGTCTGTCTCGGTGTCTGTCTGTCTCGGTGTCTGTCTGTCTGTCTCGGTGTCTGTCTGTCTCGGTGTCTGTCTGTCTCGGTGTCTGTCTGTCTCGGTGTCTGTCTGTCTCGGTGTCTGTCTGTCTGTCTGTGTGTGTGTCATTCCCTGAACGTTTGTCAATTTGTACGTGTCTGAAATGCTGTAGGTGTACGTGTTAATCTGCCACTCTGTTTCATTCCCTTTGTTTCTGTTTCTGTCCGTTCGTCTGTCTGGCTGTGTGTCTGTCTCTGTCTGCAATTCAACACGATCAGTTCAATGGGTATGTCTGTCTGAGCGTTTCTCTTAGCTTGCTAATTAGGAAGTTAGAGAGCCAGTTGTTTAATAAGTTAGTGAGTTATTTAATTGGCTAATGAGCTATTTAATTAGTTTGGCATGTTGAGAATAACTGGACCGCGTTGTGTATTAAAGCATGACGAACGATACAGCGGATGAATTCCAATGTCCTATACGAAAACAGTCCGCAGCTGTCTCTGTCTTTGTGCTTGTGTTGCTGCGTGTATGTATGCTTCTATTTCAGTCAGTCTTTCTGTCTGTCTTTCTGTCCGTCCGTCCGTCCGTCTGTCTGTGAAATCAGGCAGAAGCCAATCTAAATCCTCCGTGGTGAAGATGGTAATAATGAGACTCATTTACTTTGCCTAATTATCAACTAACAATCTGGCTCATATTCTGCGCATGCGCCTGCTATCATCCGTTGTGGCCATATTGCCGACGGACCACGGTCTGTCTCCCTCCGCACCTATTAAAAGAGTTCGTATCGACGTGTCCGTTGACGTGGTTCCGGTTATCCAGCAAAGAGCGGAAATTAATGGACGATCCAACCGGATGTAAGCCCAGCGTAGTCTGCGCCACAGAGACGGTTGCTAACAGGAAACACGTGACATTACCACATGTGCTGGGCTTATATCGATGGAATAGGTTACCATACCAACGGCGCCATTAGTCATCAACCAACGTACTCCAGTTGAGTTGTTTCTGCTCTTCCATTGCTCTTAAAACTCTAACAGATTTACCACCTAACCCGCGTCTTTCTTTCTCTTTTCAACTTTCCGTCTGTCTTTATGTCTGTCTGTTTGTTTGTCTGTTTGTCTGTCGTCTCTCTCTCTGTCTGTCTGTTCCTTAATTTACCATATTGATTTCTGTATCTGTCCGTCTGTCTGTCCATTGTCCAATGTCTGTCATGTTGATGTCGAGATAGATATCCGATAATAATATCCTATAAAGTCGCCAGACCCTTCCACTGGAAAGAAAGTCCACTGGAAAGTGAAAGCGTGAAATGTGTGCAGGATGAAAGCGCTATGTAGCCTATCCTGTCCACAGACATCTTATAATAATTATATGATGTCTAATAATGGTCCTATAGCCCTGCCATTGTTACCTCTGGCCAACCGCACACACACGTATAAAGCCTTCAACCGTTACCTCGTTCCCTTCAACGGCAATCAAGGAGATTATATATAATGAGGCACTGCAAGCGATTCTTTGGTCTATCGTTCGGAGACAGTGGCATCAGCGCCACCTAACGAGTCCAATTAGCGACGCTTCTGGAGGCGATGGAGAATTTCCAGGCGAACAGTCACGACGACAATCCAACGCTCTTCCGTTGCCGTCTTATAACGGTGCTGGACTAATCCTACCGGATCAGGTGATAAGCAACACGTGACTAAATTCTAGCAGTGAATAGAAACCATTCTAGCATTAAAGAAATAATCGTTACCGTAATTTAATGCAATTCAGATCGTATTAAACCATATCCGAAAAGATGCGATTGTTCCTTCAGTGCGCGACTGTCTCAGAAGGACACACGCCACCATTAGCGAACAAAGAGAACAAAGGACTTCCAGTCAATACTCTTTTCCATTTGTCCTTTCCTTTCCCCTTCCCTCTATGCCTCTCTCTGTCCGTTCCTATATCCCCCATAAACTCCTTCAATCCTTCATACTCTACCTTCATCCATCGTTCCTACATCTGTCCCTCCCTCTATCCCTGTCTTTGTTCCTACCCTTGACCATTCATCTTGCCTCCTTCTGTTCCTCCCTTTATCCCTCCGCCGTTCCTTCATGTCTACCCTGCCTGTCTACCCCTCCTCTCTGCCCTCCATCGTTCCGGTCAGAGCAATCAGACTAAGGGGTGATCAATAATAGAGGGGCGATGGATCCCCCTTCGTGTGGCGTTGTCTCTTCTCGTCCAATGGTCACATGTTGACTTCTACAACAGAAGACATTGCATTCATCTTCGACAGACGTCCATCACTGAGAGTCAGAGTATATCACACCCCTCCCCCACCAGCCGTCCAACTGGTCCTCTTAGCTAGCCACAAATCACAATTAGAGCGACCGATCGTCAAACGGACCGACGGTTGGACAGACAGATCGACAGACAGACGGATGGATAGAGACAGAGACAGACAGACAGACACATGGATGGATAGAGAGACAGACAGACCTACCCTTCATTCGTTGGCCGCCATTTTGTCCGCCACCAGCGACATCTGCCGACAGCCATGTTCCCAACATAGACCGTCATTAAACCAACGTTGCCAATTATCGCTCACCTCGATTATTATCCATATGGCCTCTGGACAGAGAAAGAAAGGAATTGCTCTACGGATGAGACTTCTCATGAATTATGAAACGACAGAAGATAATACCTAAGTCTCATCGAACACAAACACTGTCTAAATACTGACCCTAACTTTCATTAAAATCAAAAATCAACTTTCTCCTAAATGTAGCAGTGGTTCTAACTTCAACGTTAGGCCTAATCCTAATTTTAACCGTTTCAGAATTCAGATGCTTGTAATAGGTGCATGCAGAGCCACCAATTAAATGGACAGGCAGATCTTAAGGAAGGTTATTCCACTTGGTCGGCCCAATTACTGAAAAGATACGACGTTGCATTTTTGAAATGCGTGCGAAGGGAGCAAAAAGTTCACCTCGAGATGCAGAACAAAGATTACCGTGGCTAGCAACAGATGGGTGGTGCAACAGAGCCACGGGTAGCCACAGGCATTCCCTAATTGGCACCGCCAAAACCAGACCGCAGTCAAAAATTCAATGCGCTGTGAAATAGGCAACCAATATAGCACATCGCGCATATAATGCGAGACATGATCAAATTTTGAAATGCCACCAACAAGCCTAGCAGCTGCACACAGCACGCGCTCAAGCTGCCCAACGAGAGACCAATATACAGGGTGGGCCATAAAAAAGGAACCCCCTACGCATTTATGCTAATATTTCGGCCAAAAGTAAGAATTTTTAAATCAAATTTCACAGGCTGAAAGGCAATTCATATCTACGTATAGCGGCCAAATTTCACCAAAACATTTCAAACAGAACAATAGTTATATCACTTTTAGTGAGTCCACCCACTGTTTTTGATGGTTCAAAAACGTAACGCAACAAAAAGCAACAAAACACGATTTTACTAAGTCACTTTTCAAATAATTGTTTTCAAACAAACTTGATATTGCCAGATACATATTATTATTATTTAGAAAAGAAACGGGGTACCAGCGTAACTTCACGTCACTGTGACGTCACTTAGCAAGAAGACGATCAAGTTGGTAAATAAAGAATTTTTCAGGTTAATAATTTTTTATTGAAACAATGAAATTGAAATTTCTCAAATATCAAGATGGGCAAGGTGTCAGTGATAGACAAAATGCGTATGCAGTCACTTCATGAGCAAGGTCTTTGAGCAAAAGCTCTAATCGCCGCTTGCCCTGATAAACAGTGGAAGCTGAGTAGGCCTACCATTAAAAATATGCCTCCGCATTCATGAAAGGGGATCGGCTCTGGAACGTCGTAAAGGCAGCGGAAGGCCGAAATCTTCCGCACTCCAACAAATGGATAATCACGTAAGGGGAGCTATGCTGGAGAAATACCACAATCTGCGACCAAAGCCAAAAACGATAAGAGAATTGAAGATCGCATTGAAGTTGATGTGGGAAGATTTACCTCTGGAACCCATCAACAAAGACATCAAAACTTTACAAAAAGACTCAGAACATGTATGGGCACTGGTGGTGGACACATTGAACTCAAGTTGTGAAACAATAATCAAGTTTGTTTGATTACAATTATTTGAGAAGTGACTTAGTAAAATCGTTTTTTGTTGCTTTTTGTTGCGTTACGTTTTTGAACCATCAAAAAACAGTGGGTGGACTCACTAAAAGTGATATAACTTTTGTTCTGTTTGAAACTTTTCGGTGAAATTTGGCCATTATACGTAGATATGAATTACCTTTAAGCCTGTAAAACATGATTTAAAAATTCTTACTTTTGGCCGAAATATTAGCAAAAATGCGTAGGGGGTTCCTTTTTTTGGCCCACCCTGTAGATGGCATTGCAGTAGTCAATCCTACTACAAACAAACGCCTGAACAAAGGCAAGATAATAGGAGGTAGAGCTTAATTTCGTCGCGAGATTTGCCATGTTGAAGTAATCGTTATCGTAATCGTAAACTCCAAATTTCTAAAGCGTCACTTGAACGCTATAGACGCACGGCACAATAGCTTACACAGGAGCGTTGAAGTAAGACGATGAAAATCTTAAACACGCATCACAAAAGAAGGAACGAATCTTATAGTAACAATCGTACATAGGCGCGTCAACATTTCCGGCATAGAAATCTCCAGTCGATAAAAAGCCCAAAAATCAATTTATATTGCGTTACATTGGTCCATTTCCAACAATAACTATTTACATATTTGTATATTTAGGCGACTGAAGTCGCTGAATTCCTCTCTCAGTGTAGCTTTCTTTTGTTTACTGGTCAAGCGGTTTACGTGTTACTTTGTCACTTGTCACTCAGTCACTTTGTTACAACATCGGTCACTGTGCTTCGGGCATATTCACGAGTCGTTGGGTCTGCAATTTCAGTGGAAATTAGGTACAAATCTGTGGTCTGTGCGGAGTTCGATGAACCATGACAGGTCCAGAGTGCGAATTGGGATTGGCAGTAATGGGCAAGGTCTTTGGGTTGAGCGAAATCATGATGAGAACTTATCTTCAGTGGGAGGTAGTTTCAACCAGGTGCAGAATGAGCCAATTATTGTAGGTGTGCAAATGTATCGATCTTTAGTGGGCGGCAGTTTAAATTGCACCATGTAGGTCAGGATCGAAATGTATCCTCAATGAAGGATAGTCTGAACCAGTGAGTAAGTTCCCAATACCCATACAATCGCGGATCAATTTGAAGTGATACCCCTAATAAATTAGTTACTGCTGCCTCTTCATACCCGAGATTTCTCCTATTGGCCAGAGTAGAAGATAATCCAGGGAATGAGTTGTCGCTTGAAGTCATGCAGCAGCAGGAATGACTGGGCAAACCCATTCCAGTGGGAGATGAACTAAAGTGGACGACGTTTTCCCTCTGCTCCTAGGAATCGCATCCTTTTCCAGCGTCTATTCGCCAATCCTGGACAGTACTTCGGACTGTAGTAAATAGGAGGGGAGGCGACGCTCTTTCTCGCAGACGACGGTGACGCTGCTTTTCGAAGAGACGACACCGCCAGAGGACAACGCTCGACTCTTGGCGTCGACGACGAACAATCCTTTCGTTACTTTTGCCACTTGCTCATCCTTCACCTTCGCAGCGCCATCTGTAGATACAAAACACATGTAGTAAACACGGACTGGTAATTAATGCAACAAAATAATTAAAATTAGTATACATCATAATTTCATATGGCAAAACAGCATGCACGACATGACAGAAGGAGGCAGAATGTACCTTCGACTTAGGTTAATTGCTTCTAGTTAATATATCCTAATATCTGCCGAGCGATGTTACCGTTCCAACTTGTCTTAATCCCGTCCTCCCTGCATGGACGACCATATCCCTCCCAGATTCTCCATAACCGCACTGCTACCATTACTAAATTGTTCACGTCAAAAACTGTTTGAAGACGTAATTAAAAGCTGGTTAATCTAAATAAAGTAACCAAAAACTGGTTAACAGAAAATGTTATCATTTTTGTATTGAATAAATAATCAATACTGCCAGCAAGGTATAGGTCAAGTATGGCTTTCTTGACTTGGGCTTTTTTGTAAACTTTATTGTAGCCTATCTATTAAGAATGGTTGGAGTTCAGAGGTCAAACAGCGCAGTGGCCTAACTACAATCTTATGGCTGTTAAGTATAAATTCTTCAAATATTGCATCCATCCCTCCATCATTCGGAACCGTCGCTTCCATGTAAGACCATTAAGACCGCTTTTCGAGGGTTCTAGGACAATAACCCCCCGGACAATCACCCCCCGGACAATCACCCCCGGACAATCACCCCCGGGACAATAACCCCCCAGGACAATAACCCCCCGGACAATTACCCCCATACTGATATATTAATTATCTAAATATACAAATAATGTGTATTAATCATACAGTTTATATTTGCATTTATTAGACATATGTATAAGAAGAACTAGAGAAATAAATTCTTCTGCTTAACATAGATATATCCTTCAAAACTAAGTTTATCTTTTCCTTGGTCAGATTTTAAAAATTCCATCGTGGATAGAAATACATGTAGATCAAAATGTTAAACTATGCATTTTTCATAAACCATTTCTCTTATATAGTAGTTGACCCCTTTCATGTCTACTCTTTCCCCATTTGTCTACTAATTGTCTAATAATTAGTTTTTGATGTTTGGTAATTTGGTAATTCTTTATGTCTACTCTTTGCCCGATTGACTACTAATTGTCTAATAATTAGTTTTTGATGTTTGGTAAGTCAGTATGGGGGGTAATTGTCCGGGGGTTATTGTCTCGGGGGTTATTGTCCCGGGGGTGATTGTCCGGGGGTGATTGTCAGGGGTTATTGTCCGGGGTTATTGTCCTGTTACCCTTTTCGAGAACCCTTACACATGGCGAGGCAACTGTCCTTTGATCATATACTGTTGCCGAGAAAGTATAGATCGCTACACGAAAGCTGTGATAGATTCGTAGATTCAGCGATTGGTTGAGTTCGGTTGAGTACGACCGAATGGAAGCCTAGAAGCGATCGTCTGCATTTAGAAATATTTGTCGAGACAAGGTAAGTCGACTATGTATTGCCGAACTATTGAATGATAATATTATGTTCAACATTTGACAGGTCCTGTGAGCAAAATTGTTAATTGTTCAAAGACAGTCTATTCTAAGACTGTATGATCAGTAGGCTAAATCAATCTATAGTCGTACTCAAATAAAAACCTGGCACATTTCAACATGAGCATTTATCTCATACACACCTATTGCATCGATTTCTATAAAGTTAAGTTATTAAACCAGTGGTTCACATTTCACAACCTCTTCAGAGCAAGGCATTATTATTAAAAATCATTAAGTCGACAACCCTGGCCTTAATTTTACTTATTTTTCTTTCAGTTAGTTCTTTATTTTAATGACAAGCAAAGTTCCTTGTATTCAACCGCAGTGTTGCCACTATTTATACACTACTTCAATTTAAGTTAAAACATAGATATAGGCCTATATGTCAGCAGTGATAATAATCAGTCAATATTATCCAACCACGGCACCCACAGAGCACGTTTACAGCACCCATGGACGCCGCGGCACCCAGCATGGAAACACTGGTTTAATCTAAAATAAATAATGTGTTCCTTTGATAGCCATTCCATTCTAGTATTTTATTTTGTCCTTTAACTGTATAATGCAGATTTATAACTGAAATGACCCATACCATTACCCGTATACCCGCGCCTCAGATTCACATTTCGGTGTGACCTTGCGCGCGTTACAAATTTATGTAATAATAATAATAATAATAATAATACACAAACCCACCGACAACTGATTTATCTGTATACAGTGTTAAATGTCTCAGCTAACACTACAGCAAAGAGGAAGGAGGAGGCTTAGTGGATAGAGGAAGAGAACAGAGAACTATACGAGTTAGAGAAGAAGGAAGAGAATTCAGATGATGAAGAAGAGGAGGAGGAGGAAAGGGACGAGGAGGACGAGTATTATTCATTTATTTATTCAGTAATTTATATAGCGCAACTGCAAATCAGAGGCAGTCTCTGCGCTATGCTAGATACTGTTAGACGTAATTAAGAACAGAAGTATCGTCAGTAAGCAAAACTGTGCACAAAAATAGAATAGTAGTCACCAATGGCTGGGACCAGCATGCACGTACAGCTCAAACAACGGATCTTCGCCAAAAATTAACAGCATCATGTTCAGAGAGAGGAGGATGAGTTTGAGAGGAGGAAAGGGAGGAGTAGGAGAAGGGGGAAGAGCAAACGAAGGAGCAGTAGAAGGAGGAAGAGGAGGAGGAGGAGGAGGAGGAGATATAGGCATGGGCGGAGTTTGGTTTTAGTTCATGAGGGGGCTAAAGTATACCCTACCCTCCCGCCCCTTTCCTGCCGCAAGCGGCCCCCTTTTAAAACAGGAGGGGTTTGGGGCGATTTGATCCCTTCAGTCGGGGTCTGGGGCGAAGCCCCAGCCGCCACATATATTTTGAGCATACTTGGTACTAATTTTGGCCTTCTGATCAGAAGATTTGGAAGGATTTTACTTCTTAAAAAATACATAATGCCTTACACCAAAAAAACTGCGAATAGCCTAGTCGACTACGCTAATGCAGCTGTAAGCGTCTATAGTTCCACTGTTTGCATACTGAACCATTCTGCAGACGTAATAGTGAGGATAAACAGCTTCAGTCATTTCCTTTTGAATTACCGGTACATGAAAGGTAATTTATTGTCCATGCTTGAAAACAGTTCTATTTCGGATGCCAGAACTTGCGGATTGATGTTAATGATGTCGGCGTAGGCTATTTTGTCAAAGAGCGCTTTGATTCCATATCCTTATCGCATTGCAACACAGCATCAACGGATTTGACCATGATCAAACTGTCCTAGTCGTAATGGAACTACAACTGGCCAACTATTGTATCACAAACATGCAGATACAGCTGATTGTACCAGGGTGAATGCATTGGTTCTTTGCATCTATTGCTGGCGCATGCTGAATCATCAATGCATTCAGGTTGTCTAAGTGCATATACCTAGAAGCAACGATGGTCTCGAAGTGATGACGCAGTTTTAGCCGTCCTCTGACTTCTTGTGGCTGCTATGCCTTGGGACCAAAGTCATATGCATGCGCTGGCAGGAACTGGTAGAGATGGGATTCCATGAGATATATTAAAGTGTTAGGATATTCCATGGTTTAAACTATACCTTATCACTATTACCTTAATGACGCATCGTCAAGTCTGTGGGTTCATGGGGGGGCTTAGCCCCCCCTAGCCCCTGATAAACTCCGCCCATGGATATAGGAAGCAGAGGAAGAGAACAGAGAACGAAGAGGAATAGAAGGACGATGAGGAGGAGGAGAAGGAGGAGGATGCTGGTCAGATCAATTCGCTTGACTGTGACCATGTATCGATCGATCGGGTTAGGCAGCAGCAGCAGCAGCAGCATCCCTCGTGCGTTCCTCATGCGCGGCTCTTATCCATCAAATCCACCTCCTCCGCTTCCGCCTTCCTCCTCTCCTCCTCCTCTTCCTCCTCCCCCTGCTTTTCCCTTGTTATTACATGTGGTCGATTGAATGGCATTAGCAGAGGGCCATGGTCGAAATGGCTTTCCTTGTCCCCTCTCCGCCATTTCCTTCTCTGCCTCCGCAAATCCAATGCATCAAATACTCTCAGAAGGATATACTAGCGCCAGTCATTACCCCCACTCCCCCAATAAGAAGCCATTGACTACAACCGAAGGTAAAGACCGAGCTATTCTGCGACTGGATTTCAAAG
>JACEVL010000542.1:665000-787500 GCA_020284085.1 Aporrectodea caliginosa | reverse complement strand
ATCTTTTGCAAAATGCAGTAACTGCATTAATTAAAAACCTTGTTTACACAATTTAAGTTTAATCAGCAAATAACATAACTTTATTAGTAAACACCAAATAACAGTAATCTACAACAATTATTTTCTTTTCATAAGTTTGGTTCAAAAAGAAATTGAGAAATTACAAATATTGAAATCTTTTGAAATTTAAATTGCATACATAAGTCCACATAAGTCCATGCTGACATACGCAATTAAAAACTAAACTTTGTAAGTATATAGTCATTATAGTGTACTTATAATTAAAAATTGTAGATCCCTTTACAATTCTGACTTATGTAAGAACTTAATATGGAGTAATATCCGTCAGTTTATCAGTCAATCACTGAGTACAAAGACAACATTTTGGGGGCCCGATAGCGCATTGGATAACATCTGGCGTCGAGATCGAGAGGTACTGAGTTCGAGTCCCGTAGGCGGATGTGCTTTGTGTTTGCAGGCTGTCTGTTCTGTTAGTAGTCTAGTTAAGATTTATGTCTTCTGTCATTTGCGTTCTTGTGAATTGTTTCAATTGCATAATTGTACACTGTACCGGTTGCGATGTGTCAACCGGATTGTTTCAATAAAGGAAGAATTATTATTATTATTATTATTATTATTATTATTATTATTATTATTATTATTATTATTATTATTTCGCATTTTGGATAACTTAGAAATTCAAATAACATTTATAAATTTTATATCCTGTACTATGCTGTTTATTTCTCAACTGATGACACTAAACAGTGACGCAAATTAGAATAAATCATTGAAAGGACGGAAACAACGTAAGGGATATCAGACAAAAATAAAATTAAACAAATAGTAACAGACAGTAAATAACTAAATAAAGTTACATAAAAAATATAAGAAAACGAAAAAAACGTGACGAAAAAACGACGTTTTTTTGAAAATAATAAAAAACGAAAAAACCTTTTTTACAACTATAGATATATGCTATGGCTGATCTCTACTGAAACTGATCTCTACTGAAGCTAATCTCAACTGAAGTTGATCTCTTCTTAAGCTAATCTCCACTGAAGCTGATCTCTACTGAAGCTAATCTCAACTGATCTCTACTCTGAAGATGATCTCCAGAAGATCAGCTGAAGATCATCTCTAGAGATCTGAAGATGATCGTAGAGATCCACTGAAACTGATCTCTACTGAAACTGATCTCTACTGAAGTTCATTTCTACTGAAGTTGTTCTCTACTGAAGCTGATCTCTACTGTGGCTGATCTCTTCTGAAGCTGATCTCTACTGTGGCTGATCTTCATTGAAGCTAATCTCTACTGAAGCTGATCTCTACTGAAGCTAATCTCTACTGAAGCTAATCTATCCTTAAGCTAATCTATACTGAAGCTAATCTCTACTGAAACTGATCTATACTGAAGCTAATCTCTACTGAAGCTCTATACTTAAGCTAATCTCTACTGAAGCTGATCTATACTGAAGCTAATCTCTACTGAAGCTGATCTATACTTAAGCTGTTCAATACTGAAGCTGATCTATAACTGAAGCTAATCTCTACTGAAGCTGATCTATACTGAAGCTAATCTCTACTGAAGCTGATCTATACTGAAGCTAATCTCTACTGAAGCTGATCTATACTGAAGCTAATCTCTACTGAAGCTGATCTATACTGAAGCTAATCTCTACTGAAGCTGATCTATACTGAAGCTAATCTCTACTGAAGCTGATCTATACTGAAGCTAATCTCTACTGAAGCTGATCTATACTGAAGCTAATCTCTACTGAAGCTGATCTATACTGAAGCTAATCTCTACTGAAGCTGATCTATACTGAAGCTAATCTCTACTGAAGCTGATCTATACTTAAGCTGTTCAATACTGAAGCTGATCTATAACTGAAGCTAATCTCTACTGAAGCTGATCTATACTGAAGCTAATCTCTACTGAAGCTGATCTATACTGAAGCTAATCTCTACTGAAGCTGATCTATACTGAAGCTAATCTCTACTGAAGCTGATCTATACTTAAGCTGTTCAATACTGAAGCTGATCTATACTGAAGCTAATCTCTACTGAAGCTGATCTATACTGAAGCTAATCTCTACTGAAGCTGATCTATACTGAAGCTAATCTCTACTGAAGCTGATCTATACTGAAGCTAATCTCTACTGAAGCTGATCTATACTGAAGCTAATCTCTACTGAAGCTGATCTATACTAATCTCTACTGAAGCTGATCTATACTGAAGCTAATCTCTACTGAAGCTGATCTATACTGAAGCTAATCTCTACTGAAGCTGATGAGTATACTGGGGAAGCTGATCTATACTCTATACTGAAGCTAATCTCTACTGAAGCTGATCTATACTGAAGCTAATCTATACTTAAGCTGATCTATACTGAAGCTAATCTCTACTGAAGCTGATCTATACTGAAGCTAATCTCTACTGAAGCTGATCTATACTGAAGCTAATCTCTACTGAAGCTGATCTATACTTAAGCTGTTCAATACTGAAGCTAATACTGAAGCTAATCTCTACTGAAGCTGATCTATACTTAAGCTGTTCAATACTGAAGCTAATCTCTACTGAAGCTGATCTATACTTAAGCTGTTCAATACTGAAGCTGATCTAAGTATAGGTAATGGCGTAAAATGGATGGCTGTCCCTTTTATGTTATAGACTGGATTATAACCTTTTGTTCGCCTTACTGACCTTTTCTTGAGTCGGCGCCTATGAAAAGTCTAGTCTGCACGACTTTGAGTGCTCAAGAAATGCGGACTTTACGATTAAGACTCACGAGGGATAGCCGGATGGATGATGATGTATGCATTGCATGTGTATATTTATGTAAGGAATAAGGTTGTATGCGTGGACGAATGGATGCATGCATGGATGGATTGGTGGATGTATGGATGAAATAGGTGGATAGATGAGTGGATGGATGGATGGATTAAGGAATCAATTGATGAATGAATGGAAAGATGGACTAGCGAGTCCAGCCAATGGAAGTAAGTAAGGGAGACTGCTTCATATCGTCAAACACTTATTTCGACGACGTTTTCTCGGCTGTCGACGCTGTAGATTTCTAGTCTAAAGGAAAGCAATGAATTTTGGGCTCCAATTTTTTACCAATGACCAAAGTACCTTTATTCGGATTTGATTTCATTACGAAAAACGTTTTTACCGGATGTGTGGGTCTAACATCTGAACACACACACACACACACACATGTCCATTCTTAATCAGATTGTTTCACTTGTCATCCAGGGCAGAAAAGCGAGGAATGTATGAATGGTCTTCAGTCCATTGGTCTTGTCTCGGACCTTGTATAGCCTTCCTGAGGATTCCACGACAACCAGTAGGCTAATTCTGGCATGCTCATAAACTTTTTCATTGACCTCAGTGTCTGAAAACTGTACCAAAAACATCCCCTGCCCTTGCATTTGTTGGCCGTAACCTTTGGCTGTTTAAGAATTAGCTTCTCGATATCACAATTTTCCACAGTAAAACTTAAACTTGCAATAGGAGGCGCAACTGAGCAAAGATTTTGTACACAGGGACACGTCGCCACGCCGCAATCGTTTGGAAGCAAAATCGATTTGACGGAGAGCTGAAAACTGTTATTTTTGCAGAGCAATTACAAAATTACGTAACGAACTAAAATTATTAACTTTGTATGTAATAAAGGTGAGAGGAGCTGCTACGGCGATGTGGTAAATGCGAGGCACCTACCTCGCTTCGAATACGGCAGAACGGATGAAGAAGGAGTTCAATCGTTTTCTAATAAAATTATCTCCAGTTTTAAATCAGTTTGATCGACATCACGAGTTTCGTTGGCAACCTCCTTCCGTCTGTCACTCTCTATCCATCTGTCTCTGTCTCTGTCTCTGTCTCTGTGTCTCTCTGTATATGTCGCTGTCTGTCCGGCGTCTATACCGTGTCGGTCTTTGACTTGACTGTGTGATCTCTGTATTCGTCCCTGTCTTATCTCTTTCCCTATGCCTACCTGTCTTTCTCCTTGTCTGTGTTTCTGCTCTGCCTTTCTCTTACTCGTGGGTTCTCTGTCGTTGTCTCGTTTATTCTCTTTATTCCGCTATCTGTGTCTCTTCTTGTTTCAGTTAGTATGTTAGGCTCCGTCTTACCGTGCCTCCTCTGTCCATACGTCCGTACTCCTCCTCCTCACTGTGTTTGTCTGCGGCTTTGTCTCTGTCTCCTGCCCTGTGCGTCTCGTTCTCTAACATTCAGCTGAGCTGCTGCTCATTCGACGTCCGCAGACCACAGACGACCGTTCCCGTTCAAGCGTTGTTGGCGATGAGCAAACGCCGCCGCCGTCAGTCCTTCGCTCCCTCCGTCCCTCTTTCCCTCTTTCCCTCCTTGCCTCCCACTCCAGTCAATCCAATGCAACGATGACAGCGGCGGCCGCAGCAGCAGTTACCCCCCGATGCACAGGCGCCGAATGGAATCGCTCATCCGTCGCTCTCTCTCTCTCTCGCTGCCACCCAGCTTCGATCACAAAGCTCCCTTTTCCATCTCCTCCTCTTCCTGCTCCTCCTCCTCCTCTCCGTTTCTAGCTTTTCTTCCATTCCACCACCTCCGCTCTTTCGGCCGACTTCTCCCTTTCGGCCTCCTCCTCTTTTCCCTCGTCCTCTCTGTATCCGCTTTTACAGAATCCATATAATACATGTTTCGCCTTTATTGCATTTCTCATTCATGGTTCTTGGTCGTCTATAAAAGCTTCCTCGTTATATTTTATCCCACCATTAAACTCTGCGATGCGGTTATATAACCGTCATGGTCATCATTAACTTCCACTTTTTCTTCTTCTTCTTCTTCATCCTCTCCTTCTTCTGTTTGTTTTCACAGCCGTTTGGTCTGCAACTGCTCTCTTTCACCAGGATCTCGCTCATTTCGCAGCTCCCTCACCCACTGCACATCAGGCCGCTGCCACTATATACATAAATATATAAAATATATTTACATACATATGTATATACTATGCATATATAAGTGATATGGTACACCATGGAGGCGCTAGGTTACAATTAAGCTCTGCTCTGTTTTGTGTGTTTTAGTTGCAAATAGGACACAACATAAATAAACGGTTCAGTGGGCAGAGGCAGAGTAATTCATAATTGTTGCATGTATCATTTTCTGAAGGATATTTTTCTTAAAGAGATGATGACGACGACCACGATGATGATGAGTGTTCTAATCGTCAGATCTACCGTTACATCGTCTACATAGCCTATGGCCTGAAAACGCCTTTACAGATTGCAGCACAGTTACTGTGCTGCAGCCTGTAAAGCCAGAACACTGTAACTTGTAAGCCAAAAGCAAAGTAAGTTACTGTGTTTTGACTTTTTGGGGCAGACTCAATTACTGTATTCATGACTTTCATAAAGATGTGGCCTGTATTAATCATGTCAAACGGTATTCGAGTTCACTTAGGCTATATAAACGACACCTTTACTCGACATGTTCAATATTCCCAACGAACTTTCACGGTCAACGTATACAGTTTGACTTAGACAATTAAGCAAGTCGCAGGCTTCCATCTGTTACTGCAAATGGTAGCCTATACCAGGTCAATGGGCCGCAAAATCACAGATGTCTTTCCTAGCACAGCACTAAACACAGGCTCAGAAGAATGTAGCAATCGAGTAAATTCATCAGTCTGAACCGAATCCAAATGACAAGTAGAAACAACTTTAGCCACTGTAACGTTCCTTTAAGCAAACAGCATCCATTGTTAGGCAACACTTCGTCGCAATATCCGCAAATCCACAGCAATTATTGCTTTCAACATAATTATTCTTCAGGCTACGATGGAATCGCTTACCCCACCTGTTTATGAATGGCAGGGAGACAGAGACTAATTTTTCAGTTGAGCAATCTCACATCCATTTAGGGAGCTCGCATTTCCTCCGTTAAATAAGGAATGTGCCTTAGATCATTTTTCTCCGCTCTTCTAGAAGATTGCTTCAAATCTTTAATTGGTCACAATGATTAAATCCGTCGTCAACCTATATCTCTCGTTGGATGTTAGGCCTACTCTCTTGCCAGTTTGCTCATAGTAGGCCTATAACGTATTCGTTCTTCTTAAAAGGCCAACCAACTTATGCGCATTCCGTCTTTAATTGTGGCGTTCCACAACGGACCACAAGGGTCTGAGCTGGGACCCTGCTTATGTTCACATTGAATATGAAGGCTCACCTCAGTTAATTATTTGCGATAGCTCTCTCGAGTATACCCCTGAACATACCAAGCACGTTTGACAGAATGATGCGCATAGTCTACTCCTGCTATCAAACTTCTTGCTTCTGTTTTGGTGATGTTTTTCTCTTCTTTAAGTTCTCTGCCCTTCGGCAGGTTCCAACTTCCAATGACGCCACTCTTCTCTGTGCTGTGCTTTTTCCTTTAATTCGCTGTATCCGTCGGCCATCCATCCCAGCATCATCTGCCTCGGTCTTCCCCTCCCTCTTTTCCCTACCATTCTCCCTTCTATGATTTCTTTCAGGAGGGAGTCTCCTCTTAATACGTGCCCCACCCAGTTCTTCTGTCTTTCTCTTATTGTTGTTATTAGCGATCGTTTTTCATCAACCATTTGTAGTACCTCGTCGTTCGTTATATGCTCAGTCCAGCTCACCTTCTCCATCCTTCTCCAGATCCACATCTCAAAAGCTTCTAATTTCTTAATCTCATCTTTCCTGATGGTCCAGGTCTCTGACCCATATAGTGCCACACTCCATACCAGTGTTTTGACCAGTCTTTTCTTTAGGCTTTTATTTAGCCCTCCTCTCAACAATTCTCCTCTTTTCATGAAAGCATCTTTTCCCAGTGCTATTCTTCGTTTCACGTCGCTTTGACACCTTGCATCTGTTGTTATCATGCTTCCCAAGTAACAAAAGCTCTTGACCTGTTCCACCTCCTCACCGTTGATTTTTATTTTCTCTGTTACCTCCCCCTCCTCTCGGCTTATCCTCATACTCTTTGTCTTTCCAATGTTTATTTTCATGTTGTAGCAAACACTGATGTTTTTAGTCTATCAATATTCGTTTATTCAATTTATCAAGGTACATCAAGAGTTAATCTCAAAGCTCGAGGGTACGTACCATACGTATTCTATTTTTTTAAAGGTACGTACGTTTTTTAACGTACCCTATTTTAGGGTACGTAAACAATACAAAAATACGTTAACCACGTCATTGCTCATTATAAGAATGTTCAATTTAATTTAAGCAAACAAACCATAAATAAAATTTTCGTGTATGATACGTACCATACGCGTATTCTATTTTTGAAAGGTACGTACGTATTTTAACGTATTCTATTTTAGGGTATACGCGTACCCTCGAGCTCTGGTTAATCTTTACAGGGAACCGCTATAGTCTATTAAGTCAGTGTTTGTTACGTTATATAAATATTTTCTTTGAGGCTAGGCCTATTGTTTAGAGTTCATGGCTTCGTATTAAATATCTTTAGCAGGTTAATATCTTTGGTGCTCAATGATATTGGTTGCTATGGTAATTGCTATTTTAGAGATCTGTACACTGGACATCATCGATATAGATGCTTATATAGAAGTCGTGGGATGAAGTTGCTGTTGTCTTTGACCGGATGGCTAATAGCGAACGTCCTCTATTTCATTGAAAGCCATTGATATATCCATCAATCCATCCATCCATCATCTGTCCATCCGTCCGTCCATCCATCTATCCAGCCAGTCATCCAGCCATCCAGCCAGCCATCCAGCCAGCCATCCAGCCATCCAGCCAGCCAGCCAGCCATCCAGCCAGCCAGCCAGTCAGTCTCAACATCCACACATTCATCCATTCATACATAAAAGCTGTAGTCTCTTTTCTTTCATTTCCTTCCTTCGATTCTTCCTTCCTTCCTTCCTTCCTTCTGTTCTGTCTTCTTATATCCATTCTCCTCCTCCTCCATGTCCTCCTTCTCCCCCATCTCCTCCGTCTCCTTTTTCTCCTCCTCCTCCTTATCCTCCTTATCCTCCTCCTTCTTCTCCTCCTTTTTCTCTTCCTCCTCCTCTCTCTTTGCTACAGTCTCTGCCTCTTAGTTTCGAAATCCGACTCTGATCGTCTCCGCTGGAGACCTCCTTCCTTCCTTCCTGCCGAGTCCTGTGTCTGGATCGAGGCGAATGTTCCGGCGATAAACTGAAGGCAGGACTCGGTCCAACTGTTCTCGCCTGACCAGCGGGAATCCGGAATCTATTAACGCCTCTTTCCCTCTCCTCCTCCTCCTCCTCCGCCCTGATGCCTGATCATCCTTATCGTCTTGTCCCGCGCCCTGCTGATAACTTATCAGCCTCTGATTGCAAAATCTCCGGGGTTCTATGCAAAATTCTCGAGCGCTTTTCCTGGAAGAGAGCATCGGAAATAATATTGTAATGTAATCTACTGTAATGCGATGTAGGCTAAGTCAGTTGGACGTCAGAGGAGTTAAGTTAAAGGGTATAAGATGATGATATCGAAGCAGAAAGTTTAACCGTGAATATCAATGCATACTGATGAACGACAACATCAGGAAGGAATTAAGGAACATGAATGCTTAGGTCAAAGAATATTTATAGCAGAGGTGGGAGCTTACAATACAATACAAATGAAAATTTATTGCGCGATGGTAGAATAGCGCAGTTTTACTGGAGATTAAGAGTTTTTATTTGTTTATCATCGTCCGGTCGGCTTCGACGGTCGAACCAGATGAGTTCTGTTTTGGTGGCATTTAGCTTCAGATGTATAGATGCGCACCAGGATTGAATATCACTGATTCACTGACACATGCCGCAAGTTTGATTTTGATGTTATGACCGAAACTAAAGATGCTTTGTAGGTCTTTGCCTGTTTAACTGGTGTTTCCTTTTCAGTCATCTGCTGGTATATAGCCGCGTGAGATCGACCCTTTAGTGGTCGCATATGTGAGTGATGTTCTGCTGTAGGCCTACATACCGCATTAAACTAACATTTGTACCTATAAAGGGTAACTGTTCATACCCTAGACGACCTGTTACAGTATACTATATATAGATGAGTTCAGTTACTTGCACGAATTTATATTGTATGATATATACATTGTATTAGACAACATGCATGTGCATAGCGCATATGAGGATTCCTAAAATGCGCGTTATAACAGTCCAAGAAAAAATATATATATAAGCCCATAAATATCTGCGCAAATTTATATGCATATTTATATATATATATATATATGCATATATGTAACGTATAATATTTATAATTATACATTGGCTATAATAATGTACATAAATATATTTGGAATTAAAGTTGAATAATAAATATAATTTCCGCGTTCTTTGATCTTCTCTGCGTCTGTGTATCTAAATGTAGAAGAAGAAGAAGAAGAAGAAGAAGAAAGCTGTTGGCGATGTTCATCCGCTGAATCTTCTTCTTCTCCTTCGTTGCATCTCATCATCTTATGAGCTCAGTAGGTGGCCTCTAGCAGCAGCAGAAGCAGCATAAGCAGCAGCAGAAGCATCGCTGCTGCCGTCTTCCTCTGAATCCTCAAAGGTTCGCAACGGCGGCAGAGATAAAAGACAAAGATCTAAGAGACGTCGGTCACATGTACAGCAATATTATTTCTACGTCTAAACGTCACAGAAATATCCGTGGCTTCCCGCCTCAAGACATTTTCTACCACAGACACATGCATACATACGTACATACAATCGTACGTACGTACGTATACATGTATGTAGGCCCCTATGTATGTAATGTATGTATGTATGTATGTATGTATATTATACATGTAGTATGTCCAAATGTATGTAATGTATGTATGTATGTATGTATGTATGTATGGGACCCGATAGCGCATTGGATAACACACTGGCATAGAGAGCGAGAGGTACCGAGATCGAGTTCCGTAGGCGGACAAGCTTTGTAGGCTGCTATTAGCGCCGTGTATTGCAGGCTGTCTGTTCTTTTAGGAGTTAAGATTTATGTCTTCTCTCATTCGTGTTCTTGTGAATTGTTTCAATTGCATAATTGTACACTGTAACCGGTTGCGGTTTGTCAACCGGATTGTTTCAATAAGAAATATTATTATTATTACGTATGCACATGCATCCACGCGCGTGTATATATATATATATATATATATATATATATATATGCATGTGAATGTATATTCATTCATTCATTAATTCATTCATTACTTGAATTTATATAGCGCCTCTTCAAGGGAACTAATCAGAGGCGCTTCCAACCCCAGCGCGGCCAAATAAGACCATTTTAAGTTGAGAGAGGAATGTCTGAGAAGGGGTCCTAGGAAGGGAGCGGAGGACCAGAGGGAGGCCATTCCAGGTCGAGGGGCCAACCAAAGAGAACGCACGTACGGCTCTGCTTGGTGGAGGTGCGAGCAAAAGGCACAGAGAGAAGACCATGTTCAACCGAACGGAGGGAGCGCGAGCCCCGAGCACTGAGGGTGGGGCTACAGAAGTACAGAGCTCAGTAAGGTAGACAGAAGCGAGGCCCAGCAGGCAGCGCCAAACTAAGGCAGCCACCCTATACACGATTCGTTGCCTAAGAGGGAGCCTGTGAAGAACGTCGCGCATATAACTGGAGATGTGGTCGAATTTGGGTATGCGGCCAATAAGGCGGGCTGCAGAGCGTAAGACGCGATCCAGACAGTTCAGTCGGACAGCCGGGAGGCCAGCATAGAGAGAGCAGCAGTAGTCAAGTCTGATGGCTACAAAAGAATGGACAAGGGTAGCAGAAGCAGTAGAACTTAGCGAGCGAGCGATAGTGCGTATAGTTGGCGCTGATAATAGCAAGCGCGGCTGAGAGAGTGTAGATACATGATATATTGGTATGTGTGCGTGTATTTGTAATTTTTGGAATGGTTGTCTGTGTAACAAGACAGTGTTTTTGAAAATAAGAAGTGAATGTTACTATAGAACTGAATTAGAAGGAATGGAACGTATATTCGCAGGAAGACTGTTCGTAAGGGAAAGAGTAATGGCAGAGCGTAGCGAGGCATGTATACGTGTCAGCGGTGCCGTGGCACAGGGCACAACTCAAGAGGGGGCGCAAATTTTGAGACGGAATGATTTAATTATTAGGCCTAAACTAATTAGGCTACCTTCTCCTAAAATATAAAATATTCACCATAAATGAAATAAATGCTATAAAATTAAATAACAACAAATAAAGTGTATATATAATATTAATAGTCTACAGTATAGATAGATATAGGGCCTTCATGTGCAGGCTAATTTTAAGATTATTGTCGTTGACTCGCTTGAATATAAAATTATTAGTAAATCACGGTTCAGAATTTTACATTAGGCCTATATCTCGACATCTGTGTAATGTGTTTTCATAATTTGCATAATTTACAAGTTGTCAGCTTTCAACCGAGACATTATTATTTTACTTGTAAATTGCAAGATGTAAATAACCTAAATATCATCTAATAAATTTAGTTCTGTAAATTCGTTTTACTTTGACAATGAGTTCTTCAAAAAGTCTATCTGGTGCAGCGCTTAAAAAATTAAGAATGCAGCTGCTTCATGTGAAAGAAGTTTCAGCAAACTGAAAATTGTGAAAAACTATTTAAGATCAACTATGAGACAAGACCGCTTGACCATGCAGCTTGTCAATAATTGTGTCAATTGAATATGATATAGTCAATTCTCTTACTTATGACAACATTATTGATGATTTTGCATCATCAAAAGCACGCAAAATGGATCTGAATTCTCGATCTTAAAGTGACTAAAATTTAATGTTTTTGTGAATTTGAATAAAGTTACTCAGCTAACGGTCTATAGGATAAAGCCTATAATGGACTCGACACACACAGGCACTTCGTTTCTATTTCTTTAAAAGACGAAGTTTTATATAATAATTCTGGGAAATAACAAATTTGGTCGTTATTGGTTAAATTGATCTGGGGGGAGGGGGTGGCGCGCTAGATTCACGCTTGGCACAGGGCACGGAATGGCGGAACCAGAAGTGGAGTGTATCTGGCGTAGACCTGTTTATCATAAATGTCTTCTGAAATACATGAAAATCTCGGTGGTTGACCCTTATTATGGCGGCGAAGTCAGAACGGACTGAAGCTGACAGAAGCTGACTTTTAGTGTAGGCAATGCATGGGCAGGCATGTGATAGGCCTAATGGTGTTGCATTATAAGAGGTGCGTCAGGGCAGAATAATGAAGTAGCAGGGTGCTTTTGGGGTTTCATCGTAATGATTACATCTGGGGAGGAGGAGCGACCTACGCATTGTACACACGTGGTCAGGCGTAGACTGTTCTCCGTCAATGAGCACCCCATCAGAGACAAGGCATTGTGAAGACCAGTCAGGAATGACCAGAGGAGCTCTTTTTCACTGATCATAGGAGTCTAAGTCTGTCGAGGTCTAAGCCATAGAAGTGTTGCGTTTTGGCTGGGTTGAACTGGAGCCGATTTTATACATTCACGCCTGTACTTCCCTCAAAGCGGCCAACACTGGCGTATACGACAGGCAAGCGAATCAGATGGATAGCGCTTCTGAATAGTTCTGCTGTGAAAAGCGCTTTACAAATGTTCGTATTAGATTAGATCAGATCAGATTAGATTAGATTAGATTAGATTAGATTAGATTAGATTAGATTAGCAGCTGGTGTACAGCCGGACGTCGTCGGCATATTGATTGACAAGCGATCCCAGTGCTGCGATGAATCGGGGCAGATAAGTTGTGCGAAGAAAGTAGAGGAGAGATCTATGGTAGGAGTTCTGAGAGACACCGAACAGAAATGGCACCATGCATGGCAGTCTAAGCAGCTTCGTGCAATGATAGTCAGGGCCGTAAATCTGTTTCGAAATGTGGGGAGGGAAAACTTCCCCTTCGGGAGTGTGTATGCTTTTCTTAAGAAGTCCATTCTATATGTATACCGGGTTCAGTCACATGTTAACCATTTTTATTTATTCGAACTGTTGCGTATAGGTTCAGACTGTATAGGGAGCAACAATACTAATCGTGTAGCCTATAGACAAGACAGTGCTTATGTCCAAACAGAGCTTATGTCATCCTCTTCTACTTGCCTCCCTCGCCGCTTCAATTCTAAACACCATCAACTAAATAGCCACTAGCTGCCTGACTGCCGGTGTCCTGAGATATTCTATCCCCCATAAAGCATACCCCCCGGATGGAATAAACCGGTTTAGAGTATCCGGTGAGATGAACCATTCTATCCCCCCTTGTCATATGCATCACGATAGCCTCGACGAATTTCCAGTCAAAATCACCAAAAACGAAGTAAATTGATTTCAGATCGACGTACAAACTAAAAACACGCAATTCAAAATTCTTATGTGTACAATAAATCCAAACAGTACGACCGAATACACTTAGAAAACGCCAATAATGTAAATTAAAGCAAATACTCCATTTCGCTAAGGGGGATACTCATGTATGGGGGATACTCTATTTCGTGACACCGGACCCTTTGGATATTGACCTCTGCCTGTTGATTTTATATTGTTTATATCCATTGTTTTAAATAAGAGCCTGTGAATAAGCTGGTTCCCGCCACTTGGCATTGCAAGTGTAGGAGCTAAAGACGACAATTGCGATTGCAAGCAAAAACTGCGACTAAAACGAATTTTTTGCGTGGAAAAAGATATAATTCACACGAATTTGGTCATTTATAATGCTGTTTGTCAATTTTTCTGATGCGCAGAATTAGGCTATAGATGGCGAACTTTTTATTAATGTGGTCTCAACTATTAAACTAGTATGCACTTGCACGGTACCTATAATATGTATGTATATTCGTTTACTGTTTACTTAGTTGTAATGTCTTACCATCGCACCTTAATCCAGCTGGCGACTTGGAAAACGACAGATAATATTGTTTAAATAATTTCGAAGGCGTTCTGCTAAACACAGCACTTTCTTTAAATTTTAGACGTCTATCAGTTTTATTTATTTAAAATTCATTTATAATCCTCTGTACACTTGACTCTCGAGATGAACTGGTCTAGTGACTCTCTCTCTGTCTCCTCCCACTCTGAAAGCCCACAGAGCATATTACGCATCTACGTATCTATATGTATTTATATTTGATATATATATATATATATATATATTACAGCTGTCTCAATAATTAGGTGTCCTGTCTTATGTCTGACCACTCTGCCCAGTCTTGTAGGATGATATATTGCGCGTCACATTCCTCCCCAAACCAGTGAAACCACCCCTACTCCGGCTCTGGAGAAATAGGCTACATGTCCCTGTTGTGGTTTTCAGTTGAGTCAGGCCCAGAGAGTTGGCGCAGTAGCCTATATCATCCTACAAGACTTGGCACTGTTGGCAGTCTTCTAGCCTGTTGACCCTTCCCCAAGGTCAGTGCCAGCTCTGGCCGGCTTAAGGTATATAGTTTCCATCAATGCTATTTTAATAGCATTAATGTTTCCAAAAAGTTATGTGAGCATGCCATGCCTCGGTGCCGCAGTTTGTGGCGATTGGGGCTGGCGCCATAACAATTTGTGGGGAGGGAATTCCTTCACGTTCCCTCCCCAAGCCTAAAAGTCGGGAGGGAATTCCCTCCCTCCCTCCCCAGGATTTACGGCCCTGATCATAGTAACCACCAAGAAACGATTAAAGCCTTTCCAGCTATAATAGATCTATACCAATCAGTCCATACCACGTATACTGAGGTGTTTAAACAGCATCTTGTGGTCAGCGGTGCCGAAAGTCGATCGCAAGTACGGCAGAGTGACTGGAGCGTCACACATTATAGCTTTGATGTTTTTTACTTGGGTGGGTTGCAAGCTCACGGCAGAATCCTCCGCCTTCGTCCTCCATGGCTTGGAATAGGCTCAGACTTCAGTATGAAGCGGAGTTCAGTGAGGTTAGACTGTAAAATTTAAAATAATTCTGATAGCACAATTTTCTAAAGTTAGCAATATTTTCAGACGTAACACAGTGCAACGAGACAATGATAATGAAAGATCGACGAATCATAGAAACATTGCAGGCAAGCAGTGACGGAAACGGGACAGAACAATTATTATTACCAGCTTTACACAACTGCATATGTCCTGTAATTACTTATCATTACCTGGTAATGGTATTGATTGTTGACTTCAATCGCACCGTTAAGCTCATGGTCAGAGCTTCTCATTTGAGGCGATCGATCGATCTCATTGGTCGATCGCCAAGCAAAGGTCTGGTCGATCGGTAAATCGATCGCGCTCGATGAGTTAGACTCCAAGAGGAACCTGGAGCCAGACCAGAGAATTGCCGGGGAGTTGGGGGTGGGGGTTCACCCCAGTCTTTCTTAGGCTCCCATAGTAAAGTCTACATTTCACACCCAAACTGCACATAAATCAACGTCTAACCCCCCCAGTTATTTTTTACAATTCCCATACTGAGCCAGAACCATCATTTTATTGATCTAATTTACATTACTTGTGAAAGTTCAGGCTACAACATTCCATCGACAAGCTGAGGTGGCTTATCGACGGTTAATAAGTGTTGCGTAGGCTATATACTCTAGCAGTTAATGGACAACCATATAATATTCAGATATAGTGCTATACGAATACGATACACAAAATACGCTGTACACAAAAGGTCCCGAGGTCGATCACCTACTCAATCCAGCGCGATCGATTTTCAAATCGCCTTCTATTTTCAAATGAGAACCTCTGTATGTGCATCGTTCTAGCTATTTATGTAGCGTCTTTTAGGAAACCTACAAATAGACGGGTTAAGGCCAGCATGAGGCAAATGAAAAGTGCAATCCATGAAGTGCATTAGCTGAGGATGGGGGGCTAGTAGGTCGATCGGTCGGTTGTGGTGTCGGCCATTAGAAGGCTCTCTCGCCGGTCGACTCCACGGTGCGACCACCTACCGAATGACAGCCGACATCTCTCGACAGACACGGGGTGGCGCCACAACATATATATGCGCCGCCTGGTGGAAGACAGAGGCAAACTACGACCGATCCTCCTCGGTTATTGGCCTCGTATATATCCATATTTATGTACATGTACATAAACTGCTTATATATATATATATATATATATATATATATAGACTACATTCGTAGCTATATATATATATATATCCACGTATGTGTATATGTATATATAGGCCTACAAATACACGCATACGTACATACATACACACGCACATACACACATTCATAAACATACATGTACCATACCTATAAGCTTAGTTTTAACATCTTCTCGGAACTGTAGCGTTGACTGTCTTTCTGAACACGATTGTCTCTCGAACATGTAGGCTATGAATTTCCGAGCACATTTTATAGAGTACTTGATCCATAATTATATACAACGCAGAACTATTAGCCTGCAGCCCTACATCATCTAGGCTACATTCTATAACAACGAACCTAATATCTGGTGATTCTGGTCTACCCAAAAGTATGACACTAGTGTCTGTTCGACACTGGCCATAAATAATCTAAATTCTTCGATCACTATAGGGTCTGGTGCAGTCTGTCATTCTTGACTGTCCGTTCCTGTCTGGCCAGCCATCCGACTGACTGCTGCAGTGTAGCAATACCTATCGTCTAAGTTGTTGGGATCCAAGATCCACATATAGTTGCGAAATTCATTGTTGGCCTAGCAGCATTTTTAGTTGACAGTCTGTGTAGAGTCGTGGTGACGATTATAAATTGGCACCACATGGGCCGCAGCTGTTGACGACTTCTTCGCTCATTCGACACTCTATGGAGCGCCGATATTTGATTATTAAGTCAGCAGCGTGAAAGACTAAAGTCGTATTAGTGAAGATGTTGGACTGATGCCCATAGATTTGCATTGGTAACTTGCTGAATTTGACACTCTATAGGGTGTCATTGGTTTGATTTGTGTAATTGGCACCGAGAGAACTGCACACTGCACCGATCACCTTTCGGGATGCACATTGTGGCAATTATATTGAAAGATCGATAAATCGACACCCTATTGGGCGCCGTTGGTTAGATGCTGTGAGGTGCCGTTTTCAGGTATTGACCACTCTAACTGCGTTAGAGGGATGGACACATCGACACCCATGAGCAATGTTCCTCTAAGCTGCGCGGCTGCGCGGCCGCGCAGCTCATTAGAAAATGCCGCGCAGCAGTTTCAAAATTCCGCGCACAAGTTGTGGTAGGAAATACTTGTGAGCTAAAGTTTTGCTTAACTTAAAGTAGGCCATTGAATTATTAACCTACTTATTTATCTTTAAGTCAACGGAAGGTCAAGATCTGTGTGCGGCCGCAGCTGAGCATTCCAGTCTGTATTAACAGATAAGTGATCATACTAGGGGAGTTGACACTGCATATCCAGTATCTGTATGTGTCAGTCAACTGGAACGTCCTGCCGAATTCTGCGTTCACGCGTAACAAGCTTGGCGCGCCAGATTAATTAGAGGGGATGCTGATGCTTGTGAAATGCCTTGCCGCCCGGATGCTGCGCCTGCTGGCTAACGAGCTCCCAACAGGTGATGCCGTAACCGCCCGTATGGCCAGGCCTGCAGTGTCACACAGGCTGTATGCCAATCAGATTATCTGTGTCGAATTCCACTTTGGAAGTTTAAACGAGTTTCATACAGCATAATATTTCTGTCACTTCTGTGTCATTAAAAGTAATCGATGTCGAAACGTAAAGCGAACGTGACTATATTGAATAGTTTTGCAAAGAAAAAGTGTAGTTCAAAGTTTAAAACCGAATGGTTTAGTGAGCTGGTAGAGACAGAACTTGATGATGAGGATAAAGTCGTTTCAAGACTAGATTGGAAGTCAATATCGACAGAGTTTATCAACTATGATCGTCGCAGAAAGATAGGCGGCAGACACTTTAGCGTTCAGCATTATTTTGATGCTAGAATAAGAACTACATGTAGCCTCCTACATCATGAAGGTATAGTTTCGAAATCGTAAAACTATTCGTGATTTCTAAGCCATACAGTCATCTTCTTTAATGAGGAAGAATTATTACAAACGTGTATTTAGTCAGTATACTGTAGTCTGTAGGTAGACTGTAGTTACAATTTACAATCGCAAATGTTTCTAAAAGTGTGTTGCTCAGTTTTAGCCTATTGCTCACGCGGAAAATTAGGCTGCTCAAACAACTGCCACTTCCGCGCACACAGAAAAAATATTAGAGGGAACGTTGCCCATGAGGTGACGTTTTCAGACCTTAGGCCAATTCGGTGCATTAAGGAATACATGGGTGACATTTTGTAGTGACACCCCATGGAAAGGGTGATGGGTCTCCCGGGTTTTCGGCACCTTTGAAGGGAATAAAAGGCGGAGGTTGGCCATGGGACAGGCAGTCTGGAGAAGACCGTCTTCAGATTCGGCCTCGAGCTTTGCATCGGCCTAGAAGTTTCGACTGGTGAAAAGAACCTGCCGTCGAGCTCCGGACCAGCCATCCGAGGAGCAGTCGCTAGAGGACCTGCTCGACCATAGGCTAGAGAAGACAGTCTGGAGAAGACAGTCTGGAGAAGACAGTCTAGAGAAGACGGAGGGCCTGTCGGCTGTAGAACGGGGAAGCAGTTCTCTCGATGTCAAGTTATTTGTTGAAGTGAACATTGTCGATCGTCTGTGTGAAGAACTAATAAAGCGGTGTTCTACGTGTGTGCGTGTGTCGCTGGTGACCTATTCAAGCCTCTCGATATACCACGAGAGCCGGACCGAGGACAACCTTTGTTGAGATCTGGGGTTTCGGGCATCCTGGTAGAGCTCTGAACCACTCGGCAAAGAAGAGGAACTGAAAAGATCCCCGATTTTCACGACAATATGCAATTCTGATTGTACGCTAAACTGTTAACATTGGTTCCATAAAACTGGAGACGCCTGCAGTGTTCGTCAGATGGCGAGAGCTGTCTGTTTCTTTTAGCAACGCCTGCTTCTGGTGTTCAACTAATTTACCATATAAAGATGTCGCTTCCCGAAAGTGGCTTATTTCAGGGATAAAAATCTCCGGCTAGCACGGTCCGTATACGGGGATCTTAAATGGCGTGGCGCCCATTGGAGCAGTCAGCGTTGGTGATCAAGGATCTCACCCGATCAATTCATTTAGAAATGAGAGGGTTGAGGCCATAATTATGGTCGCTAGAATGGAGTATATAGTTACGCGTTTGCCCTCGAATAACACCTTGAATCCCATCTGGTGCAATCCGTCGCTCAATGAGCTATTATTATCTGCTCTGAGTTACATTAGGTTAAGAGCTCGATTCAACGAGCTTCAAAGGAATTTGGCCGACAGAAACAGTATGAGGCAATTAAGCTTCTGTAGGCCTATCTGTTTACGTGAATCCTTTTCTGTCAAACCTCCAATCATGGGCGCCCGCAGCACAGGTCAAGGGGGGGGTCGCGTGACCCCCTGGAAATCATGATCAAATAAAAATCTGACAGGTTTAATCATGTAAATGAAGCTTAAAATATGTCACAAGATTCTGTTTAAAATACTTAGTAAATACTAGCTTTAGTTTCAGACTGCTTAAGCCTACTAATAAGTTTTTACTATACTAATATTCAGTGGCTGATTTAGCCATAGGTCTGGAAGCCAACCGCCCTCCCCCGTGCCCCTCCTGGTTGTGTTCCGGCTCCCCTTAAAACCAGACCCGACCGTCATCGTGGGCTACCACTAGCCTGCCAGAACGACCCTGGTATGGCCGAGATTTAGTTCTTTTCTTAACCCCAATATACAATGCTCATCACGATTCCGTCCGCTATATAGGCCTATAGGTGTACGTTCAACTGTGCTTCCCCAATTAAGTATCTCTGTTCTATCTTAACGTATGTAAGTAGGGAGTAAATAAGGAGTAAGGAGGCAGAGAGACGAACAGCATCTACAGGTCATGGAAGCAGGGACGTCATTTGGGCGGGCAGAGGGCATTTGCCCTCCCTGAAAATCAGCTATTTATGTGTAAGTCCATGCAGTTGATGAAATAATATATCTTGTCCAAGTCAGCAGAAAATCAATGGTTAGGTATGAATATTTATACACAGATATATAGGCCTATAATAGTTCTTATTGTTCTGAACTTCTCATTCGATGAGTAACAGCACACATTGTCTCATACTACATAGGCTACATGGATTTATAACTTTCCTTCTAGGCTACATATATAGTTTCACTTTCCCACGGTTGCCAATTATAGTGAGGGTTTAACGTTTTGGATATGAACTGGTGCATTGTTGATTTCCGATATATTTATGTATCATGTATGTTATCAAAAACACATGTTATCTCAGACTAATCAGTCTTTCTACCATGGTCGCCGTCACCAGTGCAGAGCTGCGCCGCATCATTCTCTCTTCTCCATCAAAATCCTGTGAACTTGATCCTCTCCCGACGTTTCTGCTACAGGAATTTGTCGATATGCTACTACCGTTTCTTACTGTTCTGTGCAACCGGTCTATCGCGGATGGAGTTCTACCACCATCGCAGAAGCGCTCAAACCTGGTTCCTGTCCTCAAGCACAGCGGACTCGACTCATCTGATCCTGTCAACTTTCGACATATTGCTAATGTTTCATTTCTGTCGAAAATTATTGAAAAGATTGCTGCTTATCAGCTTACTGTTTATTTAGAGGTAAATAAGATGCTTCCGGAGTGCCAATCCGGTTTTCGGAAAGGCCACTCCACTGAAACCCTCTTGCTCCGTCTCCTTTCTGACATTTATGGGGCTATAGATAGTTCGCAACTCTACTGGCTTTGTTCGACGTTAGTGCTACTTTCGACACTGTCGATCACGAAATTTTACTTAAGCGGCTACAAATTTCATTTGGCCTGTCTGGTAACTTTCTTAGTTGGCTGGGTTCATTCCTCAGTGATCGCTCTTTCTGTGTGGTCCATGGGCCCTCCAGGTCCTCATGGGTCCCTGCCCCTTACGGCCTTCCGCAGGGCTCGGTGCTGGGTCCCCTTCTTTACATCATTTACACCTCTGAAATTGGTTCCCTACTTACTGCTTCTGCTGTGCTGCTGTGCTAGGTCACCTGTACGCTGATGACGTTCAGGCCTACCTGCACTGCCTTGCTACTAATGCCACTGCTTCTGTTCGAGCAATGAGCCTGGCTTTGGGTACCCTGGAGGCCTGGATGCAGTGTTATTTCTATTAACTGTAACTGTAACTGAAATAGCAAAATAACTGAAAAATGTCTTGCAGTTAACTGTAACTGTAACTGAAACTGAAAAATACTGAATAACTGAAACTGTAATAGTAACTGAAAAAAGAAAACTGTATAACTGAAAAATAACAAAAGTTAATTGAAAAATAAAACATGAGTGTTTTTCTTACTTACTTTTTGAATGGTAATCCTACTCTAGTCTACGGTCAGTTTTCTATACTCATTTCACTTCTGGTTTCTTTTCAGTTTTCTATGCTAGCTTCACTTCTGGTTCCTTTTCAGTTTTCTATGCTAGTTTCACTTCTGGTTACTTTTCAGTTTTCTATGTTCGTTTCACTTCCGGTTCCTTTTCCTTTCGTTGTGTTGTCGACTTGTCGTTGGCGCTAAATCGTAAATTCGTAAAACAATCCACGACTACGAGAATAATGTTTAAGCCAAGTAGTGGTCGAAAAGTAGAAAGTGGCGTGTGGGAACATTTTGTTTACGAAGCCGCAGACGACAAAAGTCGATGTTGTGTTCACACCGTTGCTGGCAAGGACGTTGAAAACCACGAGTGTGGCGCGCTAATTGTCGGAACAGAGCAAGTGTTAATCTGGAATGTCGTGTTTTCCTTAAAGTAAACCGACAATACGTTAAATCGCATTGATTTGCTGTGTAAATATTTGTGGTAACTGTTCAGAATACTTGTGGTCAGTGTTTCATTAGTCATGACTTGTGAAAAAAATAACTGATGCAATAACTGAAAAATAAAGACAAATAACTGAAACTGTAACTGAAAAGTAAACAAAAATAACTGAAACTGAAATATCTGATTTCAGTTAACTGTAACTATAACTTTAACTGGAAAATCATAAATTAGATAACTATAACTGTAACTGTAACTGAAAAACCATAACTGAAATAACACTGCCTGGATGTCAACGAACCGATTGCGCCTCAATCCATCAAAAACTCAATTTATCTGGCTGGGCACTCGGCAGCAGCTTGCGAAGCTAGACCTATCCACCATTGCTGCAGACTTCCCTCAATTTGTCTTTTCCTCTGTTGTCCGTGACCTTGGAGTTACACTGGACCAAGAGTTAACCTTTGCCCCTCATATAAACCGCCTCTGCCGTGATTCTTACTATCAGTTACGCCAGTTCCGCACTGTTGCTCGCTCACTTACTTCAGACTCCACCGCTACACTCATCCACTCTTTTATCACAGTCCGACTTGATTACTGTTGTTCACTCTATGTTGGTCTCCCAGCTGGTCGGTTGGGGTGCCTGAACCGGGTCCTGCACTCTGCCGCACGCCTTTGCGGACGTATTCCAAAATTTGGCCACGTCTCAGGTTATATATATGCTGGATGTGCTTCATTGGCTCCCCTACTGCAGCGGATCTCGTATCGGATCATCGCTTTGGTCTGGCGGTCCTTGCTCGGCCTAGCCCCTGCCTATCTACGCGACCTCTGCTGCCTACCTTGGGTGCTCCGGGTCGTCGCTCTCTCCGCTCTACTGAGCGGGGCGTGCTCGTGGTCCCTTTTGCCCGCACAGCTACTAAGCAGAATCGAGCCTTCTCAGTGGTTGGCCCATCCCTCTGGAACGGGCTCCCTTTGACGCTGCGCTTGCTTCCCAGAATCCACTCTGAATCTTTCTATACTTGCCTCAAAACTGTCATTTTCAGCCGTGCTGGGGTCGGGAGCGCTCCTGAGTAGTAACCTTGGAGGGGCGCTATATAAAACTTCGTAATGAATGAATGAATGAATGAAGGAACTCTGGATATTATTAATCAAGAAGTCCTTGGACTAACGTACCGACATCAGTGGTGGAACACTTCGACTCAGAGGTTGACCTCATCACTTCAGGTCACGCATATTGACAAAGCCAAACCGACTGGGACCTCTGGATCAGGGGCGCCGCTAGGCGTACGCACTAACGCAAGTGCGTACAGCGCTGAAACGCTAAGAAATTGCAAATGAAAAACGTGAAATATTATTAAGTTACAAAAATTATAATAACTTAGACACTAGTTTTAATGTTATGTATATACTATATAGGCCTAAACTAACAGTCTAACACCATCTAGTTGTTTATATTTCACACCTTTCCTCGCGCTTTCACTGTCAATGCCGCTGGTCACTCATCCTATCCGCACACCCTCACCTGCGGTGTTCCTCAAGATTCTGTATTCGATCCTCTGCTGTTCATTCTTTATACCTCCTCCACTCAGCAAACTCATTTTCTCGTCCTCTGCTGATCATCACCTCTCCGCCGACCAGTGTTGTTCAGTAATTGAAATACATGTAATTGAATTACGTAATTGAATTACAAGTTCAGTAATTGTAATTGTAATTGAATTACATTTTAAGTCCAGTAATTGTAATTGTATTTCAATTACAATATTGCATGTAATTTGTAATTGAATGAAGTGTAAATTACAAATTACTTTCATAATGTCAGCAAAGATGCTAGCCTGCGGGGTTGACCCGGGACACCCGTTTAATTGAATAAACTGCTCTGCATTAATGTCTACATGGCAACATAATTGTCAACATTATTCTATCCTTACACCCCTCTTACAATCTTACAGCACACTTTGATAGACCCAAGGGCAAGGGCTCACCATCACTATCAGACTATCCATGCAGCCATGCACTCATTCTTAGCTAGCTTACTGCGGCTGCCTACAGATGACAGAGCTTCCATCTTCAGCTCCAGTTGAGCGTCTCTTTAGCACTGCTAGACAAATTGACTCGCTCACCCAGGCGCAATCAACTAAGTTCTCTAACTGTTCCAACAGACTATCATTTTGAAAAACTTCTACTCCTAAAAATCAAGTGAACTCTAATTTGTTTTAATGGATCATAATTGTAAATTGTATTTCGGATACCTGACAAACTTATAATACAAATTACAATAATTGAATGTATATATTACAATTTACGACCATTGGCCCATTGGATATTTTAGTTTAAAAATAGAGTAAATGAAAAATTATCAAAAAAATTCTAAATCATTTGCCAATTTTAAAGGAATGATTGAAAAGTAATTGGTAATTGAATTACATTCAAAATGTAATTGTAATTCAATTACTTTCACAATCAAGTAATTGTAATTGTAATTCAATTACATTTACAATCATGTAATTGCAATTATAATTGAATTACATTTACAATGTAATTGATACAACACTGCCGCCGACGACACACAACTCCTCATTTCTTTCTCTCCTCACTCCCTTCCAGATGCACTAATCATTTACGCAACACCACCACCCAGATTTCAGCCTGGATGACGACTAAGCTGCTGTCTTAACCCTTCAAAAACAGAATTCCTCATTATTGGCCTCCGCGAGCAATTAAACAAACTAGCCTATCCTCCCGACCTTTGTCCAACATATTTCACTTCTCCCGTACCCTACTCTTATCCTGTTCACAATCTTGGAATCATCTTCGACAAGAACCTTACCAGTGATGAAACGATGTTTGTTCAGTAATGAGTGTTTTATCAAGGCACCTCTGGCGGAATGTTGCCCAGATGTATTTCCCCCAGAAATATAAAAAATAATAATACTTTTGAGTTGTTGTTGACTATGACCTGTTATAATGTATGATGATATCATACGGTATAGGTCAAATCATCTGATATTATTTATTGTTATGATACATGATACTATCATATTGAGTATAATCTACTGCTAATGACATTTGTACAAATATTATATTTGTACACCTAAATGGCTTCTCTTGATTGTTATCTTTCAAATTTCAAAAATTTCAAAAATGCAAATTTTTCCCAGAACATTTGGTAAAACTACACCATTAACACATGGCTTCACGATTCGGTAGTTGAATCCTTTTGCTTGGTTTGTGTACCATTTGTAAACTATTTTTGCTATTTTTTGGTCAGCAATTTGTTAAAGTTTAAGGCTTATGGCGTTCTTTGAAATTGAACGTATTTTCTAGTTCTTATAATAATTTCAATAAATGTCTGGTTTGCTAGTATTGTCTGCAGTCAAACTCAAACACGACTCAAACTACATCTTAGCTACGAGTGACAGCTGGTCCTATCAGGCTTTATCAGCACTGAATTTATAGAGTAATTTTGTTCAGATGACTGCTTAAAATGCCACCACTACAGTGTGGAAATTCAAAAAAGTTTTAAGTCGGGAGGGAGCACATCCCCCTCCCCAAACCCCTCCCCCTGCGCGTCCTTCAGGCGCTCGTTCTTCGTATACCCCACATACCTTCGTCCCCGTGGGTGACCTACGCGTGGTCTGCTACGGATTGTGCGTACACAATTAAAATCCTGGCGGCGCCGCTGCTCTGGATAATCTCTGGACGAAGATGTCGGCCCGAGGTCAAAAATTCCCCACACCGGCATAAGCTTACCCACGGACCTCTTGATAAATATAATATACAGAGGTCCCTGGCTTACCCCAACAGCTCTCTGCATTCCTCAAGCACTGTATCAGTTACGTTTCTCTCATGCATTCTGAGTCTGCATCTGAAGATATTAGTGTACATTTTGTATTCAGTTGAAAGTATGTTAGAATTGAGCGTGTTTCTCTTCTTTTGGATTACTTATGGAAGAAGATTCTTGTGTCAAGGTCATCCTTAATTTTTTTTTCACTGGTGCTTTGTAGAACAATAGGTTAGACTTTACTGTGTAGTTTACATACATTTGTTGGATTATCTCTGGAAGAACTGTAAACAAGTGTTGGATTATGTGATTATTGAAGAAGAAAATAGCAGTCCCTTAAGTCAGCCCTGAAGCAGCCATGGGTATGAAGTGTTAACGACTTCATTTTTTCTTAGCCATGGCATGTTAACATGGATAACAAGAATAAGCGTAAGCTGCAGCAAACTCTAAGTGCCCTATATGGACGGTGAAGCCTGCTAAGTCACAAAAGAAGTCGTCTGAACGGTCTGATGAACCCACTCCTGTAAAGACATTCCCCTATTCCCTGCGCCCAAGACCGCATGACCGAATTGTCCCACAGGTTGAGAACTTAATGAGAAAAACGTTTTTAACAAGAATACTTTATAATAGTTAATTTCATATAAACCAAAGTGCGGCGATTATGTAGTTGGATAAATAAAGAGTATGCTTACTTACTTACTTACTTCTGAATGATTGTTGCGTCTGATTGTAAAAGACTAATAAATAGTACGACAGACACTATATAAGACTTAATAGGTATTATTAAGACAATGTAATTATGTGAGTTTGGTGTTTAATGTTTAATGGCATATTATAATGCAACTAACTCTCTCGGCCGTGACTGACCCCCCCTGCAAAAATCCTGCGGGCGCCCATGCCTCCCAATAACTTCCTCTTGGCCCATGCAATATACTGCAACTGCTTATTAATTATATATTGCCTGCTTTTTATATTTAAACCAACTGTGTGATATATCTACATAGATGCAAACATAGATGCATGCTTGTATATATATATCCGTATACCATAGATGTACTTACTCACTTAGTAATTTACTCCTTATTGGAAGTGTGTCTGAGTTTTAGCAATAATGCAAGTTCGTTCTCTTTTGTATACACAGAAAATTTGATCACAAGACGTTTTTATACCTTATCCACGAAACATCAACAGTCACTGTGGTTAAATTGCTCATCCAGGGTCTCCAAGTCTTTACGAATTTAAACCTTAAGCCTAACTGGCGAATGTATAGCCGATTTATTTATGTGTATATATATATATACGTACGTATATAGACTAGTAGTTATCAATAGGCTTGATATTGATAACTACTTATCATTTTTGTGCCGTTTTCGAGTGTAAAAAGACACGCATAAAATACAAAATGCGTGAAACAATTATTAAGGCACATCATCGATTATTGCCAGAAAAACATTAACTTAAAAGAAATAAACATTATTTAACATTTACAGAGGACTTACATCGAAAGAAAGAAAGAATTTTACACAGCAAATTAGCGCATAGGGCATAGGCCTATAGGCCTATCTGAGCAACACCCAAGCATAGCCTATAATGATCAGTTGCTACAATCTTGTGAATGAAGCTGACATTGAAAACCTTAAGTGAATATTGATACTAATAATATTCATTATGTTATTTAATAGGCCCTAAGTGAAAAGAAATAAAACTTTAAGCATTTACCATTTTAATCATTTTTTACCATATTTTACAATTTTTTACCACGTTAAACTATAATGCAGCTTTTTACCGGTAAACAATCATTTCACATCACTACAGCAGACTGATCTAAGAAACAATGGGGTCGAAGACTACTCGAAGCTTCGGAAAGGACAGACAATCCCAATAATAGAAGCGAAGGATGAAAACTTGGATAAAGGAACCGATCGAAGGCTATCAAGATATAGGCTATAGGCCTAAGTCAAAGCGGTTTCACGTGATATTTGTTACTTCTTTCGTTCATTTGTGTTGAGCATGTGGGCCGTGGCAGCATGGATTGAAAACCAATTATTATCCAATCGGATGATTTCTATAGGCAGGCGCGTAACTAGCATTACGCAATTACGCAACTGCGTAAAGATTTTAGCAGCTCTCAAATTTTTTTAACCGTTTAGATTACTTTTTGACATTCTAGATTACTATTATTCGTTGAATTTCTAATGTGCAGACTTTAGTAACTTTACTACTGTACAGTCAGNTCAGATGCATAGATGCTCACCAGGATTGAATATCACTGATTCACTGACACATGCCGCAATTTTGATTTTGATGTTATGACCGAAACTAAAGATGCTTTGTAGGTCTTTGCCTGTTTAACTGGTGTTTCCTTTTCAGTCATCTGCTGGTAGCCGCGTGAGATCGACCCTTTAGTGGTCGCATATGTGAGTGATGTTCTGCTGTAGGCCTACATACCGCATTAAACTAACATTTGTACCTATAAAGGGTAACTGTTCATACCCTAGACGACCTGTTACAGTATACTATATATAGATGAGCTCAGTTACTTGCACGAATTTATATTGTATGATATATACATTGTAATGATTGTATTAGACAACATGCATGTGCATAGCGCATATGAGGATTCCTAAAATGCGCGTTATAACAGTCCAAGAAAAAATATATATATAAGCCCATAAATATCTGCGCAAATTTATATGCATATTTATATATATATATGCATATATGTAACGTATAATATTTATAATTATACATTGGCTATAATAATGTACATAAATATATTTGGAATTAAAGTTGAATAATAAATATAATTTCCGCGTTCTTTGATCTTCTCTGCGTCTGTGTATCTAAATGTAGAAGAAGAAGAAGAAGAAGAAGAAAGCTGTTGGCGATGTTCAGCCGCTGAATCTTCTTCTTCTCCTTCGTTGCATCTCATCATCTTATGAGCTCAGTAGGTGGCCTCTAGCAGCAGCAGAAGCAGCATAAGCAGCAGCAGAAGCATCGCTGCTGCCGTCTTCCTCTGAATCCTCAAAGGTTCGCAACGGCGGCAGAGATAAAAGACAAAGATCTAAGAGACGTCGGTCACATGTACAGCAATATTATTTCTACGTCTAAACGTCACAGAAATATCCGTGGCTTCCCGCCTCAAGACATTTTCTACCACAGACACATGCATACATACGTACATACAATCGTACGTACGTACGTATACATGTATGTAGGCCCCTATGTATGTAATGTATGTATGTATGTATGTATGTATATTAGTGTGGTCCAAAAAATTAAAAGTTGGAAATGCATTGTTCCACAAGGCTACCCTTGTTACACATGAAAACATGAGTCTCTATGCAAAATTTTGGAAAGATTGGATTTATATTTAGAGGTCGCTATGTTTTTCGACTTTTTGCTATACAGTATGAACTTGTCAAAAAACATGTATAATTTGGATTTTTTCAAAATCAGTTATAATATTTTGTCAAGTCAGTTTTTATTTTGAACAATAAACAGCCCCAACTAGAAATATATACTGCAGTGTTGCTGTTTAGTCAGGCTGCATTAAGTTTGTAATGAAATATAGTTTGGATTATTAAAGAAGTTATCCAGTCTGCATAAATCCCGCCATTGAAGTGCTTGAAAACCCGCAACCCACTATTATTTCATTTTGCCTTCGTTGGAAGTGAAAATTTTGTCCGATGACTGGAGACAAGTTGCAGCAAGTATTGTTTCTGTGACTCATCCTTATTACATCATTGTAAGAATGGATCAGAGCCACTCCACGTTCTGCGCAGTCATTGATTACCATCAACAGTTTGACTTGTGCCTTCATCGACTGGAAAGTAGGGTCCAGTGGTCAGGGAGTAGAAACCTTTGATGGGAAAGCTGTGGGTTGTTCTTGACCCTGGATGGTAAGAAGATCAAACAGTTTTAAAGATCTCCTTGTCACCTTGTGACATACGCTTCCAGTGGAGTCTGGTGGTCGAAGGATTTCCTGTCCAGACGCTACATGGATAGCTGATTAGGTTGATGAGTAAGATTGTATTACCAGAGCAGCCTCTATGTCTTCAGTGATACGCTCGTCAAAGAAAGCGCGTGGCTATAAGGTGTTCGAAGAAATATAGGAGTGAATTTAAATCGACCTCAAACTGTAACTCCTTGAATCAGCAGAAATCTTGGCTCATACAACTTCCAGTGCTTGCGAATACCCGAATCAGCACGCTGTGCGGGATTCTAGTTATCTCCCGAATTACCAACCCAGCGACTATTGTTGTTTTCGTGGCCTCACCAACTGTTAGTCTATTCTGGTAATGTAACATGAAATTCCTCAGGATTGCCTAATATTTGGGAGTCCAGATCCAAGAATGTGTTTGTCAGGCATCCCTAACAACCAACATTGTGTGGAACTCCTGGTTGATGCCAGTTCCACCATAGCTGCCGTTTTTGTCATGTATGAGCTTTTATTGCAGAAAGTGAAAAAACATGTGCTGCAAGCTTATTTCATATTCAAGGCTGGCTTGACAGGTCAAAAAATACTCGAATCATGCTAAATTAGCAGCATATGGAGCAATATTGAACAATCCAAGTGTATATGAAACAAATTGAAATGAAAAGTTGGCATGCAAAATTTAAAAATTCGCTATAAGCCAACAACCGTTTATCTATCAGAAAGAACTTGACACGAGTGTTTTATTTGTAAATAAGCTTATTATTCTTTTATTTACTTAAATACAGTTGGCATATTGATCATGATTTAGAAAGATGGTGCTTGATGTTCATGGGTGCTAATTTTAATTCATAATGCAGCTATTAACGCGTCCGATGCACAATTTTTGCAATTTCTACAAAAAGTGTCAAAACCTAGCGACCTCTAAACATGCTCAGATCTCTTCAATTTTTTCAGTACAGAGTCTTCGACTCAAGTGTAACAGGAGCAGCCTTGTGGAGCAGCATATTTTGAAAAAATATTTTTCCCCATGTAAGTTTGGACCACACTAGTATACATGTATGTATGCATGTATGTATGTATGTATGTATGTATGTATGTATGTATGTATGTATGTATGTATGTATGGGACCCGATAGCGCATTGGATAACACACTGGCATAGAGAGCGAGAGGTACCGAGATCGAGTTCCGTAGGCGGACAAGCTTTGTAGGCTGCTATTAGCGCCGTGTATTGCAGGCTGTCTGTTCTGTTAGGAGTTAAGATTTATGTCTTCTGTCATTCGTGTTCTTGTGAATTGTTTCAATTGCATAATTGTAAACTGTAATCGGTTGCGGTTTGTCAACCGGATTGTTTCAATAAGGAATATTATTATTATTACGTATGCACATGCATCCACGCGCGTGTGTATATATATATATGCATGTGAATGTATATTGTTAGGATCCCATGGCTTAACCAGTCCTGGGATGGGCAAGGGATACGCTTGGGTGGTTTCCTTAGCTGAGGGGAGACCTCTAGTGGGAAATTCTCCTATATAAGGAGGTAGAGTAAGGGGCGTCTTCGAAGTCTCCGATGATACGGCCTTTGTGCAGTTCGTCTTGTCTGAGATCTTCCGGGCGCATGTTAGTCAAGTTCGTTTCGTGGCAAGTTCCACTTTTCTTGGTTACTCAAGGTTGCTTGAGTTTGTTCATGTCGTCAGCCTGTTGCTGTGTTGAAGACTTTGTTTCGTCGACGGTCTTGCTACAATAGAGTGAACCGTTTTCCACCCTTGTCTACGGGTCGGTAATGTATCGTTTTAAATTGTCTTTTTGTTGAGAATTATACCTTTAAAACTAGACAACGTCTTGAGCTTTATTATAGAGGGGAACCCGCAACAATATTCATTCATTCATTCATTAATTCATTCATTACTTGAATTTATATAGCGCCTCTTCAAGGGAACTACTCAGAGGCGCTCCCAACCCCAGCGCGGCCAAATAAGACCATTTTAAGTTGAGAGAGGAATGTCTGAGAAGGGGTCCTAGGAAGGGAGCGGAGGACCAGAGAGAGAGGCCATTCCAGGTCGAGGGGCCAACCACAGAGAACGCACGTACGGCTCTGCTTGGTGGAGGTGCGAGCAAAAGGCACAGAGAGAAGACCATGTTCAACCGAATGGAGGGAGCGCGAGCCCCGAGCACTGAGGGTGGGGCTACAGAGCTCAGTAAGGTAGACAGGAGCGAGGCCCAGCAGGCAGCGCCAAACTAAGGCAGCCACCCTATACACGATTCGTTGCCTAAGAGGGAGCCATGTGAAGAACGTCGCGCATAAAACTGGAGATGTGGTCGAATTTGGGTATGCGGCCAATAAGGCGGGCTGCAGAGCGTAAGACGCGATCCAGACAGTTCAGTCGGACAGCCGGGAGGCCAGCATAGAGAGAGCAGCAGTAGTCAAGTCTGATGGCTACAAAAGAATGGACAAGGGTAGCAGAAGAACTGCAGGAAGAACTTAGCGAGCGAGCGATAGTGCGTATAGTTGGCGCAGCTGATAATAGCAAGCGCGGCTGAGAGAGTGTAGATACATGATATATTGGTATGTGTGCGTGTATTTGTAATTTTTGGAATGGTTGTCTGTGTAGCAAGTGTTTTTTAAAATAAGAAGTGAATGTTACTATAGAATTGAATTAGAAGGAATGAAACGTATATTCGCAGGAAGACTGTTCGTAAGGGAAAGAGTAATGGCGGGGCGTAGCGAAGCATGTACGTGCCAGCGGTGCCGTGGCACAGGGCGCAACTCAAGAGGGGGCGCAAATTTTGAGACGGAATGATTTAATTATTAGGCCTAAACTAATTAAGCTACCTTCTCCTAAAATATAAAATATTCACCATAAATGAAATAAATGTTATAAAATTAAATAACAACAAATAAAGTGTAAAGTATAAAGTATATATATAATTATTAGTCTACAGTATAGATAGATATAGGGCCTTCATGTGCAGGCTAATTTTAAGATTATTGTCGTTGACTCGCTTGAATATAAAATTATTAGTAAATCACGGTTCAGAATTTTTACATTATAATTATCTCGACATCTGTGTAATGTGTTTTCATAATTTGCATAATTTACAAGTTGTCCGCTTTCAACCGAGACATTATTATTTTACTTGTAAATTGCAAGATGTAAATAAACTAAATATCATCTAATAAATTTAGTTCTGTAAATTCGTTTTACTTTGACAATGAGTTCTTCAAAAAGTCTATCTGGTGCAGCGCTTAAAAAATTAAGAATGCAGCTACTTCATGTGAAAGAAGTTTCAGCAAACTGAAAATTGTGAAAAACTATTTAAGATCAACTATGAGACAAGACCGCTTGACCATGCAGCTTGTCAATAATTGTGTCAATTGAATATGGTATAGGTCAATTCTCTTAATTATGACAGCATTATTGATGATTTTGCATCATCAAAAGCACGCAAAATGGATCTATCTCGATCTTAAAGTGACTAAAATTTAATGTTTTTGTGAATTTGAATAAAGTTACTCAGCTAACGGTCTATAGGATAAAGACTATAATGGACTCGACACACACAGGCACTTCGTTTCTATTTCTTTAAAAGACGAAGTTTTATATAATAATTCTGGGAAATAACAAATTTGGTCGTTATTGGTTAAATTGATCTGGGGGGAGGGGGTGGCGCGCTAGATTCACGCTTGGCACAGGGCACGGAATGGCGGAACCAGAAGTGGAGTGTATCTGGCGTAGACCTGTTTCTCATAAATGTCTTCTGAAATACATGAAAATCTCGGTGGTTGACCCTTATTATGGCGGCGCAGTCCGAACGGACTGAAGCTGACAGAAGCTGACTTTTAGTGTAGGCAATGGGGCAGGCATGTGATAGGCCTAATGATGTTGCATTATAAGAGGTGCGTCAGGGCAGAATAATGAAGTATATAGCAGGGTGCTTTTGGGGTTTCATCGTAATGATTACATCTGGGGAGGAGGAGCGACCTACGCTTTGTACACACGTGGTCAGGCGTAGACTGTTCTCCGTCAATGAGCACCCCGTCTGTCGAGGTCTAAGCCACAGAAGTGTTGCGTTTTGGCTGGGTTGAACTGGAGCCGATTTTATACATTCACGCCTGTAGCCTACTTCCCTCAAAGCGGCCAACACTGGCGTATACGACAGGCAAGCGAATCAGATGGATTATATAGCGCTTCTGAATAGTTCTGCTGTGAAAAGCGCTTTACAAATGTTCGTATTAGATTAGATTAGATTCGAGTAGATTACATTAGATATGCCTACAGCCAGACGTCGTCGGCATATTGATTGACAAGCGATCCCAGTGCTGCGATGAATCGGGGCAGATATGCTGTGCGAAGAAAGTGGAGGACAGATCTATGGTAGGAGTTCTGAGAGACACCGAACAGAAATGGCACCATGCATAGCAGTCTAAGCAGTTTCGTGCAATGGTAGTAACCACCATAGTCCGCTCATCAAGAAACGATTAAAGCCTTTCCAGCTATAATAGATCTATACCAATCAGTCCATACCACGTATGGACTGATTGGTATGAGTATACGTGGTATGGCATACCACGTATACTCATGAGGTGTTTAAACAGCATCTTGTGGTCAGCGGTGCCGAAAGTCGATCGCAATAAGTACGGCAGAGAGTGACTGCAGCGTCACACATGAGAGCTTTGATGTTTTTTACTTGGATGGGTTGCAAGCTCACGGCAGAATCCTCCGCCTTCATCGTGGCTTGGAATAGGCTCAGACTTCAGTATGAAGCGGAGTTCAGTGATGTTAGACTGTAGTAAAATTTAAAATAATTCTGATAGCACAATTTTCTAAAGTTAGCAATATTTTCAGACGTAACACAGTGCAACGAGACAATGATAAGGAAGGATCGATGAATCATAGAAACATTGCAGACAAGCAGTGACGGATACGGGACAGAACAATTATTATTACCAGCTTTTCACAATTGCCTATGTTATGCAATTATTTATCATTACCTGGTATTGATTGTTGGCTTCAATAGCACCGTTATCTAATGCTCATGGTCAGAGTTTATTATTTGAGGCAATCGATCGATCTCCTTGGTCGATCGCCAAGCAAAGGTCTGGTCGATCGGTAAATCGATCGCGCTCGATGAGTTAGACTCCAAGAGGAACCTGGAGCCAGACCAGAGAATTGCCGGGGAGTTGGGGGGTTCAACCCCTAGTCTATATTAGGCTCCCATAGTAAAGTCTACATTTCACACCCAAACTGCACATAAATCAACGTCTAACCCCCAGTTATTTTTTTACAATTCCCATACTGAGCCAGAACCATCATTTTATTGATCTAATTTACATTACTTGTGAAAGTTCAGGCTACAACATTCCATCGACAAGCTGAGGTGGCTTATCGACGGTTAATAAGTGTTGCGTAGGCTATATACTCTAGCAGTTAATGGACAACCATATAATATTCAGATATAGTGCTATACGAATACGATACACAAAATACGCTGTACACAATAGGTCCCGAGGTCGATCACCTACTCAATCCAGCGCGATCGATTTTCAAATCGCCTTCTATTTTCAAATGAGAACCTCTGTATGTGCATCGTTCTAGCTATTTATGTAGCGTCTTTTGGGAAACCTACAAATAGACGGGTTAAGGCCACTATGAGGCAAATGAAAAGTGCAATCCATGAAGTGCATTAGCTGAGGATGGGGGGCTAGTAGGTCGATCGGTCGGTTGTGGTGTCGGCCATTAGAAGGCTCTCTCGCCGGTCGACTCCACGGTGCGACCACCTACCGAATGACAGCCGACATCTCTCGACAGACACGGGGTGGCGCCACAAGATATATATGCGCCGCCTGGTGGAAGACAGAGGCAAACTACGACCGATCCTCCTCGGTTATTGGCCTGGTATTATATCCATATTTATGTACATATACATAAACTACTTATATATATAGGCTACATTCGTAGCTATATATATCCACGTATGTGTATATGTATATATAGGCCTACAAATACATGCATACGTACATACATACACACGCACATGCACACATTCACAAACATACATGTACCGTACCTATAAGCTTATAGTTTAACATCTTCTCGGAACTGTAGCGTTGACTGTCTTTCTGAACACGATTGTCTCTCGAACATGTAGGCTATGAATTTCCGAGCACATTTTATAGAGTACTTGATCCATATAATTATACAACGCAGAACTATTAGCCTGCAGCCCTACATCATCTACATTCTACAACGAACCTAATATCTGGTGATTCTGGTCTACCCAAAAGTATGACATTTAGTGTCTGTTCGACACTGGCCATAAATAATCTAAATTCTTCGATCACTATAGGGTCTGGTGCAGTCTGTCATTCTTGACTGTCCGTTCCTGTCTGGCCAGCCATCCGACGGACTGCTGCAGTGTAGCAATACCTATCGTCTAAGTTGTCGGGATCCAAGATCCACATATAGTTGCGAAATTCATTGTTGGACTGGCAGCATTTTTAGTTGACAGTCTGTGTAGTGTCGTGGTGACGATTATAGATTGGCACCACATGGGCCGCAGCTGTTGACGACTTCTTCGCTGATCCGACACTCTATGGAGCGCCGATATTTGATTATTAAGTCAGCAGCGTGAAAGACTGAAAGTCGTATTAGTGAAGATGTTGGACTGATGCCCATAGATTTGCATTGATAACTTGCTGAATTTGACACTCTATAGGGTGTCATTGGTTTGATTTGTGTAATTGGCACCGAGAGAACTGCACGCTGCACTGGTGACCTTTTGGGATGCACATTGTGGCAATTATATTGGACGATCGATAAATCGACACCCTATTGGGCGCCGTTGGTTAGATGATGTGAGGTGCCGTTTTCAGGTATTGGCCACTCTAACTGCGTTAGAGGGATGGACACATCGACACCCATGAGGTGACGTTTTCAGACCTTAGGCCAATTCGGTGCATTAAGGAATACATGGGTGACATTTTGTAGTGACACCCCATGGAAAGGGTGATGGGTCTCCCGGGTTTTCGGCACCTTTGAAGGGAATAAAAGGCGGAGGTTGGCCATGGGACAGGCAGTCTGGAAAAGACCGTCTTCAGATTCGGCCTCGAGCTACTTGCATCGGCCTAGCAGTCTCGACTGGTGAAGAGGACCTTCCGTCGAGCTACGGACCAGTCATCCGATCGAGGAGCAGTCGCTAGAGGACCTGCTCGACCATAGGCTAGAGAAGAGTCTGGAGAAGACAGTCCGGAGAAGACTGAGGGCCTGCCGGCTGTAGAACGGGGTCCCGGGGAAGCAGTTCTCTCGATGTCAAGTTACGTGTTGATGTGAACATTGTCGATCGTCTGTGTGAAGAACTAATAAAGCGATGTTCCACGTGTGTGCGTGTGTCGCTGGTGTGACCAACTCAAGCCTCTCGATAGGCCTATACCACGAGAGCCGGACCGAGGACAACCTTTGTTGAGATCTGGGGTTTCGGGCATCCTGGTAGAGCTCTGAACCACTCGGCAAAGAAGAGGAACTGAGAAGACCCCCGAGTTTCACGACAATATGCAATTCTGATTGTACGCTAAACTGTTAACATTGGTTCCATAAAACTGAAGACGCCTGCAGTGTTCGTCAGATGGCGAGAGCTGTCTGTCTCTTTTAGCAACGCCTGCTTCTGGTGTTCAGCTAATTTACCATATAAAGATGTCGCTTCCCGAAAGCAGGGCCGATGAGAGGGGGGTCAGGTGGGGTTGCTGCCCCGGGGCCCGGTTTCATGGCAGGGGCCCCTGTCAGGGGCCCGGAAATGTCTAAAACTTCTTTCAAACTGAAGAAACCTGTGGGTTTTGGCCTAATGCAGTCTAATTGCTTCAATTTAATAGCTAAGTAATGAAGTAAATGAGGTACTAGATGATTAGATCTATTGAATTTCTTTACCAAAATGTAAGCCAATAACGAATGTGATGGTGGAAATGGGACTGAAAGCTTAGCAGTGTTGTTAACGAAAACGATTTAATAACTGTGAAACTTAACAGTCACAGTTGCGCAGTCAGAGGATTTAGGAGTAAGCACAGTAACAGAAGTTGGTCATCATTCATCAGAATGGTTTTGGACAATCTGCTGATGCAAATAACTGATGCAGATAAATTTAGATTTCTGACTTAATTCTATACTCCACCAGAATCGTATGCGTGGCCAAGAACTTTGCATTTCGGGGTGCGTAATGCAAAGTTCTAGGCCACGTTATAGTTGAATAACTTGAATTTGAAAAACACTGCTTATCAGTGGACCTATTTTGAGATTTACCAGCAGTCAGCCTAGAATTGATCATTCGTTTTCTGGGAGGCATAAAATTTGTACTGGATGTAAATTTCTTAATTGAAATTTGAGTTATTGTCAAAATAAATAATACTTTAACTTACAGATGGATGTAATTTATCACAATAAATAATTGATATCAAATTACCAATATTTGATATTATAATATTATAATTTCATTAAGTTAATAACGAATTAGAAGATGAATTTCAGAATTACCATCAGAAATCTGGAGCTCAATAAAGGAAAGAAAGATTGGTGAAAGTCAGGAATGCAAACGAGAGACAAGCAATCCTTCAAAGCCTTGCATTTTCAATAATTATTTCATCAAAAGCGAATGATGCAGTAAATCAAGCTGACAATATCGTTGCTAGTATGATAGTAGATGTACGTGGAGTTGATCATGGTAGGCTACAGAGCGAGCTGTTGACGTCCATGTAAAGTTGTAGACAATGCAACACAGCAATTGACGTGCACCTTTTGAAATTGGATATCATAATGCGATAAATGTCGTTTAAGAAATCATTTATCACATTCACATAATCACATTTTCATATTAAATTTCAGTAAATTTCTTTATAATTAGAGGCATAGGTGACCTTTTAAACCAGAAATTGATTTTCACATTTACTTTTACTATTATTATTCAGGGCTTTTAAAAGGAATTTTAGAACTGCATGACCCCTTTAAAAGCCATAGTGAATTATTCGAAATCGGATGACAATGAACATTTTAAAACTAGTTTTAACTGCACAAAAATGCTTCTACATCTGCACAAATTCATTTAGAACTGCCCTTTTTGTGTAGAACTGCACACTAAAAAGCCCTGTTATTATTATTATTACCCTTATTATTATTCGTTAAATGTAGTTTGATAGCGATTTTTCAGGCTTAGGCCTACATAAGACTTTGGCTTAATAATGAAAACGAGGGGCCCTGATGGATGTCTGCACCGGGGCCCGATTTGGCTCTCGACGCCCATGCCCGAAAGTGGCTTATTTCAGGGATAAAAATCTCCGGCTAGCACGGTCCGTACACGGGGATCTTAAATGGCGTGGCGCCCATTGAAGCGGTCAGCGTTGGTGATCAAGGATCTCACCCGCTCAATTCATTTAGAGGGTTGAGGCCATATGTTCGCTATATAAATGGAGTATACGCGTTTGCCCTCGAATAACACCTTAATTCTGGTGCAATCCGTCGTTCAATGAGCTATTATTATCTGCTCTGAGTTACATTAGGTTAAGAGCTCGATTCAACGAGCTTCAAAGGAATTTGCCCGACAGAAACAGTAGGCCTAGGCTATGAGGCAATTGATCTTCTGTATATATCTGTATATGGGAATCCTTTTCTGTCAAAACTCCAATAACTTCCTCTTGGCCCATGCAATATGCTGCAACTCAGGGTGAGAATTGCCGGGGGGTTGGTTCAACCCCTAGTCTTTCTTAGGCTCCCATAGTAAAGTCTACATTTCACACCCAAACTGCACATAAATCAACGTCTAATTCCCCCCCCCAGTTATTTTTTTACAATTTCCATACTGCATGCAACTGCTTAATTGATGACCTAATTAGCCTATAGCCTGCTTTTTATTTAAACCAACTGTGTGATATATCTACATAGATGCAAACATAGATGCATGCTTGCATATATATATCCGTACATAGACGTACTTACTCACTCAGTAATTTACTCCTTATTGGAAGTGTGTCTGAGTTTTAGCAATAACGCAATTAAGTTCGTTCTCTTTTGTATAGGCCTACACATAAAATTTGATCACAAGACGTTTTTATACCTTAATCACGAAACATCAACATAGATCCGTCCAGTGGTTAAATTGCTCATCGAGCCTCATCCAGGGGTGCCGGATCTCCAAGTCTTTACGAATTTAAACTTTAAGCCTAACTGGCGAATGTTATAGCCTAGCCGATTTATTTATGTGTATATATATATATATATATATATATATATATATATATATATATATATATACGTATAGGCCTAGGCTAGCCTACTTATCATTTTTGTGCCGTTTTCGAGGGTAAAAAGACACGCATAAAATACAAAAAACAAGGCACATCATCGATTATTGCCAGAAAAAACAGTAACTTAAAAGAAATAAACATTATTTAACATTTACAGAGGACTTAGATCAAAAGAAATAATTTGACACAGCAAAGCGCATAGGCTATAGGCCTATAGGCATAAGCTTATAGGCCTACCGGTAGGCCTATCTGAGCAACACCCAAGCCTATGATCAGTTGCTACAATTATCTTGTGAATGAAGCTGACATTGAAAACCTTAAGTGAATATTGATACTAATAATATTCATTATGTTATTTAATATATAGGCCCTAAGTGAAAAGAAATAAAACTTTAAGCATTTACCATTTTAATCATTTTTATCATAGTTTACCATTTTTTACCACGGTAAAATATAATGCGGATTTTTTACCGGTAAAAAATCATTTCACATCACTACAGCAGAGTAAAAGAGCAGACTGATCTAAGAACCAATGGGGTCGAAGACTACACGAAGCTTCGGAAAGGACAGACAATCCCAATAATAGAAGCGAAGGATGAAAACTTGGATAAAGGAACCGAAGGCTATCAATATAGGCCTAAGTGAGGCTAAGTCAAAGCGGTTTCACGTTATATTTGTTACTTCTTTCGTTCATTTGTGTTGAGCATGTGGCAGCATGGATTGAAAACCAATTATTATCCAATCGGATGATTTCTATAGGCCTTCTATTTTAAAATGAGAAGCTCTGACGGCAACACTAGCAACTATAGGCCTAAGCTTGCTAACAAAGTGAAATGTTTAAATTCGACCAGACTGACTTGATCTCAACGAAGACCGAAGTTTTTGAGGTTGTTAGAAACTACGATCTGACGTCAAGCCGCAATACAGACCGCGATACAGATCGAAGAGCCGGGTTAACAAGGCGCCTAAGAGCGTCTGACAGAATCTATCGATTACCCCTTCCTCCTTTCCAGGGCTGCTAGCATTTGTACAAACGTCGCCAGCGTACCCCGATGCTTACCATATTACCGTACTAGGCAAAATGAAACCTCCTCATATATATAACATAAAACGAAACTTGTTGGCTGTCGCAATGGGCTTGCTTTAATAAATTTACGGTAATTTGTCACGTGATTGGTGGGCGTGTTTGGGTGCCCGAGAAACGACAGTTGCATTGAATATCATACGAAGTGATGTTTGATGGACGGTTTGCGTTGGATATTCGTAAGACTAAGCTTAGCTAATGGCTAGCGTTTCGTTCAGTAGGTCTGATTGAACATTCTTATCGAACTTGGTGCGATTTTACTTATGCTCGCTCGTCGTCGTCGTCGTCATCGTTAGCTGCTGAGTCTGGCTTGCGCTTTACTTCTACCCTTAAAATTCAACCGAAACGGTTAAAATTTACAGGTTTTAAAGACAGAAACGAAGACGATCGGTTTCGCGATTCGTTTGTTGCATCTGATGCTTACTGCGCGTCGGCGTCGTTGAGAAATGTTGCCCGTCTGCCTTCTGCTTCTGCTCGATACTCGTTCGCCATTGTGATTTTCTGTTAATCTGTAAGAAGGTAGGTAGGATCGAAGGTGGCATGGCAGCAGTCACTACTGTTTAGTGTGATTAATATACACTACAGGTCTATATGATAGGTGAATTGTGGGGTAGATGGCAGAGTGGCGTATGTAGGTGAGTAAGTAATGAGTTGATGAGTAAAAGGGAGAATGCTAGAGTCTACAATAAAGAATAATGTATTGTATTCTATATTCAAATAAGCCAAACAGAATTTCAACAAAACTGTCGAGAAATGGACGCAGAAAGTTGAAAATAACTGAAAATATTCAATCATGTTAGGTGGATACTGTTCATATATGAAAAAATTGTGTTGTCAGCTTTTCTTAGCTAGGGTGCATGTCCAGTGGTTAAAGTGGTTTGGGTGAGCAGTGGGAACGCCAGAGAAGAGTTTTATTGAAACACATGCGTTATAAGGGTTCCATTGCATGGTGAGCAGTGGGAACGCAAGCAAAGAATTTCGAGAGCAGTGGGAACGCCGTTCCCAAGCGTTCCCACCCACTTTAACCCCTGTGCATGTCGGAACCCTTTGATGCACATAACTCTGGGGATAATGCAACAATACGCATCTCGAGATTATGATTGCAATCCAGAATTTCAAGGGGTAAGGGTATGTTGAGCACTAGAGTACGTAAGCATTTAGCCAGATCATTAGTCAAGTTTTGGGGCACACATATATCCATCATGTCCCTCTATCTGGGCGTACAAAACTAGACAAAATCTAAGAAAATATCTTTTATTCTAAAAATAATCTATGTTTTGTTGACTTACGAGCTTGCAGCTGATTAAATGGATTATTTCTTTGAGCAAGAGAACTGTTAAGAGTTTTGCAGTATTTTTGTGTTTATCATTCTCATGTAAAGCATATAATATATACTCAGGTAAGAAAATGTGATTCTGACGTGCAGAATCTGGGGTTTGCTACAGCAGCTCGACTGACACTATCTTTTCACATTATTTTATTCATTATCTGTTGATGTTCCAGGTTGCGGTGTGTCAACCTGCATGATTTCTAATAAACGAATATTATATATACTGCCATGTAAAAGCTAGAAGAAAGTAGTATCTTGACTAGTGATGATGAGAGATCGATCTCGAGAGAGAGAGAGAGAGAGAGAACAGACAGACAGAGAGAGACAGAGACAGAGAGAGGGACTGGAGGGAGAGGGAGGGAGGGACAGACAGACAGGCGGACAGAGAGCATGCGAGAAAACGAGAAACAGAGAGAGAGAGTGTGAGAAAGTGAGAGTGGCGTGCGAGTTGAGAAGAGAGAGTTAAGTAACATTTTCTATAAAAAGGATCATTATATATATATATATATATATATAATTATATATATATATATATATATATATAATTATATATATATATATATATATATATATATATATATATATATGAATAAATATATATATGAATAATAAATATGATGCGTGTAAATATATATGAGCTAAATGAATTAGATCCATATACCGGGTAACCAGAATAGTAAATATATATTGAATGTCTTTAACAGATCACCATGTATGCTTGTTAAATATCGTTCTGATGTTAGTCCAACATGCATACAATTAATGTATCTGAGCTGTTGATTAGTTTATAACTTATAGAGTATAAGTCAACAAAGGCAAGACAGATTCTAATCATAGCAAGCACAATTTTACTGCAACATATTTAGGTGACAAACTATGGAATTGGCTGAAGCACAAAAATGTTTAATTGAGGCAGACACTTAAAACTTTTTTGAGGAGATAAAGTATTATCCAAGAATGTGAGTATTAATTACAAGAAAAAGGTCGAATGTAGAATAAATTGGATATTTTAGCATTGAATGTTACATTAGGTTCTACAACTTGCAACATATATAAATCACTTCTTGAAGTCAGTGCACTGAGGCATAGAATTATTATATAATCTGCATATACATTGCAGCACACATAAGTTTCACTACAGTGGCAACCAGAGCATTAATGACAATGTGCAAATATATTCATTAAAGAAAACTGGAGAAAAAATCCACTTTTGTTGAAGGTTGGATTTAACCATACTAGTCAACAATAAGTTTAAGTTTAACCATGCCTGTGGGTAAGCCTTAGCAAATAAGCAGTTCAAACAATTTAGCATGGCTGACTCGATCAAAAGCTTGAAGTGGTGTGGCAATAACGCAGATAAATCTGAGTCAATCATATTTCGTTCACTTCAACACCTGCACTTACCATGCTCATTCCAGTAGTGACCGTGCTATCAAAACTGTCAAAACAGTTTACTGTCCAGATCACTCTGGACAGTAAAATTTCACATTTTTGATCCACTTAACAAAAAACCTTGCAAATCTTGTTTCTATCATATCAGGGCAGTAGGCTACATATGGTCTGCTCTTACCAAAAACATGTCGAAGAGCATAGACATAGGCATAGTCCTGTTCTTGTCTGCTCTCACCTTGGTTATGCCAACTTGGATTTTATGGGTATCTCAGATCTTGAAGTCAGCAGGCTTCAGAACATCCACAATTCTCTGACTTGCTTGGTGCTGCATGCATCTTCTCAAGCACACATTGGCTTCTATGGAATTTAGAATAAGATATAAACAGGTCTGTCTGCTCTATAAAATCCTAACAATAAGCACTCCTGCCTACCTTCAATCACTGGTATCTAGTTACATACTTCCCCGTTGCCTGCGATCTTCGGGCATGTGTATTTTGGTTGAGCCTTGATACAGAACTGTCATGAGCTGTCATGGTTGAACTCTTTTTCATCCTTCAACTAATTATGCCTCAGATTCATATTTCTGCGTGACTTTGCACATGCTAACATTTTTGCAATTTTTGCAATGATGTAGTACATGATTCAAACATTGGTCACGGAGATTGTAATCCAATGTGACATCTTAATCAAGTTCATCTAGTTCAGCTTGTCTGGGGCTTAGCCCTATTTTCAATACAAAAATCGGTCAATCTGTGCGAGTTTTAAAAGTTTTTGCATTTCTGTTTTTGCATTGTCATATTGTCATTTATTTGGCAGATGCAACATCAATTACCTCTCTTGTTAAATTGTAAATCTTAGATCCATCAAAACCTTAATTTCTGCTCTTTGGAATACCACAACAACTGAATAAATTTAATTATTTGCATTTTATCCACCTGGGTACTTCCTTCATACAACACAATCACTAATTTAGCACTGTTCAGTGCACAGTTTAGTTTGGTCATTGTGTTTGACTCAAATCTGTCTTTTAATTAAACATTAACTCTCTATGCAGATCTGCCCACTACTACGTCCGTTGTATCTGCAGGATTAGATGCCACATTCCTTTTCTGCCCTGGTTTGTTCAACTGACCTCTTACTGTCATTTCAGAAGCTAGCTTAATGAAGCTTCAAAGAGTCTGTGCTACCACTAAAACTCCAAAATACAAGCATACAGACTTGTATACAAGACATCAAACTTCGAGACCAAGACAGTGGGGACCGAGACAGACCAGGTTCTGAGACAGTTCAAAACGAGTGAAATGCACATTGTACCCAACTCCTGAAACAATTTTTCTCTCAACTTTTGAAGTCTAATACCAGGGACAAGTCACTGAAATCAGCCGATCACCTGAACAGTATAAACTATAAAGAAATTATATATTTCACCCATTCTGAAATCTTCTAAATGATTCAAAATTTAAACCAACAACATTCCATATATTAGCAACATAAGTCACATCACTCAATTGGAGAAACTAGATGTTGTTCCAAGCGTTTTGCTTAAGTTGGCTTTACACCAGCGGCAAACGGCATGCCATGTATTTTGTTTTTCATTGATTTCAAATTGTGTGAAATTTCACTATTTCAGGTTCATTATGAGACATTTTAAGATATTTGCACTGATAGAAATTAGAAAATTGAAATAAAGTAATAAAGTACAAACTTAAAACTGCTCTTTTCAATATCTGTTAATACCAGAAATAGCGCTTTTCTAAACTTCCGGTTTGTTTAGCACTTCCGATTAACTAGTTATCCGTTAGGCACAGGACAATTTTATAGCATGATACTGTCAGAAGTTCAGAACTAAAGACAGTTTGTGCAAGAACTATGGAGACCACTTATACACCAGAACAAGACTTTCACTTTGAGACAGTTTCCAAAAAGTCAAGAAATGACCTCGGACCCCACTCTCTCGGTCACAGTGGGGTCCGAGACCAAGACATTAAAAAACCTGTCTCAATATGTCTCGAGACCAAGACAGTGTCTCGAGACAATCCAAGTCTGCAAGCATATATCAGTGTCACTGATCCTTAGATCTCTGCATTGTCTGCTCATAGAGACTTTCAAGACTGTGCTAATTGTGTACAAGACTCTGCATTTCAGTCATCCTTATTATCATGTGATTGAATCTGCACTCTTCTTACTGTGCAACAGATGAGAGTGACTGCTTAATGGCCCAAAATAATTGTAGATAGATTTCGCTTAATTATATAATTATCAATTAATAATTAATTGGAATTAACTGTAAGGTTAATGTTATTAGGTGTGCTGAAATTCATCCTCCTGTGGTTGTCAGGAAGTTTGACACTTTTGCCAAGAATAATGAGACCTGATGAACACACAGTCAGTCAACCTATTATAAATTATTGCCCTGGGAAGGATGGTGCCAGAGGGGAGGGCAGTACCAGACCAGAGGCCAGCCACATTTGATCCGGTCTAGACTGTGGGCCTAGTAATGCCCTAATAAAAATGTAGCTTAGCATTATGAAAGTATGCCGCTATGCACAGACATGAAATAATTGTATGGTGAAACAAGAGCCAAGCATTTATGACCAATTGACTATAATTGATATTCATTGGGGTTTCATGTTTCTGTTTACTTACTATAATTATGTTGGCTGGAATTTATTGGTCAATTCATTAATATCAATTTAGGGAAATCTGTCGTATGATTTACTTCTCGTCATTTTGGACTGCTACGGGAAAGGTGCTGTCTAATTGTATGTAGGCATTAGCCATATATGCAACACATCTTTAGACCTTTAAAAGCAGTATTGCTTTACCACGGTGCTTCCCAGCCTTTCTGATGCCTCAGGCCAGTAATTGTTTGAACAGTCCTTCCATGGACCGGTGCTGTCAACATCAGCTTACGTAGGCCAATATAACTTGTCATAGGCCTTCTCGTCTCTGGGGTGTCAAAACTTTAGTTAAATGCGAGCTGGGTACCCGAGCCCATTCTGAGCGGTTGCCCAACTACCAATCACGCTGTCATTGGTTGAAATATTTAATACTTAAATGAGGCCCTTTGGTTGCGCAAATTTTGGGCAGGAACATTAATACAGATATTTACTAGCACAGGGAAATTACATAATTTAGATATACAGTAGCTTGCTTGTGGTAAAATTTGGTTGAAATAAAAAGTTTTACACTTTCTAAATTAAAAAGCATTGCGTAGAAGTTGATCAACGACTCCCTGGGCTGGTGACATGTGCAGAATATCTGACACGTTATTTTAGTTGAGGAAATGTTTAAGGTAATTATATCCATTGCTTCTCTAAGTATTTTACATTTTGTAACAGAATGCTGTCAGATTATGTTTAAAAAAGCAGTCTCCTTATTACGGCGAATGGAAGCAATGTGTCTTCCTTGTGGGTGTGATCCCTAGAGGATGATGCAGAAAGTTGGGATTTCTGTCGGCAGGTGCCAAGAAAATGCATGCATTCTGCTGACTGTGTGTTGGTCTTTTTCAGACAGTGGTGCATTGAACGGGACTGCAAGGGGCATGCCAATATTTTGTACGGTGTATATAAGCATAATTTTATTGGTTGGGATGAAGGAAATGCCCATCTGTGTTGTCTTTCACGGCGTTCTTCCGATCGTTACGATCTGCTGTGTTTGTTTGTTGTGCACAGAGTGATCAATCAGAATGCCGGCCGTCAAGGGAGACGGGATGAGAGGCCTCGCTGTCTTCATCTCCGACATACGCAACTGTACGTATCACACACATGCACAATTGCACATGTGCATTTCGGTCATGGTTCATTCTAACTAGCAGCAGTGCTCTACTGATGTATCATTAAGCCTTTCGCTATTGTACTGGGTGGTTTGGAATGCTGGTATTGTAGAGTAATTGGTTGTGACAATGTAATATTGTATACAAGACTTTAAAATTCAAGACAGACCTAGATAGTGAGGTACCAAGACAGAGAGCAAGACAGAGACTGTGGGGTACGAAGACTAGAGGTGTCAAAATATTAGTAAATACAGCCTTGGGAGCCAAGCCCATTCTGAGCAGGTAGCCCATTATCAATCACTCAGTCATTTGATAAATTAACACTTGAGTGTCACCCATTGGATGTGTAAATTAAATTTTTGAGTAGGAACTTTAATATATAATGTGTTTACTAGGAAAGACTAAGTCAGCTGCATAATTTTTAGATTCCTTTTACATTCCTATGTGGTAAAAATTCAGTGGAAATAAAAAAAATGCTGCTCTTTCTCAATTAAAGATTTGCCATGCTTGTTGTTTAGTGCATTGATATTTGGTATTTGACGGCACCATTGTACAGTGCAAAACATTGTTTCTAGCTTCCAGTTTTATGCTTGGGATGTAAATAAATCTTAAACTTGTTCAATTTTCGTAAAATTTAAAATTGATTGTGTATTAAGTGTTCTGAAAAATTTACATTCAGCTAAGTTCAGCATGGAATATTTGGCAATAAGGAATGATGTCACAGTATGGAACAATCTCCCTGCTGACATCCTTAGCGCGTCTCATCTCCTCCTATTTAAAAAACTTCTGCGTGCCCACCTACTAACTTTAAATCTAAAAGTTTGCTCCCTCATTCGACACTGTCTTGCTGGCTCTGCTCCTCACTATCTTAGGGGCATATTGTACCCCAATATCTTCTCTGCCCCATCATTCCTGCCTTCGGTCCTCAGCCCGTGGTTACTTTGTTGTTCCACGGGTGCGTACTTCTACGGCCCAGTCGGAGTTTCGCTATTGTTGGTCCCAATTGTTGGAACCAGTTACATCAGTCCCTCAGGGCCGTGCTTTTCTATGTCGCTTTTGACCAGTTCCGCAAGCGCCTGAAAACCTCTCTCTTTACCAGTGAAGACACTGGCCCGGGTCGGAAGCGCCTCTGATTTGAGTGGCGCTATATAAATGCTCGATTACAATTACGATTACGATATAAGCCTGTGGGCCAATTTGTGAAACTTCTACATTGTTCCAGGGTCTGTTGAAACCTACTATTATTATTGTGTCTGATCTGTTCATGGCTATTGTCTGCTAATAGACACTGGTTGGCATCAGAATATTTGGGCATGTTCTTGGTTATGAGCTGTAGTGACAATACATAGTCTACATTTTTGGATGGATTATAGAACAAGATTCAGTTTCTATAGTTCTGTGGTTTACGTGGAATGCTAATTCTATAAGAATCCTTTATGAAAATTTAAATTTATGTAGGCTACAACAACGATAATAATACAAGGAATTTTGCAGAAATTCATTAAGTTTTAGCCAGACAAGAGCTGTTGTTTATCTCTAGTTGCATCTCTTCCGATCTGTCTGATAGTTACGTGTAGTGGTGTGTGAATATTCAGTTGCATTTAGTTGACTTATGTATTGTACAGTATTAGTAAATCTAAGTAGCACCTCTTATAAGGAAATTTCTACAGGTGGTCGGGGTTTGAGTGTAGAAACCCTATGCTGTACTAGACAGCCTTAACCTGAGGTACAGAAAGGTCGCCTCTGTCAGGGCACAAGTTGCAGAATTTCCAATATGGTTTCAACAGGTAAAAGCAAAGAGGCAGAAGAGAAACGAATCAACAAGGAACTAGCGAACATCCGCTCAAAGTTTAAAGGTATGCAAAATCTGCTTCATGTCCTCTTTGCAGGTAGCATTCGATGTTTCTTATGTGCCACTTACGACATCACATCATCACATTCACCAGAGTACCGTATAAGAGTTATAATGATATATGACTGCATGGGGATTTATGGTTAGCTGTAAAGAAAATTAATACCTTAATCCTTTAACGACTTCAGATTATTATTTTCCAGCTAGTCATTGAGTGTTTAGCAATTATTATTTTTTGTTTTTAAATTAAAGTTCCATACAAGCCTAGATCATTTTTGTCACCTTAAAACCATGTTGTACTTCAGTCACTATGATGTATACTATGTTGCACATATTTGTCCAAGTTGTGTGTTGCATTCTATAACTGAGAAATTTGTCACTTGATAATTTATGGCTTGGGAAAGAAGTGGATGTGTCTCACTGTGGCATGTTGGGAGGATGGGTCTTGTAGGGGAACTTCCTTTTGACTGGATCAGGCGATCAGGCCATGCTGCTTTTGGGATGCATTTTACCAGATCTTGAAATGCAGAGAAGGTCTTTCCCAACACTGCTTCAGACAACAAATTGCATCCAAAACATGGGAGGTTTGCTAGAGGTCATGGATTAGATCAGGGATGGTGAACCTTTTAAATTGCTTGCCAAAATGCCACAAAAACATTCTTAAAAATACTGTCACATACCCCATGGAACGGTGGAATTTGTGCAGTATATAATTGTTTTTCTCATGTAGATTTTTATTGACAAAGAGTAACAAAAAGAATAAAAAGACATTATGTTAAAGATGGTTTTAGAATGGCTTTACAATAAAGTCTTTCATAAAAGAAAATGTGGATTCCTACAGTGATTTGTATTTCTAATGGGTGGAGAACCGTGTGATTACACAGGGGTGGGGCCTCCGAAAATGCCACAGAAAATTAACTTGAACAATAAATAGTATTATGGTTTCGTTCAAATATTTTTTTGTCAATAGAATAAAAGTCAAATGGTAACAGTTTAGTTTTTTCAAAATATATTAGCACTATAATATTTTAACTTCCTCTATATCCCAGAATCTCATGAGTCGTGACGATTAGCAATGAAAAACAATTTGACTTATGTTATGGGGCCAACAGTATACTCTGCATAGGGCCCAAAATATCCTAACTCCATATTACTGAAGTGCACAACAGAATTACTGCCAGAAGTGCACATTGGCATTGACATTAGAAATACAAGGAAGGACAAAGTCATGTAACTCTGTGGCAGTGAATGTGACCTAAAACGACCTCATGACAATAAACTGGGATGGGTTAACCTATCTAGTATCGAAATTGTTGGGAGGGCTTGAGCCTAGCTGGCTTATATAAGTTTATACATACAGAAGTGCTAACATTGGTCTTTTATTGATAACAAAGCACTGTTTTAATTAGCAGATTCCTGATGCTGTTCTTTATTTTGCAACAGGAGACAAAACCCTTGATGGGTACCAGAAGAAGAAGTATGTGTGTAAACTCGTTTTCATATTTCTTCTTGGACATGACATTGATTTTGGACACATGGAAGCTGTCAATCTCCTCAGCTCCAACAAATACACAGAAAAGCAGATTGTAAGTCATCTCATGTCTGCAACTCAAATTGAGTTAGTCACCTAATGGTCTGTTTTGTGTCCAGAGTTGGAGAGTTAGAGATGGCTGAGTTTTAGATTTAATATTATAATTGTTACGTGTTCATCGTTTTTGCCAAGGATTTTGTGCGTTTAGAAGATTTTACTTGGCCTACGTGACTGATGTGCATGCGAGTGTTGAACATGTGGATCATGTACGCTGCCTTTAGCTGGGTGTTTTCATATCTGTGGAGGATGACCGACATGGGTCATTGGATATGACCTCGACCATTAGTCACTGGTGGCGTTTAACTCTACCAACCGACAAATGCACATTCTACATACTTCTTGTGCTTTGACAAATAGCCAGACATGCATCATCTACCAATGAGGGCCTGCTCAGCAGCAGCAGCATCATATGTTGTGAGCACTGTCACCACTCTACCCTGCTGATGCAACGTTGTCCAGAGACTCTTGAGCTTCCATGCCATCTGTCAACTGTAGATGTGAATCTGTTAGTTGGCTCCACGTGAGCCCACCACTGGTGGCTCTTATGGTTTACTGTGCATTGTTCTGCTAACTGATGTAATAGTCTAGTTCTTAATGACATTTAACATCATATATAGGTATGCACAGAGAATGCCTCTGATTTGTTTTGCTCTTTGATTGGTGCTATATAAATGTCCTTATTACAAAAGTTTTTACCTACTCAGAGTCACACAGAAATGCGAATCTAAAGCACAGTTAGTCAGTTACCAGGTGAAGAACAGTTAGATATCGAGATATTTGAAAGTCACTGAGAGATGGCCAGTTTTGAGGCATTTCTTTAAAGAAGAACAGTTTGAACTTTGGAGAAACAATGGTAGGGTAAATTGAAAACACTTGGAGAGTAACATACAGGGTTTAGTGAGATCTACCAGAGAACCTGGTCAACATGGGGTGTAAAGTGTTTAGTTGCTTTTTCGGCCATTTATTATCATTCTATTTGGCTGTAATGTAGTTGGGCATTTATAATATGCATTTTAAGAGCTTCTATGTTATATTTATTGACACCGTTATGGTTATCGTTATTGCTGTTGTTACCATTGTTATTCTTTTCTTTATTATTGCCACACTTTTTGTTATTCTTGTTGTTCTTTTCATCATTCAATGTTGGTATTGTTGTTGAAGTTGTTGTGTTGTCATTGTAATTGATAAAATATTGTGTTTGCTGTTGTTTTAATTACTGGTGACAGCTGATGTGCAGTTTTTGATTGGTTTGTTGTAGGGCTATCTGTTCATATCTGTGCTAGTCAGTGCCAGCAGTGACCTCATGAAGCTTGTGATCCAGTCAATCAAGAATGATCTGGCCAGCCGTAATCCCGTCCACATTACGCTGGCTCTTCAATGCATTGCGAATATCGGAAACAAGGAAATGGCTGACGCCTTCGGCCAGGAAATCCCGAAGCTGCTTGTGTCTGGGTCAGTCTTTTAGTCAAATTGAATGACTTATGTAGCACTGGTAGCTTGATGCATAAGGCAAGTGAAACCATAACCAAAATCATTTCATGATCAGTTGAAGAAGTCAAGTCTTCTGCTCTCTTTCAATCGTTTTTCCACCTCAATTGAGTAGTGACTGGACTTGAACTATGTGGCAGAGTGACCACACTGTAGCCTTTAATCAACTAGCAGTCATTCTGTACACAACTTGCACGGCAGGAGTGACTCCAGCTCAGCTCTACTGTCACTGCCACCCACATCAGTGCCCCTTCTACTCTCAATATAGAATGGCCATTCCATACCATATCTGCCCATAGTGTCTGTTCTCTCCAGGGAGATCCAGGATTATGGCCACTTCTTTAAGAAAGGCAACACTGTATAGCTTTAAAATGGGTGGTTCCTCTGTGTCAGACAAATTACTTCATCCTAATTCTGTACATTCTGTCATAGACTACTTTCAGTCAACAGCTCTTACCAAGGTTACAGGTTTATCTTTGTCTCACATAATAAAACTTGTCTCCTGGACACCAATGCTACATCTCTTCTGAAGATGTACTTATATGTCCTGTGTCCAACCATTGAATCAATTATCAACTTTTCATTGCATGAGGGATCCTAATCATCTTCTTTTACTCATGCCGTAGTTCATCCTCTGCTGAAGAAACCTCGCGACCCTGGGACCTCTCAAATAACAAACTCATCTCAACTTTGAAAAAATGCAAATTTGAGTAACTAAGTTTCATTCAGCACAATCTGCACTCTTTGCTATTAATAAGTACATCATGTGCCCTGTAGATAATGGTAAGATGACAGCGCTTGTTCTTCTTGACACTGTCTGCTGCTTTTGATACTGTGGACCAAAGATATGGTCGCAAGGTCAAAGGTATGGTCCCTAGGTCAGAGGATGCTAATGGTTTCTGTGTTTCACTGGCCATACTAATGCATTGTATGACTTAAACAGAGTTAACTTACAGAAACCCTGCTGTGTAGCATGTTTTGTCTTGTCTAACAGGGATACAATTGATGCAGTTAAGCAGAGTGCAGCTCTCTGTCTGCTGAAATTGATTCGCAATTCACCCGATGCAATTGCGATGTCTGAATGGTCCTCGCGAATTATTCATCTCTTGAATGACCAGAACATGGTATGCATTCACTTCTTACAAGATAATTCACATTATATGCATCAGTTAAACTTCTTCATTTTCTCATAATTTTCATTTAGATATATTTCTAATGTAATGTAAATCTCATTTGTGTAAAGTTAGTTACTGACAGTTCTATTGAGCTCTTAGCATCTGCGCTGACAGTTGACAGTCCGTATGTGTGTAAAGCATCCTTGAAGTAGCTTGCTACTGACGATGCTATATAAATTGTCGTAATTACAATTACAAGTGTAAGTGACACTATTATCTACGGAGTTGGCTGCTCTTCTTCTGTAGGGTGTTGTGACAGCAGCCATGAGTCTGCTGGAAACCTTGGCAAAGAGGAATCCAGACGAATACAAGGGCTGTGTCACTCTGGCTGTTTCGCGACTGAGTCGGGTGAGCTGTTATTAACACGTATAGGGTCTTTTGAATAACCATTCGTTTCAGTTTGCTGAGACGAGCTTTGTTGATTGATTGCTGGAAATATGAACAACACACAAGCAACTGATAGTTGGACTGATATTGTCTTGGGAATTTCTGACACATTGTTAGCAGCTTTTGTATGTGTATGTACATTATGTATTTATGGATATATGTATGTATAATGTATATAGCTATTTAACCCCTTTACCGTGAACCCCGAGTTAACTCGTCCTGCGGTAATTATTGTGCAGCGTGAACCCCGAGTTAACTCGTCCTAATGATACGCGTCTATTTACTCGCCGTTTATCCCGAATAAACTCGTCCTAATGGCAATTTCAAATTATAATAATGTTTTACAATTGTTATAGCGGCTTTCCATATTTAAATTGGGTCATATTCTGGGCTAAATATAATTATATTGGAAACTTAGTGCATGAAAAATAGCCGATCGTTGGGTCGCACGCATGGTATTTGGCTAACGAAAAAATACATCGTTTATTGTTTGAAAGTGATTAATAATGTGTCCGATTTAGACAGTGATGATAATAAACTGAAATCTAGTCCTAGTAACGTTTATGTGACAGAAAATGATTACATTGATGATAGCCAGAAAACCCTATGGCATCAGATCACAGTTTGTATGGTCAAGGGATGAAATCGGGACACGTCAAGTTTAGCATTTATAGAGCACTAAAGGGCTATTTGTTACAAAATATGTTAACTTTTATGTTTCTGAGAGCAAAGTAAGGCATCTGGATTATTACATTGACAAATATAAGTCTTATATAAGAAATATATCACATGTATTATTTTGCGAAATACCTAAAAATAATTACACATGTGTGGAAAAAATTTAAAAAATTTATTCCACGGTAAAGGGGTTAAGAGACTCCCAATTGTGCTAAATATGAATATCTAACATAGCTGAGAAAGTGTAGTTTTGATATGAGTTGAAACTGTTTATTGTGCTTTGTGTTTTGAAGAGTACGTATATCAAGGGAAGAATTGCAAGAAGGATGGTTCAACACATGAAAAAGCATGATGTGCCTGTATTGTATTGTATTGTATTGGAACACTTGTTATAGCGCCCCTACCAGATTGCCCATTCAGAGGCGCTCCCGACTACTGCGCTGCGCTGAATCGGAGTTTCACGCCGAATGAGCAATTGGTGAAGGACTTGCCCAGGGTCCCTACGCTAGACTTTGAGGTGGATTCGAGAACCCTCCAGCTGCAAGGCACTGAACATACCCCTATACCACCGCGCTATCATTGTATGGAGCATGGAATGAGCCCCAAGAGCAGCAGAATGTAGTGATCCCAGCTAGAGACTGAGATAGTGCTTCCTATTGTTATGTAGGGTTGGATCAACTAGCAGAGTTCGTACTTTGAGGGGAATCTTGATTGTGATCCTTTCCTCAACCAGGAGCCAGTGCACTGTGTCTCACATCTGGGTTGAAACATGCCAGAATTTTGGTGGGTTGGCACAATTAGGATGGACTTCTGTAGGCAGAGCAGCATTGCTGTAGTCCAGTTGCATCAAAATGTCAGCTGGTCAAGAATCACGGTTGTGTGAAATGATAAATTTCACCATTTGACTGTGATCTGATGCATCTGGTAAAAGTAGGATCTATAGAGAATAAGGTTTATCTGCTCTTCCATCGACAGTTCTTCATCTCTGAAGCAGTTGCACCAATTTACAGTTTGTAAATATGTTCAGGTACGCATGTTACAATGTTTCTGAATGGATTTCTGGTTTTGTAGATAGTGACGTCATCATATACAGATCTTCAGGATTACACATACTACTTTGTGCCAGCACCTTGGCTCTCCGTTAAGCTTCTTCACCTACTTCAAAATTATCCGCCATCAGGTAAGTCTTGTTGCAAGGGGTGTCATGTGTCTGGCACCATTGGTTAGAAGACTAGTAATAAAATGTATATTTAAGCATCATAATGAATACTACTTACATGTAAGAGCAACTGCAGTTTGGATTTAGAATTCAAAGTTTAACACTCTTAATGACAAGAATGTACTGAGAGTGACTGGGAAATAATGCAGCTTGTCGTTAAAGTGTTGAAAGAAAGCAGATCGTGTAGGGTTGGTGAAGATTGAGTAAGCACTTCTCGAGACTTGCATGAACTATGAGTTTTATAAATTGATTGATTGTGAATTGATCAGCTGGTCTTTTGAGAGATTGATGACTAACTGCTTGAGTAACATACTTTCTTACTTGACTGTTGACTGACTAACTGATGTATTTAATTTGATTGCTTGATTGATTGATTGCTTGCTTGCTTGATTGATTGATTGCTTGATTGATTGATTGATTGATTGATTGATTGATTGATTGATTGATTGATTGATTGATTGACTAACTGACTGACTGACTGACTAGCACATTGCCCAACTGGCACCACCATAACCATACTGACAAAACATATTGAATCAGATGTTTCTTTAGTCTCCAGGAGTCGGTGGAAATTAGTGTGCTGTTGTTTGCATTAGTGGGCTGAAAGATAAGTGGCCTTATTGCACCCATGGGTTGGGTGCAACAAGGCCACTACCTAGCTCTTCTCCTGTGGCATACATCAATAATGCCACATCAGAATGAACAGATAGGATCATTTGGAAGACAATCCAGCACCACCAAAGCCCAACTGGCACTACCATAACCTAACTGTTGGTTTATGTTGGGTAATCTACTTGCCTCCACTGAGCATATGAATTACTGACGTACTTTAATTATAGTTATTGGACTGATTAATAAACTAGTTTCTGAATGTGTTTGGTTGATGAGTTATGGCCTTGCGGTGCACGATTGTGGACTGTAGTGATTGTTGAAGATGCGGGCGTGAAGAATCGCCTGACGGAGTGCATCGAGACGATACTGAACAAGGCGCAGGAGGCACCGAAGTCAAAGAAGGTCCAGCATTCGAATGCCAAGAACGCTGTTCTCTTTGAGGCAATCAATCTGATCATTCACATGGACTGCGACGCCAATCTCCTCGTCAGAGCCTGCAATCAACTCGGCCAGTTCCTGCAACATCGTGAAACCAATCTCAGGTTAGCTGCTGATCAGTTTCAGTGCTGAAGTAGAAAGCTACAGGTGAGCAACCTTAGAGCTCGATAAAATGGTGCTGTCTCATTTGTTTATGTCATCTCATAGAACCAATATCACTGCCACTGATTTATCTTGGGTTTGCCATTTAGCAGTTTGAATATTCTGGTATAATACACTTGTAAGGCATCAGCCGATGGCAATATAATCTGTTGACATCTTAAGTTGACAATGTGATGTTTGATGTAATCAGACACTATGCCAGTCTGGCTACATATTACCAGTGAAAGAGCAGAACTGTGTGCTGAGAGGTTACTGATCATTCAATGATTCATGCGCCATCGTTAACTCTGATATTCGAGTCAAGTCCTTAATTCAGTCATTGTCTGAGCTGTTAAATTGAATCATTAGCAAATGGTGCTGATTGTTACTGGATGTTGAAAATGCAATTGTTTTGTATAGATACTTGGCACTGGAGAGCATGTGTCTTCTGGCAACATCTGAGTTTTCTCATGATGCTGTTAAGAAGCACCAGGAAACAGTCATTACATCGCTTAAAGTGAGTCATGCAATACGTTTAACAGTAGTAAATGTTAATGTATTTAGTTTATCTTCCGGGATTAGTGACATTAGAGTCACACATCACATACATGCCTAGGCAACCCATGACAACAACATACATACATTCATACATGCATGCATACATGCCTACTTGTATATATATATATATATATATATGCTTACATATATATGCATGCTTACATACAATGTATCACATACATACTGTACTTACATATATGCACATTAAAGTGTTGATTTATGAATTACCTTTGGTTATGGTTTGATTTGCATTGAAAACTAACTCTAGCTTTGTGAAATTTAAAGTGTAATGAAATGTCTCTCCTGTGAGCCCAGGATAGATAGAACATCAGCACATTTGGCAACATAATCGTAATTGAAGAGTCTGTAGGTTTTTACTGAAATTGTTTTGTATTGTATCTATAAATTTATATAGTGCCTCTCGCAGTGCTCACCAACCAGCCAGTGCGAGACTTAGATAAAACAAAGTGGTGTTGAGACAATGAAAAGAGGCACTTGCCACCAGTTAATCAGAAGTAATGTGTCGAAGGAGGGAACTGGTTCCATAGTGCAGGGCCAATGAAGACAAAGGCTCGTGCTTTAGCCACAGCAGTCCTCACATTTTGTAGAGAAGTTGATTTATGAATTGCGAATACTTGAAAACTCATGTGTTGTTCATGCCTATTCAGCATTTCGCCAGTTTCAGGTGGCAATTGAACCCATGACATATAAACTCAGAAATAAAGAACCAAACCACGAATGTTTCTAGAGCATTTATGTAGCAGCAGGTTTAAGGAAACTCAAGAGCACTGATCAAAGAACCACCATGAAACTGAACGGAAAGGAAGCTTTATTGATCACCATTCACCATTTATGACTTATGTACACTGATAGACAATTCTGTGTATATATGTATGTATATGTAAGTGTGTAATTTTGTAGGCATGCATGTAGACACTTGTTACTGCATACCTCAAGTAACTCAAAGTTCATTTGAGCACAAAATTTAATGCACAAAAAGTTAATCAGTTATATTTAGAAATTTCAAAAATTTAATCAGTTGACCACTAATGACTGACACACACTATTCAAGCGAGTTGCTGCTTCCTGTTATATTATAAAATATTTTGTCTACTTTACAGACAGAGAGAGATGTTAGCGTACGGCAGAGGGCGGTCGATCTCCTCTATGCGATGTGTGATCGCTCAAATGTGCAGGAAATTGTCTCTGAGATGTTGACTTACCTGGAGACAGCTGATTATTCCATCAGAGAAGAAATGGTGAGGTGCCTTGTTCACATAGATGACCTTGTATGTATGTGTGTATGTATACATGTATATATGTATGTATCAGATTGTATCTGAACATTTCTATAGCACCTTTTAAGCCTCATAAAGTTGATGTTATTTATTACGTAGCAACTTCTCTAGTGCTAATGTCTAATGCACAAGACAAGACATCAACGGATGGCGGACCAAACCCAAGCTGCAATTGTGTCAACATACAGATCAGTCCACTGATGTGGTCTGGATGTGGGACAACAACGGCCAGTTGCTCAAGCAACTGGCCATTATGTCCAATAAGCAGAAAGCAGCCAGTTCTTTGAGCACTTACTGTGCAACATAGACAGTTGTCAGAAATTCTGGTACTGTGCTAATAATTTTCAAAATGTTCTGCTCTGTATATTATTTTTATGGTAAAATTTGAATCTACAGTGCAGACCTATTTATGCATGGTCTTTGAGAGCCAAACTTAAACTGACAGCATATTAACGAACCGCAGTTTCAGATGGCTGTACTGAAATACAGCAGTGTATGTTTTGCATAAGACTAAAAGACATCAACTGTCTGATGTGAATGCACCAGCTCTGTATCAGTTTGGTTATGGGCAGCGGTGGTTGTGATTTAATACCAGGCAATTTATGTTTCATGATTAATATCTACTCTTTCCAGACATTATTTCAAATCGTAAAAGTGCCGGGATTGAACTTGAATTGTAAAGGGTTAAAGCCAGCTGCAGCTGGTGACTTGCCTCCTATTCAGGCAGCTGTGCAGGCTAGCACAGTGTGCATACATAATGCATGTTGTACTGCATGTTAATGCATCTTGCATGTTAAATAGGTATCACTGAGAGTCATGATGAGCCTCGTTAACTGGATTTGTGTAGAAATGGCACCTAAACAAGTCCCACTGTATTGTTAAATTTTATTTAATTATTTAATAAGGTTATCACATTAAGTATTTTGGGCTTTGTATGTTTTTAAAAATTAGATCTCAGACTACATGTAAAATAGTTTGACTTATTCTGACTGAAAGGAAATGATGGTAGGTAGGTGTAGGTGTACTGTGCATGGGTTTAGTTAGAGAATGTTTCAAGTTATTTCAGCATTAACGCATTTTAAATGCTGCCTTGGATGACTTGGGTTGGATGACTTGTGCCCCAATGACTTTTTTGAATGGGTCCACATCGTAATTTGAAATTTAGAACACGTAGTGAATGTTTGAAGGATGTGATTTTTTGCATAATGTCTTTCATTCGTGTGTCACAGGTTTTGAAAGTGGCTATACTTGCGGAAAAATATGCCGTGGACTACACATGGTATGTGGATACCATACTGAACCTGATAAGGGTGGCTGGAGACTATGTTAGTGAAGAGGTAACTGAAATGTCACATATATTTAAGATCATGTTTTTAAGATCATGCATAAATGGTTCTGTTATTTATTTCTTCTGTAAGCTACTGTGCGTTTACTGGTAGTCAAATAAAGAATATTCTTGCTTACTTACTTACTTAACTGAACTTATTAGAATAATATTTTGAAATTCAGTTTCTGCTTGTAGAGTTTTTAGATTTCTGCCTTGAAGTTTAAAGATAGCTTGAATAAGTGCCGTTTGTGATTGAATGATTGATCATTCAGTTGATTGACTGATGATTGCTTGTCTTTTTGCGTTTCAGGTTTGGTATCGAGTGATACAGATAGTTATTAATCGCGATGATGTTCAGGGTTATGCGGCTAAGACTGTGTTTGAGGTGTGTGAAATATTCTTTTGATTCTGTAGAACATTCTAAGTCTTTGAAAAACTTCATAGTGCCTAGACTTTTATCTGTCTTAGACATTTTTTGGAACAGTAAATTGAAGGTTTGTTTTAAAAATATGTAACTGTATTTCTGTTGGAGTGCAGAGTTTAACTGGCAATCTGTATAGGAACAGTCCAGCAGGTTAAGCAGTAGAGAATTGGACTTCAGAAGCCCTGTGGCAGAATTATATTTTCTTATATCTCTGCTACTAAGGTTCAAATCCCAGTGTGTCATGTGAGATTGTTAATAAATTGTCAGGTCATAAAACTTTTAATGACTGGGCTTTGGATCGCTGTTATTATTATTATTATTATTATTATTATTATTATTATTATTATTACAGCAGTTTTATATAGCGCCCTTCAAGACAGTCTACTCAGGAGCGCTCCCAGCCCAACCTCGGTCAAACAGGACAGTCTTAAGGCCAGAGAAGAACTGAGCAGAGTGTCCTATTGAGGTCAGATGCATTGCCATGGGAAGTCCATTCTAGGTCACTGGGCCAGCCACAGAGAAGGCGTGGTGCTGTCGGATAGCAGTCCGAGCACAGGGGACAAGGAACTTTATCTTGCACTGCTGAGCGTAACGAGTCACAACGCGGAACAGCCGCAGTAGGGCGGCAGAGTTCCCGCAGATATAGAGGAGCCAGGCCCTCTGATTAGCTTTGTCTGGTCAAAGCTAATTAGATGACCTCTTGAATAATGAGAGTCATCTAATTAGAAGAGTTCTTGTTCTAAAACAAACTCTTCTTGGTGAATGAGCTTTTTCAGTTGCTGGATCTAGTTTTTGGAATTCTTTCTCTGTGGCTGTCTGCTCTGATCAGTCGCTTTTGTCATTTCGTTCTCAACTTAAGACTTGCCTCTTTCAAATTGTTTCTCCACCATAGGCTGCCTCTTTGTCTAATGGATGTTGACGTGATTATGGATTGGTTTTGATGTGCGATCGTTTGATGCCTTGTGCATTAGTTACTAATTGATTATAATTAATAATAATAATCTGAGCATCATATCACTGATATCTTGAAATTTTTCAAAATTTTGAAATAAATGCTCACTGATATGCACATATCATTAGTGTGTTGTTTTGTTTTTATAGGCTCTTCAGGCCCCAGCATGTCATGAGAACATGGTCAAAGTTGGTGGCTACATTCTGGGGGAGTTTGGAAATCTGATAGCCGGTGATCCACGGTCAAGGTGCAATTGCCTACTACCACAGTTAATTCCTTTTTATGCGTGTTTGTGCATCATATATCATGATACCATGCCTACTGATCAGTTTGACTCTTCTAGATCAATCTGATTTTATGATTTCTGACTGCAGTTTCCCTTTGTTGAAGCTGTTGCTCTTGTCTAATTTAATATAATGTAATCATGTGATTGATTGAGCCATTTATTGAGTCACCAAAACAGATGCTACAGACATTTTACTGGTATTTTTTATTTTTATGTAAATAATTTTGCTAATTTATTTCAGATTTTTGTTTATGATTGATGCTCAGGTTTTGAGTGTTGTGATGACTAGCTGTCATTGACTGATGTACATGTATTGGTCTTTTACATCAATTTTGGTGGTTATCATAAGGAAGTGTTTGCATGCTCTGAATTGGTGTTATGGTGTCTGCATTTCTTCAGAGAGCTTTATACATATCAGGACTCTGTACTGTGCAGCTGAGAACTGTATGTTTGGGTCTGTCTCGGCTTTTTGCCTGATTGGTTGAGCGCTTGTCTTATTACTTGCAGACCACAGGTGCATTCGTTGCCAAGGGCAGTCAGTCTCAATGCCAAGACGTTTGGCAAGCCATTTGCTCAGATTGGCTTAGAACCTGACTGATGTGTACAAAGTGGTGCTACATAAATACCTTTGATTCAAGTCAATATTTGAACTATTATTATTATTGTTAGTTTATTATTATTAATATTAGTATTGGTAGTAGAAGTAGCAGTACCCAGCAGCAGATGCAAATGCAACTGCAGTAGTAGTATACAGAAATTATGTGTACTTTGATACATGATGATCTTTATGATGTGAGAGTGAGTGAGTTGCATCTGGATATATGTCATGTATGAAGAAAGCCCTCATTTATGTTTATGCATATGTGCGTATGAATGTTTTATTTCAGCCCAGCCACGCAGTTCCATCTTCTTCATTCCAAATTCCATTTGTGCAGTGGACCAACGCGACAGCTTCTTCTCTCCACCTACATCAAGTTTGTCAATCTGTTCGGTGAAATCAAACCAGAGATTCAGGACGTGAGTTTTAAAGCTGCTTGACAAGATCTGATCTGATCCATTAAAACGTGGTTTATTATCTAAAAAACGGGCACAACCATACAAATGTGTAGGGCTTAAGACAAGGATCGTTTTTTAGTCAAATCGTTGTGTGTGGTATATTCTGAAATGAATGTGGTTGAAGTGCAGAAGGACAGTACATGGAGACGGGAAACAGCCACAGTAGGAAATGTGATAATGCAGGAAATGATAAACGAATGCTAAATAAAATTTGTAAGTGTTCTTTTCTTACATCTGTTCTTTTGTTGATTTTCTGTGAACTTACAAGTCTTACATGTTCCATTAGTATATCTTTTATTGTTTATTCTGTAAATTTGTCTGTTCTAGACTTACATCTTTTCTTTTGTTGCCTCTTCTGTAAACTGGTGTGTTCCATTAGAAGTTGCATCTGTTCTTTTATTAATTCTTCTGAAAACCTGTCTGATCTTTCTCACATTTGTTCTTTTGGTGATTATTCTGTTCATGCTTCTGTTCCTTTGTTGATTATTTTGTAAACTTGACTCTTCTTTTCTTACATCTGTCATTTCAGTGATTTTCTGTAAACTTGTCTGTTCTTTTCTTACGTACATCTGTTCTTTTGTCGTTTATAATATTCTGTAGACTTGTATGTTCTACTCTTGCATCTGATTCTTCTGTAAATGGTTGTGTTCCTTTACAATTTGCTTCTGTTCTTTTGTGTTGGTTCTTCTGTTAAGCTGGTATGGTCTTTTAGAACTTGCTTCTGTTCTTTTGGTGGTTCTTCTATAAGCTTGTATATTCTTATCTTACATCTTTTCTTTTTTAGTTCTATTGTAAACTGGTATATTTTTTCTTACATTTGTTCTTTTCTTGGATCTGTAAACTTTTATGGTATTTATTCATTTGGTATTTTTTTTCTCTATTCTGCTCTCTGCTGAAAAGTTCTCTGGTGTTTGTCATGCTGCAGGTCTTAAAGAACGAGAGTAACACACGCAATGCTGACGTAGAAATTCAGCAGAGATCCATCGAATACCTACAGCTGAGCAAAACAGCTACGACTGATGTCCTCGTAAGTCATTGATGCTATTGGGGGCTTGGTGTTGTGTCTTCGAGAATGAGAATTCAAGTGCTGCAGATGAGGACATTACACCCTTCTTTTCTTACATAAGAGTTTCTTGGATGGTCCTATATAAATAGTCAGATACATAAATACATACATAATTATGTATGTGCATACACGCATACAAACACTTACATAGATACAATACATGCACACTTTTATACCATATTTTGCAAACTATTAGTCACGAGTTTTTACATAAACTTCTAGCGATACATCTCATTGAAAGGAGCAACTTACGTTTACAATTTTAAATTATTTTAGCTACCCTGGTAGCTAAGTCTGCATTGCTGAAAAGTTGAATAAATAGAAAAGGTATTAAAATTTATTTTTCCCTCTGAGAATTACACACAATTTGTATTTTCCATAAATATTAGATTTTGTATACACTGTTAAAAAGTAGTGTATGACTTAGTAAGTCTTAGTGTGGCCAGAAAGCTCAACAACATAAACTGTTTGATGTGAAAGCAGCTGTGCTATACTATAGCCTGCTGTCAAACATTAATTTGCAATTATTCTAGAATTCAATTTAAGTAAGGGGCAGAAGTATATTGCGATCTAATAACAAACAGTTTATGTTTCTGGCTACATAAATATCACTTGTTTTTACACATTACTTTTAGTCATTCAGTCACAAAATTGCAATATTTGTGTCTCGTTGTCTGATTCAAAGGTGCAACTTGTAGTCAGGAAAACACGGTCTAGACACATACATGCATTAAGGATCATGTAACATTATATGCAAGGGACTTGTGTGAAACATATCTTGTTTACCAAATTTTGTGTTAAACATTAAAGATCACATATAAGGCGAGCACAAGCAACTAGGAGTTGTGTATGCTGTACTGGATTTAAGGTGGTACTCGTAATCATAGTTGCAAATTTATATAGCACTACATCAAGACAAACTCATCAGCGGTGCTCCAGGCCTAACAAAATGAGACCATGATCAAGCAGATCAATGATCAAAGCACTTGGGGCGTGGTGGTATAGGGGTATTTTCAGTGCCTTGCAGCCGGATGGTTGCGGGTTCGAATCCACCTCAAGCCGCCGCGTAGGGACCCCGGGCAAGTCCTTCACTTGCAATTGCTCATGCACTTCGGCGTGAAACTCCGATTCAGTGTCTGTGCTGTAGACGGGAGCGCCTCTGAATAAAAATCTTGAAGGGGTGCTATAACAAGTGCTCATACATACATACATACATATACTTGTGAAAAGGAGGCAAAGAGAGGCTGAGGAGATTGATTTGCAGGTTGTTCGGCAACGTATTCCAGAAGGATGGTACACGCTTCTTTTGTTCTGATGGCAATGTCAGTCTCTGCGTTTGTGACTGTTTCCAGACACATCACATGAAGCATTTGTACTGAAATGTGCATTTTTTTGTTGCAAAGATATTTTTGGGACTGGTGTATAAATATCGGTGTTTTTTCTTCTATAAATATAATAAATAATAATGCATGATTAAAGTACATATACATATATCATTAGATTAAATCAGGCAAAGTCCAACACCCAAACTTCAATGGCACCATTATCGTAATGCATAGAGCGTTGATCGATGGTCAGTGCAGGTGAACTCAGAGTCATAATCCATTGGAGAGGCCATGTCAAAGAAACCAGAAGTCAATAGCTCTATGAAGCAGATTTTGTGAGCAATTGATTGGTGTGGGCTTTTAAAACTTCTCCGTTTTCCATGTAGGCCACAGTGCTGGAGGAGATGCCACCATTCCAGGAGAGAGAGTCATCGATCCTAGCCAAGCTGAAGAAGAAACGGCCAGACAAGGTCAATGCCAACATCGATCGTCATCCAACAAATTCTCCAATTCCTGCAAATGCTGTTGCACCAAAGACACAGGAACTGACTGCTGTATGTTCCATATTTTACTGTTGTTCTTCAGAGGTGTTATATAAATTTTGGACACATAAAAATGCAGATATTTGTCCAGAAGAGCTGCTGCAACAATCCTGTCCACCACTGTTATCTGTTTAACCCTTTACCCCCGAATTCCACGTGTAATATTATGATACATCGTTAAATAGATTCTTAGATTAGCACAGGCAGTGTAGCTGAGTAGAAATCTTGAAGGGGCACTATATAAATTTTTGTAATGAATGAATGAATTAATCTAAATACCATAAATTAAGAGATTATGGTTGGGATTTTGCTGTGCTCAACCAGACCGTGAAGCACGAAAGGCACAGTTCATCAGAAGTACGTGCACAACTGTATGGAAAATGAATACAAAGACGAAATAAATATTAAAATGTATCTGAGCAGAAAATGAAACTTTAAGAAGAGAAAGCGTAATTTAACTGCTAAGATGACTAAACTGATGTAAAAATGCCACAAGAACTCCTCAGAGGCATTCTGGGTAGTTTCAGTTGAAGCATACTACACAAATTTCTTCTTATTACAATATTATGATTGCTGTTGTAGAGCCAGTCACCGCCTGTAAATGGCAGTGGGACGACATCTGATCTTTTGGGACTGTCTAGTTCTCCAACGGAGCAGGGCACTAATCCTCCAGGTGGATCATCATCCTTTTCTGGGATTCTCATCGACGTCCTTGGAGATATTGGTGGAAATGCAGCCAAGGAAAACACTGGTAGTGCCTCTCTGGCACCATCTGGTGGTGATATCGACTTGTTTACTGGGGGCCTCAGTCCTGAGGATACGTTTCACAAGTGTGTGGAAATGATTAATAAATTAAAGTCATCATATTTAAGCATTTACAAGCGAAAAATATGTTAAAAATATGTTATATGTAAGTGAAATATGTATAGATTAAGATATGTTTGACCAAAATAGGTTAACCCTTTAACGACCGCATAATTTTTTCACCTACTCCTTGACAATCACACTTGTTTGTCAAAAATGGCCAAATAATACAACTTTGAACTTTTTATATCTCTGTCAGTTTTTAACATATAGACATTGGTAAATGCCATTCTTTAGGATTTTTATCGCCCTCTATCTGTCCAGTTGTTGTTGAAAAACTAATTGTAGGGTACCCAAAGTTACCCCTAACAGTACTCGCTAATATTCTGTTATATTTGTATGTTCAAGACAGTCTGCAAAATATTTGTCAAGGACAGCATATGTTATGTGAGCAGAAAAATGAGCAGAAATTGTTGCCAGACAGACCAAAGCAGAAATTTTCTGAATATCTCAATAAATGAAGGATATGTAATTTTTTTATCTAGACCATAGTAGTAAAAATTTAAGAAAATTTAAAGAAAAGGCCTGATATAAAAGAATTTGAACTTGTGATATCTCTGTCAGTTTTCGCGAAGTCATTGGGGGACAAGCCATTGGACGTGGCCCGGACCACATGTAAGATGGACTAATGCAGAAATAACCTATTGTCTAACTAAATTCGTCTGACTGTCTGTCCATCTGACCATCAGACAATTCGTCTGATCATCCATCTGTCTGTCCATCCAACCATCCATCTGACCATCAGTCTGTCTATCTAACTGTCCTTTAAACCATCAGTCCATCCAACCGTCTGTCCCTCTGACCGTTAGTCCGTTTATCCAACCGTCAATCCATCCTGGCGGACTGTGAGTCCAGCCTTGCCGACCGTCCTTTCAACCATCAGTCTGTTTATTGACCATCCATCTGACCATTCGTCCACTGCATTAACCAATATGGCATGTTAAGTTAATAGCTTTTATGTACAAGACCTGCTGCATAAAAGTTTGCTCTGGGAGATGTTTACGTAGAGCAGTCATTTTGGCAAGAAACAAGCAGTTCCATATTATATCAAACAAGCTTTCAGATGACAGCTTTTGGACTGACCCAGGTGATCATCCGGTAGATGACTGAACCTTGCCAGATCGCATCAACTACAGAACTTAGATAGCTTTTTAAATGATGCCCTAGACACAGTGTGTGTGTCATCTGCTCTTTAGCTATACAGCAATTACTGATGCAATAAATGTTATTTTATGGTTGATTGTTAGATTTCTTATGAAGAACAATGATATGCTGTTTGAGAATGGCAGTGTAGTAAAATGTTGGATTTGTTACGAATAATAATGGGATGCTCTTTGAGAGTGATCATGGAAGAATATGTTATGTTAATATGAAATGTATTTTCTGTTAGATTTGTTACTAAGAACAATGGGATCCTGTTTGAAAATGACCTGATTCAGATTGGCATCAAATGTGAGTTCCGTCAGAATCTCGGTCGTCTGTGTCTCTTCTATGGCAACAAAACAACGTTTACGTTTGCTGGATTTCTGCCCGAAATAGAACCAGATGAATCACTAACGTCAAATATCCTTTACCTCAATTTTGCCTCAGTTTTTTTAGTCGGGACTTTCTGTGTATTGTAAATGTGACTAATAAGAAATGTATTTATGCAGTTTGAGTTTGAGCCTTTCGGCCATTTGGCAACATTAATAGCTTGTTGGGTAAGTGGGTTTGTTTGCGTTTTCAGGTGCGGACAATGCGAACACTTTGTTTAATGTGTACTTGCTGAACATCTAGTCTGTATTTGTGTAGTGCTATTTTTCAGTTGTGGCAACCTTAACTGCATTATGTCACGTCTCCAGATACAGGTGGCGCCAGTAGACGTGACTGTGGAGGGAGGGGCACAGAAACAGCAATTGATCAACATCCAGTGTGCCTCTGACTTCACAAGCATACCTGTGCTAAACCTGCATTTTCAGTAAGATTAACCTCCATAAATTATCCAAATCATATTTTGTCGTCCGTTTGTTCACCCCATCGACTTGTTTACTTTCATTAACTCTGTTGAAGACAATGAACTCCTTCTCTTTAGCAAAATATTAACATAGGTCCACATGGACATGGTGTAGTGTCTACTTAAATCATTGCATGGCATCCTGTCTAGGACAGAATCTATTTCAAACTTTGGCTGATAAGCCATTAAACTTTTAGTCAATCAATGTATTGAAATCAGTCATTATTCTTCAACAATGTCATCTGATTATCTTTCTCAGGCCATAACTAAAACTAGAACTGTTCTTGGCAAATGGGTTTTCCTGGTTGTGGACCTAGATTTTGGAATTCTATCTCTGTACCTGTTCATTTTGCTCAGTCATTTGTGACATTTCGTTCTCTGTTTTAGACTTATCTTTTTCAAATCACTTATGCAGCATAGGCTGTCTCCATGTCTTGGTAAACTGGTCTTCTGGATGTTGACGTGATAATAGTTTTTGTGCACCATCGGTTGATGCCTTTTACATTACACAGTGGTGCTATAGAATTTGCTAATAAGAATAATAATAATAATGGTTACAACTTAGCTTTATGTCTTTGGACATTATTTTATTCTGATGGATAACAAAACAATAATTATAATTTCATACTGCCTGTACATTTCACAGTTTTAAGTTTGGTAATTTTAGGATTGTCAGCCAAGCCATCTGGTTCTCCACAACTCACACCTCTAGATTTAAACTAATGGATGCAATGCAGATCATTTTCCACAGTTCTCATTATTATAGTCCCATTTTCTTTTCAATGTATATGCGCATTGAATCTGTTGGAGAAGTTTAGGAAACTACATTAGGTCAGGATACAATTTGTAACATGGTTTTTGCTTCAACATGGCAGTCTAGTTTGAAAAATGTTGTAATTAAACTTCGTGTAATTCATTAACAGGCTAATTATATCATGTAAAATTGGCTGTAAAGTGTGTCTTGAAATCGTTTCTACTATCTGAGATAAGGTTTAAATAGGAAAAGGCGATATAGGTTCATACTGAGTGACTGTTAATAGAGGCCACATTGGACAGTCAAATAATGGAAGTAGCCTTGGTCTCTCATCTGACTGAGTGACTGTCTGAGACTGTTAGATAGTAGTTCACAGTCAGATGGCTGTTTTCATGTTGAACCTGAAGACGTCTTTGGATAAAGTTGGTGTCGTAAGTTCCAGAAGCTTATTGCCCCATACAGTGAGGAGAGAGATGTCTTAACAAAGGAGGATTCACATTGAAGTTGAGCCTGGAGCCACTAGAGGCATTGTCTGGGTCCTACAATCTGGATTCCATGCAGCATTTTGGAATTGTCAATATGGGAAGCAGCCTTGGGTGACCTCTGTGAAGCAACCCACAATCAGACACTGCCTAAAGAGTATTGTCAGATGGAGGAAGTCATGAGAGACATGATTCAGCTTTAACATTGACCCAATGATTTTAGCATGGAAAAGCTGTCTTCATACTCGTGTACTCCGGCCTGCCCAAAACCTGCTGACACGTCATTGTCTATCTTGAACATACAATCATTTGGTACTACTACTACTGTGGTAGGTGCATGTTATCTAAGAGTGCTTGGGCTTGTTTAAAACCTTGTGACCCTTCACATCTATTTCACAAACCCATACATATAGTGCTTGCAAAATCCTGTGGCTGTACCTGTTAACATCCATGTTTCACTATGAATGTGTATGTATTATTTATTTAGGTTAAGAATAAAGTATCTGAATCCATTTTCTGTTGTTATCTGGTTTTATGTTGCACACAGTGCATTTGATGTTTTCTGTTGTCGTGCAGGTACAGCGGTGTGCCACAGAAGTTTCAGATGAAGCTGCCAGTCATGTTGAACAAGTTCATGGAAGCAGCTCAGATGGATGCTAGTCAGTACTTTCAAAGATGGAAGATACTTAACCAGTATGTATGAATTGCACTAGGTCAGACTAGAGTTCAATAAACTAGGTCACTGTTATTTCAGCTGTAAGAAAATTATGCCATGTATGACATTGTATGTCAGTCAGGAAATTAATTCTCATGAAACTGCAAGATTAGCTAAATCACAGGTGGTTCGTAATCTCCAAATTTCTAAAGCACTACTCTGAAGCTAAGCGTAAAGCACCAGCTTATTCATGAGCGCTGCATCATATCAGAGGGGTTGTCCAGAGATCGATGTCCATTGGCAGGTGCGCTAGAGGTTGGAGATGTGTTTTCCTGAGGTGTCTGGACTGGAAGAGCTGGAGTGGATAAGTTGTTGGTATTTATAGGGTTTTGGGTGACTTAATATCACAGTGGTTCGCCATCCACTCTGCCAGGTGTATCGAGGCACCACTAAAGCTGCAGGATGGATGGCAGCCTACTCGGTGAACTATTCGTTGATCCCGTTGCGATGTCGGCAGGAACGTGCAGACAGCAACGCATGTGTCTGTCTGTTTCTATATATCTGCTGTTCATGTACATCTAAAAGAAACAAGCAGATGGCATCAGATGCTACTCAAACTGATGCTCTTAAGAGTTGTTTGGCTACATTACATTTCTCTGCTGTTTTGTAGACCTGGACAAGAATCGCAAAAGATCTGTAAGGCTCAACAACCTATCAACACAGAAGTTGTCAAGACCAAGGTTTGATTGCTTTGTTTTAAAAGAGAAACACTTGCATCATTTCAAGCAACAGTGGCAACATTTCAAACTAGGGAGTTTAGTGCTGCAATGTTTCAGACTAGGAGCATTAGTGCTGGTAATGTTGTTTCAGACTAGTGAGCTGTACAATTTCACTATTACACTGCACGTGAGGAGCTGGCAAAAAGAAGTTCCTAGAAAAGTCAAGTTATTTAAAGTGTGGTGTTTTATGTGATATTGAGTTAGTAGTATTGAGCTTTTAACTTGTGTGGCAAAGGTGCATTCTCTTGTTTCGCAGTGGTCTTCTTTTGATGATCAAGGTCTTATGGAAGAGTAAGGTAATTGATCATTTATAAATCCCCTTGATTGACAACAGTCCTCAGAGGTGTATAGCTTTTGGGGTTGAGGTTTGGTTATTTAGGCTGCAGATAAAACATGACTTTCCCCACAGGTCACTTTGATAGAAAACAAATTTTTAATTCATTAGGATTTAAAACCTGTTCCCTAAGGTGAAATGTGGGCACCTTAGTAAAATTAAATGGCACAGTTGAATACTTCTGTTGCTAAATAGTGATTACTCATTACCTTAAAATAATTATAACCTGGTGACTTGTTTATTCTTGTTTAACTGTGACCAGCAGTTATGTTTTTGAGAGATTATCTAAAGCTGCTAAACATCTGGATATAAAGTAAGGCTTCATGTCCCATAGTGCAGTGTATCGGAAGCACTCGTCTGCTGCTCTTCAATCTATGAGTGCGTAGCAGATGAATGCAAAGGTCGTAGACACAGGGTCAGCACAGCATGGAGTTGCTGTTTACTTTCCAACAGACTGCTGTTTGGTGATGGACACAAACCAGTTGCCAATGGTCATTACATGGTGAAAGTTGCTAAATGTTGTTTCTTTTTAGTTGCTTGGATTTGGACTGAGTGTCCTGGATGGAATCGATCCTCATCCGGATAATTTTGTTGGCGCTGGAATCATTCACACCTCATCGCACCAGATCGGTTGCCTGCTCAGGCTCGAGCCAAATAAACAAGTACAGGTAGTATTTTATGCCAGGCTGCAGCTCATCCTTATGGCTAAGCCTGCATGCTGCTGCTGCTTCTGCTGTGGTGCTGCTGTTGTGTTGCTGCTGTGCTGTTGCTAATGCTGCTGTTTCTGCTGCTTCTGCAGTATTCATGTAATATTTCTAATGATCACCAGTTGGTATGACTCAAGCTGGTCACCAGTTTTATAAATATGAATTTACATGTAGATATTCATTAGTTGGCATGGCAATGTTTCTGCCTTCCACCTCTTTCTGTTTGTCAGAGGTTTGAATCCCACTGCACTTCATTGTCAAACTGTGCAATGTATAAGGAAAAGTTGTCCAGTATAAGGGCTCTATGTATATCTGCTTAAAATAGAGAACTTATGACTGTGCCTTTGAGAGGTTCACACAGATGATGTATAAATATGAAACTGCATAACTAGATGGTAGTAAATACAAACTGAGGGTTCTTCTGTACAGAGGCATATATCAGTGGCAGACCACATGAACCACGTTTGAAGGTCCTTCGTCTAGCAGTTATGGGAGATACATGTCATAGAGCACAATCTGTCATTCAGTTCTGCAGTAACCCTCATTCACTTGTTCGTCATGGTGTGGCTGGATTATTGCTTGTCAGTCGTTGCAGGCCTTCCAAAGCTCTGGTTGCACCATCTCCAATCTGTCTGTAACTGTGCTGCTCAAGTTGTAGTATTCAACAAGCTGAAATTCTTTCCCATATAACAGAATATGTACGAGAAAGATTACACTAGCTCCGTGTTGCGGAGCACATAACATGCAAGGTCATACCCTTGGTGTCGCACTTCTGCTTGAGCACTTCAGTCTCATGTTGTAGACCATCCTCCTGGATCTCCCATTGTGGTTGCATCCTGTGACATATTACCATGTGCAAATGGAACTAGTGTAGACCAATTTCAATTATCATGTGTGCAGCACTTCTGTAAGACACTTCAAATGTACGATATTAAGTGTCTTGATGCATAATACATTCTTATCTGTCTTGAATGTTCTGCCGAGGAATCCTACGACATCATTCTTCTGTGTTCTGTCTCTCATTTCCTTCTTTTTAGCTCCTCCTACTTCCTTCATCCATCACCCCAGTCCAACAGAATACATATATAAATCATTAAAAACATAAATAATCTTTACTGATATAAGACGACAACACGGAGTTAGTGTACTCTTTCTCGTATATATTCTGTTATATGGGAAAGAATTTCCATACTGAATCGCCCACAAGCAATTAGTGAAAATTAGATGACAGCTAAGCCTCACTGACATGTTCGGAGGACCTTGTCTTCAAGAGCCATGATAATCTGGGTCAAACCAACTGTGTGTACAAGACTGCAATGATAGCAGTAAATTATCAACAATTTTACCTTGTTACCTTGTGCTGTCAGTTCCTGGAACTCTAGCGACCTTCATGATCAAGCCTCTCCATTTCCTTCTGTCCGCCGTCGCATCTCTCAGTTCTGCCAAATTCATTCCAGTTGTTTCATGTATCTCGTCCATCCACTTTTTCCTTGGTCGTCCTTGTTTTCTCCTTTAACTGCATGAAAATATGAAAGTTCAGTATGTCAAAAAATTTAATTTTATGATTTTACGTTTATTCCAGATGTATAGATTGACAATTCGAGCAAGCAAAGATGGCGCTGCAAAGAGACTTTGCGATCTTCTCGAGACTCAGTTCTAGATGCTAGCTGGTTCCCCGTATTGAATTTAGTCAACTACTGTATACTGTATGCAGTTAAGGTTCTTTGCTATGCTTTAGCAATGTTATTGTGCTCTAGAAATTTTTTTCACAGTTTAAAGGTTAGTCTGTTTGTTCTGGAGAAAAGTGTTAGGTACTTGTCACCAGATTACTTAGTCTGTGCAGGGACAGCAATAATGAGTTGCTTGGTTACATGAATAAATCACAAGAAAACAAAACAGCTGAATCATTGTAATCTTTGTTAACAATTTATCAGTTGGTAGCATTTTCTGAAAATATCTTGTTTGTGAAATACCTGTAATTCGCAATCGTAATCGAATATTTATATAGTGCCACTCAAAAACAGAGGCATAATGTAACCACAGATCGTATATAAAGCCTGAGCAAACGTTGTGTGTCACATGATTTAAAATGAGGTGTACATATAATTGTCATGCATATATGATCATGTTATTAATTTTAGTTGTCTTGCACATATATATCTGGAATGACCGAGAAATACATATAAGATCTTACAAAGATTTTCAGTAAACATCATGATTAAACCTTTTATGATGATCATTTTTATCCTTGTGGTATGCTTTCGTAACACTAAGTTTGCAGATGAATTGCCATTTCTGGAGGACTGCACATTTGTGTGCTTGCCTTAATCGCCATGGTAGTAACAACATAAGCCAATGCACGGCTTAAGGCATAGCTGGGGGGAGAGACTTGTCAATCTGATGCTTCTGTTGGGACCTTCTGCAAACAGGGCTATATGCTGTTGATACATGAATACATGTAACATCATTTTTTATGAACATTTAGTAGTTTGTTGTGTGAGGGTGCTGATGAGGCTTTTAATAATGTATGAACTTGATTTTACTGAATTTCGTATATGAACAACGACTCCTTGCATTCTAACTTTTTGTCTGTAACTGGGTAGATGTGTTTTTGAAAGTTGTCTGGTACAGAAGTTTTAGTGTACAGTACTACTGTTATTACTGCTTTTTGGGTGTTCTGGTGCAGTATAAATTGACAGGTTAGATAACAGATACTAGTAACAGTCTTTGCATAGGTTGAGGAACAGGTTTTTTGGTAAATTTTGATAATATTCTCATTTTATTGTCATAGGATGTTGTGTTTGTATACAAATGATCAGGAAAAACCTGCTTAACATTTGTGGTGAAGTCGGTGGTATTTCTTCATGTGTATTCAGCAGATGAAATACATGGGACATTTTGCAGGTTGATGTCATCCACAGTCCGTGACAGAACAAGCCACAACTCACATCTGTTTATTGGTGTTGCATGCCTTGTATACATTGAACATGTATACATGTTTAAGTTGGTAGGTGGTGCTGCTAGTGTCATAGATGGTGCTGTTTGAACAGCGCTGTGGTGTTCAGTCATTCTTCTAGAATGCTAGTCATCAATTACCACAGAGGTCTGCCTTTAGTCTGGATGTGAAAATCTGATTAAATTATTGTCGTGTAGATTAGGTGTTGACAAAATTCCTTTTGGCCAGTGTTAGTGGTGTGCATATTTGCTGATGTCTGCCCATTGTTTCTGTTGTCAGCCACAGAATGTAGTTGATCTTCAAATGAGGTTTTGGCCCATGCCATGAAGAATAGTGCACAGTTGGCAACTTGTGTTTACAGCTTTGCAAATAGTCTCAAGTCCCACTGAATGTAGTTCTGTCTGTCTGTCTAAGTCTATCACTTAGAGTGATACAGTAGTGCTGGCTGTTAAATGATCTGGATTTGTGATAATTTTAGTCATCTGAATGTTATTAGGTTGATGCTGATTAAATGCCATTTGAAACCGATTTTTCACAGGTTCATGTCCGTATTTACTGGTGAGATTGTTGCGAGTTATTGTCAAATCAAAGAGTATTAAAGTTTCTGTTAACTGTATCACTGTTGTCCATAATACAAAATTATGTATCCATACAATAAACCCAAGTATTGGCTACCATTGTGTTATTGTCTGTTGCTAATTCTAATTCTAATCAAGTAGCTACAAGATTTTGCTAATTTCTAATCGATTAGCAAATTTCAATAGCTAATTCTAATTGTTATCGATTAGCTAATTCTAATTGATTAACAATTTAACCATTTGTGCCCATTTCTGATTTCAGTAGAGTAAAATAACGGTTTGGGGTCAACATGAGATCACAGACTATCAATTGGCAGGAGAAACGGCCATCACCCCCACTCCAATTAACCAACTGCTAGGAACCCATCCACCACATAATGAGCCGACCAGCACAGACTATGACGCTCTCCCAAGCAGGGTCCTTCAGGGTAGCCATCTCACATAACGTGCCAGCCATCAGTCTACCACTGATGTGTCGCGCATAACATGCCACCACGCCCACTTCACATAAAAAATGAGCATGGTTCATTTGGTTCTCATGTAAGGGCAGCAGATACACGCCGCCAGACAGCAATTCACCAAGCACTGCACATGTAAATGTACAGCGCAGTGCGTTTGTCAGGCGCTTATTAAAGAAAAGATATTATTACATGCCGTTCAAGCCATCACAGCCTTCGTGTATTTGGAGGTTGACCTACCGAGCCCCTAAAGGGACTAGCGAGCAAATATTTTATATCGTGCACACGACATTAACTCGGGGCTTCATACCGACCATGTAGTCGACACCTTAATTTGTGTCATGTTGACCCCAAACCACCATTTTCCACCTAACAAATCTATGCAAAATAGGGTCTTCGCAATGTGAGTGCTGCATTCAATTTGATAGATCATCGGATACTGCTTACAAGGCTTGCGATGTTATACGAGATCTCAGAGCATGCATTGGCTTGGTTCTGCTCCCATCTTGAGAGGCAGACCATGCGGAGATTGGAGATGACGGGTTGGTCTGGTCTGGGAGCCTGTTGTATGTTGTGTTCCTTAATTAGGGCTCGGTCCTGGGGCCAATACTTTTCATTCTCTGCAATTGGCTATAATTGGCTGGCTTCAGGAACTGATGATGATAACGACGATAATGAGGATGAAGACGATGGCGATGATGATGATGGTGGTGGTGGTGGCATAGATATAATAACTATAGGTGGTGGTGGTGATGGTGATGAAATACAATATTAACCCACCTCTTGCGATCTCTTGATTTCTTCTTCACATGGTATCCTTGGACATCTAAAAGGTATCGCAAGAGTGCAAACCCTAAATATTCTTGGTGTTGAGCTTACAGCGAAATTTGGGTTCTCCAGTCACATTAAACGTCTGACCGTAAAAGCAAGGCAGTCCTTTTATGCACTTCGGATCCTGAGGTCGCACGGGCTCTCGGGGGACAGTTTATTTGATGTAGTTCGTGCCACTACGGTTGGTATGATGCTGTATTGCTCGCCTGTGTGGTGGGGCTTTGCGAGAGTGCAGGAACGGAGGCCCTTGAGGGAATTATCCGAAGGTTGGTACGCCAGGGGTACTTACCTCCATCTTCTCCCTCATTTGAGACTCTCTGCAGCAATGCGGATACTAGACTCTGCCTGTATTCTGCACAATCCTTGTCATGTATTGCATAAATTGTTGCCGCCGATCAAGCAATCGCGCTACTCCCTGCGACCACGGTCCCATAACCGTGAGCTTCCCATGTTTGACAACCTGTCTCAGAAATGCTTCCTTGCCCGGATGCTATACAAATAAACTATGTTTTCCCTAGATCTGGCTATTTAAGCCCTTCATTTTCCCCTATGACTAGCTCTAGCTCTTCTTCTTCTGTACAATAAAGCCTCTCATTCAATTCTATGGTTGTATATATAAATTTTTGTTTATTTGTTTGAATGTATTAATCTTGCTATGTACAGTGCTGTGCGTTTGCTAGTGCTTCTCAATAAAGGAAATACTTACTTACTTACTTATCTCCTCTGACACGAAGCAGCGCTCATAAATAAGTGTCTCAATTGTGTTAGAAGCAGCTCATTATAGCAACATTGGAACTGATCACGATTACGCAAGTGCGCCTACCGTGTGATTCCAAACATTGCTTAAGTAGTCGTCATTTCTGAGTGACGTCATTAAGGTTGTCGACGCTGTTTAGATATGTAGTCGGTGTTTTCAGTCTCTTAAAGGTAAACAGCCGTAGTTTCTGTTGGAATCTGATGTGATGGAAATTACTTCTCTTTAAATTCGAATGAAATTCAATCTTAATTACAGTAAAGGCAAAGTTAACGCGTCGAAATGTCAGGCAGTGCAAATCAAACGCTTGAGGCTGCTGTTTCTTCAGGCGACTCGGCCATTGTTTCCAGACACGTCGTCGTCGGCGGCGTAGAAGCAGCGACTGCGGAGGACGGACTGGACCTAGAGGCTGCTGCCTCGTCGGCCCCCGATTCAGCGGCGGACGACCTGTCCAGTTCGGTTCCTGCAGCGTCACTTGTGGCTAATGAAGCTGGGTTGGCAAAGTCTAACGTCAATGCAACGCATCAACAACCTACCTTTGGTAATTAATTAATCGTCTTCTGATCATTATTTCAGCATAGAATTTTAGTATGCGCACAAAAGCAACAGAACTTTCGGATACGTAAAGTATCATTTTGTTATCGAAAAGTAATTGGGTTTGGGGTATACGCCATGTTGGATACTGCAATATTATGATATTGTGTGGGAAATTTTAATGGCAGATTATCTATATTTTCAAAGAACACTAAGAATGTTTTTTCAACAAGCTTATAGTTTCAGGGGCTGAAGGATAAAGTGTGTAAGTTTACTGGCATCGTGAGTGTCGGTAAGGGTTAGGTTCGGCGTCGTGAGGGTCGGTTAGGGTTAGGGTTAGTGTCGTCATTAGAAAACCTGATACCATCCAGCGTCCGCGCAGCATGCGCAAATATATTGTGTAATCCTTCAGCCCACGATACTATAAGTTTGCCATTTTTTCTACAAAAGTTGGGTTATGTTACATTGAGTTACATCACAGTTGATTTTTGATTGATTGATTGATTTGATTTATATTACATTTTGTAGAGAGCCTTTCTATTGGGACAGAAGCAAAGTTGTCTGGAACAGAGCCTTCTGTCATTCCATCAACAGTGTCAGTTGCAACGAGTAAGGTTCCAGAAACAGATCACAAACTTCTGAATCCAGCAGGCAATGGTGGGATAAACAATTCTCATCCAGATACAAATGAGCAAAGCAACGTAATGGCTGAAACCAGGCATTCAGGTAAAACGCTGTTGCCAACATTGGAAAATTCAGAAGCAGTGAAATTAGATTCAGCAAATGAAAAAGACAAAGGGAAGACTGAGAAAGGCAATTGTTCAGTGTCAAGTGGGTCTCCAGAAACTTCTTCCAAAGTGGATGGAAGTGCAGTCACTGGAGAGGGTGAGCTAAGCACGGAAAGCAGTTTGCTGCGAGAGGAACCCAAACCTGCCTCAGAGGATGCTGGAATGGGAAAGACAGATGGCGACAAAGGTGCTTCGAAGGCATCAGCCAGTGAGACTGATGATGACAAACAGAGCATCTATCACATCAAGTGGATCAAGCACAAGGGAGCTCAGATGCCTGTCATCACGCAGAACGAGAATGGACCATGTCCTCTTCTGGCAATCATGAACCTGCTCCTGCTGCAGGGCAAGATCAAACTGCCCTCTCAAGCAGAGGTCGTCACCTCTAACGAACTGATGGCTTATCTGGCTGATTGGATCTTTGAACATGTTCCAAAGGTATGGTTGCAGATGCTTTAAAAAGTGCAACAAAGGTGTCATACGTAGTACATTACATTACACATTGACTAATAACTATTAACACACACAGGTCTTTAATTGTTATTCTAGTTTAGTATTATTTTATTTTATCTATTTATTTAAGCACTTGTTATTCGTGCAAGGTCAGTTAATCTGAACCTGAGGTGCAGGTGTATGTAGAAGGGCCAAGACAGAGTCTTGCAAAAGGCAGAGAAAAATAGTTAGTCTTCATCAGTGACTTAAATGATGGTAGCGAGTTTGGCAGGCCAGGCCTTTCATGGTAGGCTATTCCAAATACAAGGACCACAGCAGCAGAAAGCATGTGATTCTACAATTGTCTTGAACCTAGGTTCTAGCCAGGTTCTGATACTGGCTGATTCGACATGCCAGTATCAGATAAATTAAACCGCCTAAGAGGTGTGATGTTTTCTGCTAACTGTTTATTGCAAAGTGCACACATGCAGACCACAAAATGTATAGCGTAAAGTGCTATACATTCTAAACACTATATCCTCAAATAAATACTTAAACTTGTTGAAACGTTCTTCTGAAATAATGCAGGTGTTCTACAGCTTTAAGTGATTGTCAGTGATTGATTCACCTAATGTCACCTGTGTCCTCTTTTGTTGAGCTCTTCGTTTGAGTTGATATTGGTAGGTCGACTTTCTTGAAGAAGATGCATTTCTGGCTATTCATTTTTACCCATCGTTTCATCCATTATCATTGATTGGTCTCTTAACCCTGATTGCTGTAAACCGGTCAGGATCAAAGTAATGGTGTCTACCGTCTTACTCTTTATATTCTGTCAAGTGAGGATACTGATTGTGATCAGCATAGCGTTTCATTTGACGCTGCTTCTACGTCCTTTTGTCTGAGATTAAATCTATCCTTCATGAAGCTTTTCTAATGTTCTCATAAAATGTTCACACTCCCCATTTGCTCGTAGACTATGAGGAGTTACTTGTCTGTGGTTCAATCCTATGTGCTAAGAAAATTCTTTAAATGCACAGCTTTGAAATGGGTTCTCATTGTCTGTTTTTAACATGTCATCGACCTTGTCGGTAGACTAATCGAATTCTGTGTCATTTCAACGGATATTGAATCTAAATGCAAAATTTGCTCAGTAACTTTGAACATGTTGAAGTTTTCTGGTTTTGTCAAGGATTTTTTACGTTTAAAGGGTATTTTGTTTGCAAGTCACCTTGGCCCATGTGACTGCATACGGCTCATGCTTCTAATGTACGGTCGAGTCTGAGCCATACAGACCATGTGCGCCGCCTGTAGCCGAGTGTTTTCGTCTCGGTGGAGTACGACTGACATGATCCATTGGAGTGACCTTGACTGTTAGTCACTGGTGGCTCTTCAGTCTACTGACCAACACACAGTGAATGCCTTTTCTGCGTACTCCTTGTGCCTCAACAGCTAGCTGGATGTGTGTCATCTTCCACCATAGGGGGACTGCTCATTGGGAGCATCGTGTGTGCGAATGCTGTTACCTGTCGCTGCTCTAATCAGAGTAGAGTAACTCTATCAACCTTTGTATAGCCTTTACTTAGACTATTATCAGCAATACAATAATTCTTGACCACTAAATTTCATATCCTTACTTGGAGCTAATGACAGCTCGTTTCTTAGGATGTGGAACGGTCGAATATCATCAGTCACTCCATTACCGGATGGCCATTTGTTGTTGCTTAAATGTTCGATCACCTTAGTCACTGTTTCGTCTGCTTGCATTTGTATTCAGATCTCATGTTACATCTTCGCTTTTAGACAGTCATGGCGATCTTCAAGATGATTTCTGCCTCCAAATGTTGTTTCTAAACCACAATTTTTCTTTAGGATGTCAGATAAATAGTTGGATCTTAAAGATCAGAACTAGAATGTGGTTTGTTCAGATAGACTGTACCTGAAAACTGTTTGGCAGCAAAAATATTATCTTTCTAGTTGAATTGGAGTGAGCAGTGTATTGATATATAAGGGCAGGCTGTTATTCTAGGCAATAAAGGTTAGGCATGTAATCTTAGAATTAACATGCCATTCAGCAGGAAGCCAATGTTGAAGTTCATGAAGGCAGTCTTATGCATATGTTTGAGAAGAAGAACATGTTACAACCCTTGTATAGGAAGAGAATTCGAAACCATCTGAAGCTCTTTCAGATTATAAGTGGATTTTGCGTAAAGATCTGCTTTCACGTAATGTAATTGAGAACCAAACAGTGCTCAAGCAACTGTTTCAGCCATGTCATCAGTAAGAGAATGCTTGATGTGACAAAATGACATATTGTGATAGAAATAAGACTTGTAGAGAGAAGATTGTGTGATATTGCAGTTTCTAAATTTAAAAGTTCGGCAGTAAAGAATTTGAAAACTGGACATACCTTCTGTTCTTAAGGGCATCAGAGTCATTTCAAGAGCCGTTTGGAGACTGCTTTTAACAAGTTTCTGTACTTTGTGTCATCAGTTGCTCGCTGTTTTGGCAATGTCCAACTGATCATGGCAGAACTGCTGTTGAGCTGTTACAGTTAGTTTGTTCAGCATTCTGCAGGGTCTTTGGTAGGCAATTCAGTCACTTTCCTCTTGCTTGTTCTTCCAATGTTGTTCCAGAAATATCTTTCTTGGCTTACTAAGTTGCTTGATTGGTTCAGAAGGTCTTCTAAAGCTAGTATGAGCAGGCACACTTTATCCAGCTGCCCCAGAACAACAAAAGACAGTTGCTGCAAAACCATGTGCTGCCTGGGCTGGTTGAAAAACAGTTCTGTGTTGATTGGCTCCTGTTGAAACACGATTGATCTGCCTAATCGAGCAATTTGAGAATGCAGCTGGACAGATGGATAATATGTATACCCATTGTATATTATTATGTGGTCAGAGCTGCAGCCAGCATCACTGATTCAGATAGTTCTCGCTGTTGCAGGATTATCAGTGATCAACAAGTTCAGCAGATTTCCACAGTCAGTTGGAGTGAAGACTGCTGTTAGAGGAGATCGAATGATGTTTGTACAACGATGGATGAAATGAGTCTGAAAGAGAATGCGCGATGACTTGTGCTGTAGCTCGGTGGATGACCGCAAAACTATGTCTTTGACGAGGACTGTCATAGGCAGACTGCCGGTGAACATGCAGAACATAGAAGCCTTTGGATGCCACTCCTTGCTTGATCGTGTACATATATAAGGAAATTCTACTAATGAAACATGTAGTTTGTGACCAACCTCATAATATTCAGCGTAATTTCATTTAAATTTTCATTGTATAGTGGGAAGTGCTCTTAAGAAACTTATAGAAAAGGCACTACATAAATATCCGGAAGCTCTTAAACTTCCACATTACATTTACAATATGATAGTGACGTCTTTGTTCATGTAATGGTTTTCTGGTAATTTAGTCTGCATTGTCTGTAATCTGTGCTGTTTATTTGTTTTAGCGTAAATAATAGAATTTTTCTTTTTAGTTATGAAGGGGTTGGTTATGGTCAGTTGGATAGACCTTTTGACTGATGTAGCACTGATAATTTGTTGGTTTACATAGCATGAAAGAGTGTATATTATTGTTAAATTGGTTTAGCGTTACACTTCATTGAAAAGAATCCTATGTGCTCAGAAGTATGTCTCTGAGGGCTGTTGTTGATAGAGCTACTATTAATAATGGATAAGTTGGTACTGGACTTTGACGTCATCTTCTTTGTTTCACAGAACATAAGTGAAGACACACGATTGAATTATGAACAGAACATGCATGATGCCATTGCCGTCTTTCCAAAGTTACAGACTGGCCTTGATGTAAATGTTCGATTTACTGGGTAAGTGAAGCATGCTTTTCCTTTTGTCTCGCAGTGTTTTTCTCTGACTGTATAGGTAACTGTTGTTTGTATGTGCCATGAAACTTTGATGTGGTGCACTTCACTACAGAGCAGAATTGATTATAGTGTGGCTATGTTGTGGTTGCCAATTTTCAATCTGCATATGTTGGCATATTATCTTGTGCACTTTGATCTACAATAAAAAAGACTGGTAGTTGGCAGTATAACAACACTTCAAAGACATGTAACAGGACACTATAAAAATGGCAATATCAAAACTTGTGTACCGAAGCAGGATGTGTATACCCTTCATAAATCTGGATAATTAGAGTGACAACATCATGTATGTTTTGCTCTGAGTCTACCAAAAAGTGGGGTCTGTCTGTACTTCCAAGTAAAACTCTGATTATGCTAACCAATGAGCAAATTCTGTCTATAAGGTTTTTCCAGCTGAAATGGTGTTGTGGCCAAATGTATAATGGAGATATTCAGTAATTGTGGTCCTCCTCCAATCACTTCATAAAGCGCCTTTAGGCCTTCCCACTTATCTAAGCGTATAATTACTTTACTAAAATGAACAACATGATACTTCTATAATCACTCCTAGTTTGGAAAGATATTTCTTTAATCTGTACAACATTTTAAAAGAACGACCACTCATTGTTTTGCATGAATATACAGTATATATTTACTTTCTACGGTAGACGCAACAGATTTTCCCGGGGAAAGTTTATAGGTTTTATGCCGGATATAACGCATACAGTGCAAAACACTTAAGATGAAAACAGTGAGGATAAAGTATTGCTTAGTATTAAGGAAAACTCTCCTTTCCAGTGTCACTGCATTTTAACATTAAAAGTTATTCTTTTAATACGAAACTGATAAGACAAAAATATTGGTTAAATTTCAAAAGTGATTTTTGGTCCCTCGAATGTAATGCAATGCCAAGTCCTTTAGAGAAGATGAAATTTTGACTGGTCAAATTCTGTCAGTTGCTCCTCAAAACTTGCTGCTCACCCACTATGACCTGCCTCAAACTCATCTATCTATCACCCCTAGGGCTTCCAACCCTAACTTCTTCAAGAATTCCTACCCAGATCCTTGCATATCTCCACCTTCTAATCTCCTTTACCTCCTTCTCTCCCTAATCTCGGACTTGGGTCTTCATTTTATATTGATCAGTGGACAACCCCTCTGATGTGACAGCCCTTGTGAATAAGCTTCTGTGCTTAGTGTTAAGTAGTGCTTTTGAACTTTAAAGGTTACGATTGCAATGATTACGATAACGTTTCAGCTCAGTTTCAGTTATTTGATCTATCAGTTTCTCAAACAGATGGATGAGGATGATTAATGATGGACAGATGAACCATGATTTGTGTGTTGGCCAATTCCTGATACCAGTTTTATGCGATTTCTTTATGTAAATTTAAATTACATATAAGTTACAACAATATAAGTTACAGGTTTTCATAGAAATTCTTCAAGCTTCAGCGACATGAGGAGCAGATGTACTCCAAAAACGAAATGGAACATTGTGTGGAACAGAATATTATCTCAGAAGCAGTGCAAGAAGAATAATGTCTTTTTAACAAAGAGTAGAATATGAATGATTAGTTTGTAGTTGTACTGTGTGGCATATTATGTGAAGCATGTAATTATAAACTTGGATTTCCAAATATGTGCCAAATAGCCAAGAACTTGAAAAAGCTGAAGTAGGCTTATCACTTTTTCTACAAAATGCGAATGGTTTTGATAACAGTTTGAACTATGGCCTGTCACATGTAATAGTGAAAAATTTATTCTAATTTTAATTCTTGCTGAGAGTTTTGTTAATGGTATAAACTTAGCTGTGTAATAGTAATGCCAGTTAGCAGCCTACCATAATCATAATGAATGTATATATACATGTACATGAAATCGTGCAGTCATAAGGCATTTCTTGTGCAATAGTTGTTAAGTCTGCCTATTGTCCTTCTTTATCCAGAATTTTTCTGGACGAAATGTAGTAAATATTGTACAAATACGTTGCTTTGATGCTGCCTGTCATTTCACTTGGTTGGTGTCTGTTGTAGTGTGTCACAATTTGAGTACACACCAGAGTGCATAGTGTTTGATCTGTTGGACGTTCCACTCTACCACGGTTGGCTGGTCGATCCTCAGATGCCTGACCTTGTGTCTGCCATTGGAAATCTCACCTACAACCAACTGGTCGAGAAGATCATTCTACAGAAGAATTCCAACAAAGAGGAACAGATAACAGAAGGTGGGACCCAGGACGCTACATTTTTTTTCACGCGCTGGTTCAGGCCCATCATAAATATTCATGAGAAGTTATGACGTTCTTAGCTTAAACGACTCTCATGAATATTAATGTAAAGTTTGCGAGGGTGAACTGAGCTTTCAAGGTAGGGTTGTAAAAAGTGAGCATGCAAGTAAGTAAGATTTTACCGCTTGCAATCAATCAATCAATCAATTTTCGTTTACCTTGCACTATGACTAAGAATGTAGCGAAACGCGCTTTCGTGCAAGACTTGTCTTGTTAAAGCGCGCTATAAATTTTAATTTGTATTGTATTGTAAGTACGCAAATTATTACATAGATAAAATAAAAATGACAATAGAAGTTTTAAGATTAGAATAAGGCAATGTTTAGATAGAAATTAAAACTATAGGCATGTTATACATAATGGACCATTAGTATTATAATTGAGGGAAGATAATCAATACATATTTTTAAATAGCACTCTAGATACAAAATTACAATCATCCTTGTTTGGAAGGGAAAAACCATGAGGACGGGGTCGAAGCGAGTATCTGTCTGATCTGATAGGACGAATCGGAGGGAACAATGGGTAGAGAACATGATGTTGGTTGAAGGAAATGGCTCTAAGCAAACGACTGTCTGTCTCTAGAGCTAGTTCAGATGCGCTCTTTGCCTGGGGGTGCAGAAATCCTCTACGTTTCAGGCGTCTGATTAGCTGCTCAATTCGGTTTCGCCCTTCCAATTTAGTATAACCCCACCAAGCTCATAACGAGCTCCAGTGTAATACATTTAAACAACTGTCATAGGTTATAGCGATAGAGCAATGAACATATAAACGTATATAATGTATTGCCGCCAGTATAGTATTATAATAATTCACATAATAATTATTATAATATATAGTGTAATAGTACAATAATTATAATAATTATTATCGTATCGTTTCACGATCGAGCACGAGCGGCTTTTGAGAAATAATAAATATACCGAATTGTGTAATTTCATAATACATCTCAATGTTCACTCTTTGAGTTGGGTAAATGCATGGGTAGTGTTTAGTGCTAAGCCAAGGGACAGAAAAAGTAATGCTGGTGAACTTTTCAATTTCTTGTCTATAGCGACTTCTTAGGGCCCTCAAGGCTCAAAGAACTGAGTCCTTATCTTTTTGGCAATTCTAATCATGCTATACCATGTACTTGGCTTTGTTGTTTGTGTGAATAACAGTGAAGAAACGATGAACAAATTAGCTGCATCAACTTGTGTGTTTAATTAAAATTCAACAATCACCAAGAATGAACAGTGTACACTTTAATGATAATTAACTACAATGCATTTAACTTAAACTGATGTCTTTCATCTCTTGTAAAAACGGAATGAGATAAAGAATGCATTGGTGACCATTACTCATTCTTATGAACTAGATATATAATGTATCAGAACTCAGCACAAATGACGTACTTGTTCCTTAATTGAAAAGACAACTGAGGAAAGTATCAATAAGTGAAATACACTCAATAGACATGAACCAGAACAAGCATAAATGGGTTCCATTCCAATCTGGAATAACAGACTACGGTATATGAATAATGAACAGTTATTTAGCAGAATGTGTTTTGCCAAGTGGCTCTACATTACCCACCACATTTGCAAGGCTATGTGGTGCACTGCGCTTTGGCCAAACTTGTCGGTTCATACCACCTCTCTGCTTGACCGATGCATAGCAATGTTCAGAAGCCATGGATGATTTTGGGGGGCGACCCAGGTGCATCCTTTTGCGACCACCGACCACCATCTTCCGGCGAGCCACTGCTGTCGGTTGAACGCCAATTCGTTTGAGACTTGCAAAGTGCCTCCTTTTGCTGTTCAGAGCAGCAGCTGCTCCAGAATATTTACCAAATGTATGAAGTGCAGTCAGCATAGCAGACGGTGTACGTATGGATTCACCTTGCTTGCAAAATGACATGAGTGCGGGCCCGAACGATTCCTTATCCTGATTACTCATGGCCTTGATCTTACTGCACAAGTCATCAAACTTCTGGAACACAGCACACAAAGTATCATCCTGAAAGGTCGGCAGTTGGACGTCATTCGCTCGGTCCATGTCGACATGGCTAAACTGACCAACTGAAGCCGCGCTAGCCGCACAGGACGATGATGGCCAGCAGTCTGGATCATTGGTTTCTACGTTTTGTGTTGAAGACAGAGAAATATCAGACTCTGGAGCAAGTGATTGAAACCAGTCAATCGGCAATGACGAATTACCCGTCGCGATGGCATACAGCAGCTGTCGTGTGGTGGGGTCATTCACAGGTAAGAAATTGTCACAGCGTTCCCTGAAAGCCATCATGACAGCAGACTGATGCTTGCATGGTCCTCCCGTTTTGCCTTGGTGACACGTACATGATCCAAGATGCATGTCAACAGTGTAGGTGATGCCTAGCTGTTTCTCACTAGGCACTTCGTACAATGACGTTGACAGTGAAACAATCTGTGCGACGTCAATTTCGGATGCGATTGGTGAGAATCTAGACATGCGCAAGTTATCGAGACGGTTGTTCGCAACGTCCTGCAGACGGCGCTGGTAGTGTTCATCAAAGCGGGTGACGATGAAGTCAACTAGCTGCGGGACATTGAACGCTTTTGTGCGGTGCAGAACACTGTCTTTCAGCACTCGCATAGCTCGTTCACAGTAGTTGTTTGTATTGTTGTGTCGCGTTGGGAGATCTGTTCGACAACAGAGTGCCCATTCGGCACGCCTAGCGAACAGTGCCTGGAGTCGTCTGCTTACCGCTGAGTGAGCCACAACCAATTCGTCAGTCATTGCCTCTTCATATATGCTCTTCAAGGAGACCTCACTGTCAGCATATACCATTGATTTGACAATGCCAAATAGATATGGACGATTACTTTTATGCACTGCAGAATGTGCATCCCACAAGAAACGCCAAAATGCCTGAAGAACATGGAAAATGCATAGCAGGCGAGTTGATTCTGGATATACATTTTCCAGTGCAGATCGTTCAGCAGTTGAGTCATCGGTCATGAAAAGCATGGGTCCAGCAAGCCCACGGCGATAGAAGCACGAGCTGTCCAGTAGCTTGTTGTAGAGCTGCAGCGCTCGTGTAATTGTTGTAGCCTGCTCATTTGTAGTGATGAGGACTCCAAGTGGAAGACCACCAGCCACAGAGAAGGTCATCAACAGAAAGACGCGCATGTTGTGTCTGTCCATGCTGCCACCGGCATCCACAAAAACTATTTCTGCACTGTGTTTTATGTAGCGATGAATACGCTTCATCAACGGAGTGCAAATCGCTACAATTACATCATCTCCGTCCACATCCATCTCTATGTATTTTTCATTTGCAGTATGGAATGGGTCTGATGCTTTCCGACTGCAGAGCTCTGTGTTGCACTTCAGAACGAGATCCTGCAGTTTTGCGATTTCCAGAGTGCCTGAAGAGGGTCCATATTCTTTTTCAAAGAGCTGGTAGTAGAGCCTGCACAGAGCACACAACAAGAGAATAAGAAAATTACCTCTGATTTAGAACTAAGTGAAACGCAATATAGTAATTGCCATGGTTAACGACATATTGTGGGGCGTGGTGGCGCAGTGGTACGTTCGGTGCCTTGTGACCGGAGGGTCGCAGGTTCGAATCCCACTCTAGCCGCTGCGTAGGGACCTTGGGCAAGTCCTTCACTCGCAATTGCCTGCTGTAATTCGGCGTGTTAACTCTGACACAGTGTCATCAATGTTGTCGGGGGCGCCTCTGAGTAGTAGTGGACTTGAAGAGGTGCTATAGAAATATCCGATTAAATAAAGAAATGAATATTATGCGAAAAAATAATAACAATAATAACGATACAACGCTTTTGGTTGGGTTGGGAGCGCTTCCGAGTTGTTCCCTTGAAGAGGTGCTATATAAAACTTCTTTGAATGACTGAATGAATTTAAGTCTCTGAGGGATCCTGTATACGTACATACATGCAGATACATATATACGTAATGTACATACATGCATGATATATATATATATATATATGCATACATACAAACTAAATAACTAAAAACTTATGCCCACACATAAAGGATACATACACATATACATGGCTGTGCACATGTGTTCCTAACGGTTTATTTAAACAAAATGCTCACCTAAATACATCAACGTAAGTGTAACAAAAGTCAATTCGAAGCTGATACACTAAGTTTCATAGAGGAGTGGTAATGCTTAGTTATGTATTTACCGATAGCACCACTGAGGATCTGGACAATGATATCGGTAAAAATGGTAAAAAATAATTTAAGTAATGTAATATCTTGGTTATGTTCCCCAACGGTGTGTTTAGCCATTTATCAGTTACAGACAAATATTGAAATGCCTTAGTAGTCCTATTGCATTGCTAAATAGATAGTTTGTTTGAGAAAAACACATTTTTATTACAAAGTGAGTTTTTGTCCACTGTCACAAATTGCACAAATAATTGTTGTAAGTGATTCAGCCCAGATGAAAACTTCTCTGATATTTGGTAGGCCTATATATCAGGTCTCATTCACTGTAAAAAGCTACAACTTATCAGTTATAGTAGGTAGAATTTAGAGAAATAGAAGATACGTAGGCTATGTAGCTGTCCATTAGGCCCTACAGTAGCCTGGATATTACTTGCCACTTGCTGGGAGATTTCATAGGTAGAGATTTCTGCTACAGAAAATGGTGCATGAAAACTAGTTGAAATTTTGAAAGAACTAACCGAGTATTATTTCAACACAATTCAGCAATCATCCTACATTATTTGTCAACGGGTGATAAGCCCGTGAACAGAAAGAAAGAATTTTACACAGCAAAAGCGCATAGGACATTATATCTGAGCAACACCCAAGCCTATGATCAATTACTACAATCTTGTGAATGAAGCTGACATTGAAAACCTTCAGTGAATATTGATACTAATAATATTATTTATGTTATTTAATAGACCCTAAGTGAAAAGAAATAAAACTTTAAGCATTTACCATTTGAATCATTTTTTACCATATTTTACCATTTTTTACCATGGTAAAATATAATAAGTGAATTACACTAAATAGACATGATTTTTAGAACAAGCATAGAGGAGTGGTAATGCTTAGTTATGTATTTACCGATAGCACCACTGAGGATCTGGACAATGATATCGGTCGCCAGCATAAACAATGTAGTCGTCAGGATGCTCAATCTGTAGATCATACTTCAGTATGTCTAGGGCTGCTGATGGAGAGTGGTTCATCTGCAGCAGATGGGTTATCTTTTCACATGCCTCTGGACCGACATCACGATGGCGAAGCGCATCCCCGGCAACAATTGGGTGATTGTGCTTGCAGTTAAGAACAACCCGAAACGGGTGACTTGGCAAGTGAGGATTTGAGGAGCTGCAATTAAACACACCAGTAAGTTAGGCAATTCAATAAATATTCCACGCAATTGAATTGGTTTATTCGCCCCAGTAGAGTGAATTGGCAAAAGAAAGCTGCTTGAACAGCTATGTACTCTGTACCAATGCTTTCCAATGCCGGTGCTGCAATGTGAGGGAAAGAAACAAGCGATGATGCTTTCAGTAGACATAGAGGGTGCATGTCATTTAAATGGATTTTATATTCCTCTTCCAAAGCGGGTACCTATATGAGATGCATTGGCAAGTAGGCCATCATCATCCTCATCATCATCATCATCATCATCATCATCATCATCCTCATCATCATCATCATCATCATCATCATCATCATCATTTATTGTTCCCAATTCAAATATGACATAGCCTCATACAAGACCACAGTAAGATAGGTATGGTTAAATCAATTAGTAGTATAAGTTTAGTAAGAGATGTTGAGACAGTACATAACCGAATATGATACATTAGTATGCTTTTCTAAATTTAAAAAGGTAGATGAAATACATGCCAGTCGATATAAACAACAAGAGATTTACATGAGCTCACTTGGAGAATGTTCTGTTTGTCAATACATATCTTGAAGTTGGTCTTGCTTATATTCTGGTTTAACTAACCGCGATTTACGAACATCTCCACGACTTCTACGATGACATGCTGTCTTCTTAAGGAGCAGTTTCATGGCAGCTGTGCATCCAGTATTTCTGGATGAAAGCTTTGTCTGTGCTGTGTCAGTGCTCCTCGTCTTGTGCATGCATCTGTAGTCACACTGGTTTAGCAATAAAAACACACGAACAGTTGACAAGCAGTGTTGTATCAATTACTTTGCAAATGTAATTCAATTATAATTGCAATTACATGCTACAAATTACAGAATAAGTAATTCAATTACGTAATTCAATTACATGTATTTCAATTACTGAACAACACTGTTGACAAGCACATCACTAAGAAAGCATATAAATACTACACTAATCTTATAATACCACTCTGTTTCCTATTCCTTTCAAACGTGCCAGTTATTGTACCACACCCATCAGCGTTTAAAGATTCACTGATTGAAACAAATGTTGAAAGAGGCTAAATGCTGAACGATGAGGGAGGTTATTTCCAAAATGAAATTATTGCAGAAAAAGAACTGTGGGCAGCAATCAACGTATGGCTTTACTGAGTAGGCTACATATACAAACAATGCTAACATTGAACAGGTTTTCCTTCGGATTTGTACCCAAACGATTGCGTTCCACTCGAAATGTCATTTGTGATCGGCTGTGAAATTGGGACAGCCAGATCTCGACCGATGCCACTGTTGTTATGTTGACGTGCAGTGTCGCGGACAGACCGTCCATTGCACACACTGTGTACAAATAGTTGGGTGGCATCCAACCCTGAGAGAGCAAAAAACTTCCATCACAGGCTAAATAAAATCCACTGAATAATATATCCAACATTTGTTTAGTACATCCGCCAGCATGCATTAAGAAATATACTTTCGTATGACAAAACTAAATAATTTCTGGGCTACCCATAACGATAAGGTAAACCGTTTGCACACCAAAGATAATTTATTGTCTCAGTGCTCCCTATCATTTACGCTGCATACAGCCAAATTCTATTTTCAGTTTTAGTAGGCCTACGTATATTTTCATCGATAATCCAGCTTGCTCTTTAACTTTTATTATCTAGGTAAAATAAACGAAAAAATACCTCCACAAAATTACAGAAAGTAAAACGAGCAGACGTTGGTATCAACAGTGCTAAAGGTCTTAGACCTTAATAAGTCTTAATACTGTGGCGGACGTGTTTCAATACACGGCGGACGCCACAATACGAAGACATAGACTAGAGCTTTTGGTCTAAAGACTTTCAAAAAGGGACGTAAGAATGAAATTGCCTACTATTAAAGTGTCGTTCATGGAAATACGTGCATTATTCGCAGAACAGAACGGACAAACATTGACCGAAGACGCTGACATCTTGCCGTTCGTCATCGCAGATCTTAATATGCAAACATTAATATTCATCACAGTCGATTAGGCTAAATAACGTCATAACTTCTCATGAATATTTATGATGGGCCTGAACCAGCGCGTGAAAAAAAATGTAGCACCCAGGACGAAGAGGAGGTCACTGAGCACTCTGAGTTACTTTATTGGCTGAGCACTGTCTCTGATGACTGGACAAATAGAAGATTTGGCTGAATCAAATCTGCAAAAGCGTTTTAGGGGCATATGGTTTAACTAGGAATTGCATATATGTCTGGTCAGCTCTGCTTGATCAGATTGCAACTGTAATTGAAATTTTGTGTAGCACCATTTCAAGAGCAAACTAATCCGGGTTGCTCTCTGCACTCGCAGCCTTCTTGATGTTACATGTAATTAAGACTGGAATTTAAACCAGATTAAAAGCATGTTTAATAGCAAGTTTCAGTTAAATTTAAAACCAAAGAACTGACCTCTCCGATTTTGAACAGGCTTCCCGAATGGATTATGATTTGGAACAGAGTTTCTCTTGAATCAGCCATCAGTTGTTGCATTGTGCATTAAATTAATGGCCCTAAGCAAGTCACAGACTGATGATATTAGATGTTATATGTTATTTATTGTTTCATGCTAATGTAATGTAATTAGTAATTTATATAGCGCCGCTCACAGCCATTCAGTAGCGCTTCCAGTGCGAGAACCCCGAGAGAGGAAATAGGTTTCAAGAAGAGAGAGAGTTGAAGACAATGATATGGAAAGGAAAGTCTCTTGCAGAGTGAAGGGAAGGTACCTATAAGGAGGGCCCAATGATGGCAAAGGATAAAGTGTTTACTGCTTACTTTTTAAGTTTTAACTCAAATTAAATTACTTACCCACTCAACTTTATCTCAAATTAAATTACTTGCTTGCTTACTCAAAAACTGATACAAAGAATCAGTTTCAAAAACTGTTTAATTTGAATTGATAAATATGTAAAAAATTATAATTTGGAATTGTAACTTTTCGGTTAGCGCTGTTGGCTGAAGAGTTCCTGAATGTAACCGCTTCACAGTTGACATACCACGGCCTCATTGAGTTGTCGGCTACCATCAAGGAGGAAGAGATGTGTGTCTTCTTCCGAAACAACCACTTCTCCACGCTGTATAAACATAAGGTTGGAAGATTATTATTATTATTATTATTGCTAGGGCACTACAAGCCTTAGGCATTGAAATCATTCATACAACTTGTTTCTCTGCTGAGGATACGGACAACTCTCGATGGTCTGTTGCTGGTCTGGATCAAACTGGAACTCTCTTCTGGCAAATAGTTGCTCAGCAATCAAAAGCATAAGACTTAACTGACAAAAAAAGCATAAGACATTTAATAAACTATTATATTCTGTATTGTACTGTATTTAATCACTTTATGATGAAAAAGCATAAGGCTTCTCATAGTATTGTATTGTATTTGATAAGCCCTTCAGAAGCGCTCCCAGTGCGAGGTACTCCGAGAGAAAAGGAAGGTTTTAAGGTGAGAGAAAGAGGTAGAGATGCCACCAGAGAGGATGGTAGAGCACAAAGAAGGAGAAAGTCCATTCCATAGAGAAGGGATCTATATAGGCAAAGGACCTGGATTGAGCCATTGTAGTCCTAACACGGGGAACGTAAAGGTCAAGCCGGTCAGAGGATCTGAGAGGACGCAATGACGTAGCAGAGATGGGGTGGAGAATTTGATGACAAAGATATTTTAGAGCAAGACCCAGTTGAGATTTGAGCACCAGAATGAGAACTTTAAATTGGATGCGTGCAGAGAGAGGAAGCCAATGAAGTTGTTCAGCCATAAATGTAGAGATATGAGAGAATCGAGGAAGGCGAGCTATAAGTCTCGCAGCAGGCATTCAGAACGGACTGAAGAGGAGATAGACGAACCTTGGGTAAGCCAACAAGGAGAGAATTGCAATAGTCAATTCGAGAACAGACAAAAGCATGGACAATTGAGGTGAAGGTAGAGGAGGAAACAGATCTGCAAATAGCCCTGAGGTGCCTAAGTTGGAAGTAAAAAGAATGGGTAAGCTTAAATATGTGTTCAGTGAAGGTGAGAGAGCTGTCTTAAGGTGACACCTATGTCACTAGATGAGAATGTGAAATGGGGAAACTTTTCAGAGAGTAAGGCATTATCGAGTTTCAGGAGTTGCTGGGGAGTGCCAAACCAAATAAGTTGGGTTTTGGAGGAATTTAAAGAAGGGCGATTAGAGGACATTCAGAGATGGAGATCTTGGGAAAGAGCGGCAATATGGCCAGCAAGAAGGAGTTGAGCAGGAAGGGACCCATGGACATACGCCTGGACGTCATCAGCAAAAAGATGGCTTAAAGCCGAATGATTTGGGAAAAGGGAAGTCTGATTTCTAACTTAATTTCTTCCAGATGAGAAACTCGGATAATGATTTGAATTGAATAGCCATTTATTTCATTTCTCAACATCAATAAGAAAAGAAAGCCAGTGTGTTGCAGCCCAGAGGTGCACGTGGGTTGATTGGCATGGCCAGCTGAGAGCTGTGAGGTCCGTTCTGTTGGAGTGGTAATCGAATATTTATAAAAGCACCACTCAGTGATTCAGAGGAACTCCTGACCCAAGTCGGTGCTATCGCTGATCCATTAAAATGGACCAGGGCGGATAAAGACTGAGAAGCTCAAGCCGCAATTCCTGCAGAAGGTAGTTCCAACTAGAGGGGCCAATATAAGCGAAGCTTATAGATTGAGCAGTGGCACCGTGCATGCAGGGAACAACCAGAAGGGTCCTAGGCGGCCAAGCAGAGAGTAGAGTGACTTGGGAGTGAAGAGACCAAGGTCTCTTGGGATGTCTCCTGAGATGTGAAGGTGCTACTCTTCATACAGACAGTTTTGCATAAGGTAAATGCTGATAGGAAAGTCAAAGATGGTGACAAATTACCTGCCTTCATTGCAATAAACAGTTAGATTAAATCATTAAAGTAGTAACTACTGACTGCATTTTCAGTTTGACAATATGAACTTTAGCATGTGGAATGATTGAAGTTTTTTGTTGAAAGAAAGTAGTAACTGACTCAGCGACTACATTTTTACCAGTTTTCACGCTTTACTTAGCAGATACCATATTAATCGAATGAAATTGATTAATAGAATTTACTTTTTGGAGCTTAATTGATTAAAAAAATTTAATCAGTACCAGCCCTTGTTAATAATAATAATAATAATAGATTAACAATTTAACATGCTTGACATTAAACCTGAATATGCAGTTTTTATCTTGCTGTTTGGTTGTGGACAGAATGAGCTGTTTGTGTTGGTGACGGATCAAGGCTTTCTACGTGAGTCGAATGTTGTGTGGGAGACGCTGTCGAACATTGAGGGTGACGGTCATTTCGTAGATGCTGACTTTCGGACGTATCGTCTGCCGGACGCAGCTGCCCAGCAGCCCCTGCCAACGCAGTCGTTTCCAGTTAACAGCAAGGAACAAATTGATCATGAGTATGACGATGAAGATGATTGTTGCTTCTTACTATAATGATATGATGATGATGATAGTTGTGGTGGTGATGACATGTGGAATGATGTTGACAATGACAACAGTAACCAGGATGACAGGGATAATAATAATGATTTTTTACTTTGTGGTGCTATGTTCACACAGGATTTTAGAAGCTCAGAAATTAATTAATTATATTATAGTAGTTATTATTTTTACTATTATTATTATTATTTTTGCTACTAGTAGTAGTAACAGTAATAGTAGTAGTAGCACTAGCACCACTACTACTACTAGTAGTGTTAAAAATGTTATCATGTGGAAATTATTACTTTTCTAGATGTTATTATTTCTGTTATCCAGTGATTTTTTTTATTTATAAATTTTTTATGCCTGAGGTATAAGTTATATCCCTGAGTAGCAAAATTAAGGCAAAAGCTAGATATCAAACTAACTATCTACCTCCTGTAATCCCTGTGAGGTTTTTCTCATTGTTTATCGGCTAATCACTTTGGAGTCTGGTTACAGCAACGCACTGATGATATTCTGCTTTGCATTGATCTGTCGCCCACTGATCAGTTTGACAAGGAGAAATTGATGACTTCCTACCCATCATGTTTTGTCCAGCTTCAACAGATTGGCCATAAACCTAGATAAATCTGAGGCAATCATATTTGGCAGATGCCACTATTTTTCTGACTGATTTTCAACATCTCGTTATCTACGCTGCATTATCGTTTGGTGGCTTTCTAACTCCACCTCAGATTCTCATTTATATGTGACTGCACACATTAATATTTTCTTAATTATAATATTAATAAAGTAATAAAAAGTTCCTTATTATTAATATAATAATTTTTTACCTGCGATTGTAGTGAGACCTTGGGAATTAAGACATTTCACTGTTAATTACTTAGTTTTATGTTTCATTAATTATTAATGTTTTAAGGCCAAATTAAGACAGCTTACCTTGAAGAACATTTGCACCCTTTACTTACTTTTCCACTGTGTCTGATGAAAAGATGCTTGAATAAAAAGCATGGTAATTACAATGACGACAATGACGGCGACGATGATGATGATGATGATGATGTTGATTTGTGATGGTTCTGAATCTAAATCTGCAAATTATGAAATAAATTTCAGTTGAAATTGATTTGCTTTTGAAATTCTTCTTAGTTTTATGATTTATTTACTCTCTGTTTTACACAAGTCTTTAATGTTATCCTTATTTAAATTTTCTGTTGTCTTATTTAAATTTTCTGTTTTCTATTTTAATTTTCCCTGTGTAATAAACTTGCTTGATGTATTTATTACCTGATGAGTTATTTAGTGTATTCAGTTATTTTGAATTTTTTCAGTTTAATTATCTTAATCATTTAGTTTAACTTTTCTTATGGAATGCTATATTTATTTTATAACTTCAGTAATAATTATTATAGCAAAACCATTGTATGCGGTCTTGGTGTCACCAGATTCAAAGAACAGTGCATGCAGAGCTATTAAAGGCAGCAAATGAGAGCAAATATATAATGTGTGATGTTGTGTAATAATTGCTGTTACTATTTTGTCCCATTATAGAAATCTCAATGGTCATGGATAGATTTTGATGTTTATGTGAATTTATATTGCTCATGCTTGTTCACCAGAGTGCTGTTTGGCAGCTGGTTATATTAAAAAATATACTTACTTACTTACCATTTTTAGAAATGATCTAAATAGACGTGATGTAATAAATGTTGAAAATTGTCATGAGCAGAAGCAACTGTGAATAGAATGTATGTGAAGGACAAAGCTCCCAGACTGTTAATGGTAGTTCAACTAGAGAAAATTGGAGAAGCCAGATGAAAACCAGAAGCAGGCCATGGTGGGTATGCAAGTTGAAAGAGATAACTCTTGTGTTTAGACCTGAATGACATCAAAGAATTGACAGAATGAATTAATTAATTATGCAGTGAATTCCAAAGTTTTGGACCAGCCACAGAGAAAGCCAGAGAGTCCAACACAGTGTTCGGGTGTGAGGCTCATAAAGAGTCACAGCATCTATTGATCGAGTGCAGTAGCTATTTGAATGAGGTTGAGCATGGAACCTCTGAGGTAGGTTGATTGGTTCAAATGTAGTACTTCGTGAACTGTGAAGTAGATTTTGATATGGATTTTTTGGTCTGTGGTCAGCCAGTACATTTTATGGGTGTAATATGCTTAAATTTAGGGGTCTTGTGTTACAGGCCTTGGCTAGAGAGTTTGACCCTGTTGTAGTTATGCAGATTTCCCTTGTTGATACAAATGAGAAATACATGTACATTACAGTAGTGAAGTCTTCTGAAAACCAAAACATTAGCTGGTAGGATTAAGACAGTGTGAGGCAAGGGATCTGATTCTATGCATATCCCATATCTGAAATTGGGCCGTGTGCATAATTCGTGAACATGGTTAAATATGACATGGTGAAGTCAAACAAACACCATGCACATTCAGTACGGTTAACAAGTAAGCCACCCAACTGAAACTACATAAACCAGTCAAATCTACAGAAGAAATTCAGTTTTAAAAGGCTTTAAAATAAGTTTGTTGCTATCCATCCAAGACTGAACATCACCGAAAACGGTAGCTACCAACTGGAGAGCAGGATTTGATGGGGAAACATCAAATGAAAAGAATAGCTGCATATCATCTGCAATCTGCATATAAGTGGTAGTCAAGAACACTATTGGTAAGTTGTGAACCGAGTGGAGTGGGATATAATGTGCAGAAGTAATTTGATTTATATGAATTGATTGAGAATGGGGTGTAGGTAATATGTAAACCAGTGGAAGGGGACCAGGTAGACTGAACTAGCGTTCGAGACAGTGAAGGAGTATTTTATGATGAACAGCAGTAGATAGGTCCAAGGGAATCAGAGCAGTTACTTTTCTTTTGTCTATGGAACTAGTGATGTGATTGTGAATGGTATGCTGTGCAGTTTCAAAACTCACATACATTGGGACAAAACCGGTTCAGCAAAAAAAAACCATCTCCAAAAGACACATTAGGACAAAACCTGCTCCAAAACCAGTTTGGAATTGGTTTTGTGGTAGGGTTTGCTTTTTCAACTTGGCTTCTTCAATGAATTGTAGTTTTTTATTGTAATTTCACGTGAAGCAACTATCCGTTGATGTCGTTGACATTATTGTAACAGTGCATTAGATTAGTTTACATTAGTTAGGACAAGAACAGTGCTAAAAGACATACTGGATAAAACCTGCTCTAATAGACACCTTATCGAAGATTATACACGTGGGGACAAACCAGCTCTGAAACAAACCAGCTCTAAAACGTGTGCTGATGCAAAACCGTGTCCAAACGACACACTGAGACAAAATCACTGTGAGAGCTTACACATTTGTGGACATGACCAGCTCTGAAAACATAATGTGACAAAGCTGCCTTCAAAGGTCACTCACATGGGGCGAAAACTGGGAAAACCTGCTCCAAAAGACACTGGGATATAGCCACTTCCATAATATGTGCATGAACAAATATTACTTATAGACAAATATTAAATCAGATCTAAAAGACAAATTGGGACAAAACCACCTTCAAATCGTGTAAGCTCAGAAAAAACTAGCTGCAGAACAAACAACGCACTGAGACAAAAACCAGCTCCAAAAGATTAACTGGGACAAAACCAGCTCCAAGACATTAACTGGGACAAACCCGTTTTGACAGTAGGACATAGATACAATGTGTGAGTGTAAGAAGAAGGAAGCCAGAGACAAGTGTGGAATTGCTGTTCATGTTCTGAAGTACATGAGTTGCCATTCAAGTTGTACAATGGTGGCTGTCATCACAGGATGTCACATACAGGTGTTGCAATTAGCTTATCTAAGTGTCAGGTACAAGGGTCAGCAATAGCTATACTGTTGACTGTGGCAGAAGTGTTTATGTCCCTTTTATAAAATGTGTTGTGATCAGATTTGCAGGAGTGTCATTGGGCGTTGCTGTAACAGGTTATGGCAATGGCATGTGAAGGCACTAAATAAGTGTTCATACTCCTGTTTGTGCACTTATCTATTCCAAGCAAATGTATCAAGGACCTCACAAAGCACGACTACACTGCAAATCAATTGAAACCAAATGAGACTCAGTCAGAGGACCATTTTGGTCTTTGCCTCATGAGGCCATTTAGTCTTGGCCTTGATCATTCAGAGGTCTCTGATTTGTACCTGTTGCCCCAAGTTTTGGATTTTATCATAAACAGCATGAAAAGGCATTTCAGTTGGGACGAGTCTCTCTCAACCTTTGAAAGGCTCTTTGAAAACCAGGGCTAGTAAATTGCAATTGAACTTGTTAGTAGACTTGTGATTTCTGTTTTCATTAGTTATTTAGTGGCTTTGTCACTTGAACAAGAACAGTCTGAACTGCAACCTGGAGCTCCTTGGCCAGACTCAGCTACAATTTCAGAGTAAGTGCTACATTTCTCATTTATTTCCTGATCAACTGTATGTCTATGGATATTGTCAGCTTGCTTTGGCTGTTCCTTGCTTTTACATCCTCAGGAGAGTGAACTGTAGAAGTGGAATGAGTTCATTGTCTGTATGTAATCTGGACAATAACAGAGTTGGGTCTCTGTCTGCTTTTCTCTTGTTTCCTGTAGATATATTCGTTATCTGTCTGTCTTTCTATGTCTTTCTTTCTTTGTCTATCTATCTATCTGTCTGTCTGTTTGGTCTGTGTGTCTGTATATGCACCGACTCTTAGGGATTGACGTCTTTGTGACAAGACTTTTCTGAACCTCCTGTTTATGTTTTAACTTTACCACAACAATTACTGTTACTGGATAATACTTTTTTAAAGAGTAGGTCATAATAATATGGACAATGTCATTTGTTTTAATAAATGAGTTAATTTTATTTAGTATGCTGGAACCTCCTTGTAGCAATTTCTTTGGGAGCCATGTTGCGAACAGCCTTACAAAATGATCTGAGTAGAGAATGGAAAGACACCAAGGGTCGATCCAGCAGAGCAAACAGACCATGGAAGCGCATTCCAGAGCATGGATTGTGTTATGAAGAGACCATTTTCTAAGGCCAACTCTAGATTTTAGATCAATATCCATGCACTAACAATACTAGAAGAAGAAATGGTGCAGTCTGTTGAGCAAACTTTGAGAGGCTTTGAATTGAAGGTGACTTCATATTCTTAGCCTTGGCATATGATGATATGTGGCCAGTCTTCTACCTACCCCTCTGATCTTCCCACTAACACTTGTGTGACCAGCATACTCAGCTTATAGTTGAGTTTGCCAAATGGTGAAAGAGGATCTTTCTGCCCTGGTGGGAATTTGTATCTGAACTTCCTTGCTCACAGTGCTGCATACTTACCACTAGACTAGCATGTACCAGAAATCAAATGCTTATTCCCTTTGGCAGCAAGGCGCTGGAATGCGCTTCCATAGTCTGTTTGCTCTGCTGGATCGACTCTTGGTGTCTTTCCATTCTCTACTCAGATCATTTTGTTCCAGCTTGCTGATCTTGCTTCAACTGTCTTTCTGTCTCATCCGACTGACCTCTGACCTAAACAGTTGGCAGATCTGTGGTGGGTGCCATCAGTTGAAGTCTAGTGCATTATTAAAAAGGTCTAGGTTAGATTAGATTACATTAGAAATCGAATTTAAACAAAGTTTGTTGGAATGCGGCTCCAGTATATTTATGTTTGCCGTAATGCCTGATCTTCGTTAATGAGAACTTTTTTGTGGATTCACTTACAGCCACGAACTTGCGCTTCGTCTACAGGAAGAGGAGAACCAGGGCGCAGAGTCTAGCGGTGCATCGAGACAAGTGACACCACGACCAGATGCAGCAGCACCACCTGCTGTTGCTACCGCCACCACCACCAACGCCCCTGCCTCCAGTGGCACTGGCACCAAAGAAAAGAAGGAGAGCAATGTATGTTTGTCGTCTGTAGTATTGTGATGCGATGGAGCATAGTGCCCATTCACTTTGTGGTATCCCAGCCTTGGCAAGAAGAGTATTAAAGTTGGTTTTGAAGGTTCTTGGAACATTCCTAGCCAGAAGAACATGCAGCTCCAGGAGGAGGCTATTCCAGGTGTCTACCTGACATGAACTTGTGAATAGGAATAGACATGACATGGATTGCAAATGGAATAGCCAGTTTGCTTTGGATTGTGGAGCAAATAACCCAGCTGCTTGTGGACTTGGCTTTCACCTTTGCATCCTAGGTTTGAATCCAGGGCCTTCTTGTGAAATTGACAACTCAATGTTGTAATCCATAAGGAAAGATTGTTCGGTTGCTGGTTGTAGTCGTTAAGTTTGCACCTCAGCTGAAAGTTCTATGAATGCTGGCCCCAAAGCAATTCCTTATTCATTGCACATGTCTATCAGTATTAGTCTCCTAAGGACTAATATTATGATAGTCCTTTAAGGACTATAATGGCAGAGGAGGTTTGTAATAAATAAACAGTTATGCTGTATTGCTTTTTTGTTTACGGATTGATATGCTTGAAGCTGTATTACTTCATCAGAGCTGGTTAGAATATTTGGTAATGAAAGATAATGATTCATGAGGTACTAAATATGTCAGCAAACTCTCGTAAAATACTCAGTTGGGCCTCAAATCATAAATCAACCCATTTTGCAACGTAGCACAGACTCAAACATATGCATAAAATGTTTCTCATTACTTAAAAGCAGACTCTATCATGACAGATATCTGATCAGTAATGGGAAGATTGCCTTTTGCAAAGGTCTGAGGTTAGATTTTTTGGGTGAAGGTTAAGCACAACAACAGCAATATAAAGACTGAACAAGATTTCTTTATCTGTTCAGTGGCTTGAAAATGACTTGTCAATTTCATATGATGTTTTCAAAATGCAGGAAGTGAAAAGTAAATGTTTTCTAAAATTGGCTAATGAAAATAAATTGCTTCATAAATATCATATGTAATTCTGTACAAGTTTGCAAAATCAAATAACATAATTGATTGTAGTTTCTTGTTCTTTGTAGTGTAAATAATTAATAGAATTGGTAATCTTATAATAAGAAATTAGAGTAATTTAAGTAACTTTGAGTGATTTTTATGCTATTATTCTTTGCAGTGTTCCCTGATGTAGCCAGTGAGATTGATTTGGTGCGATATTCATTCGACCATTGACCGGCCAACAGCCTCGATTTTACCGAACTCTGCATATCTCCACGGTTGCAGTGCAGCAGACAGATTTCTTACCACTTTCTTGTCGAGATTAAAAGTTGGACTTCTGGACTCGACCGACTGTTAAATGCAGGAAGATTCGGGAAGATCATATTTTGGAGCAGATTTTGTTCTACCATTCAACTGGATTTTCTTGTTTGCGATTTAGTTTCTGTACAGATTATTGTGCACATCGTGCAAGGATTTTATTCTTCCTCATTGGCGCATAACTTTTCAGGTGACAGAGGAATCAGTTTTACTATCATTGGGCTTTCACTGGGGGGCAGGGTCTGGCTATTCTGTGTAAATGCCACAATATATTTAATTTGTTTTATACCTGCATATAGCCGGCTTGAAGAAGGTCTGCCCATCTATCAGGGTTTTGGGTGGTTTTTCGGGTATGCGTAAGACTGTTTTGGTGTTAGCAGTGTTTTTGTGGGTAGCCTGAGAGAAATATTTAAAGTGGAATGACTGGCTTTTGTCATCTTGCGATGTTCATGTTTTGTCTTAACTGTGGCGGAAGATTTTGGATATTCGTTCCTGATATTCAGTCTTTCAGTGACTCAACACACAGTGCAAGGTATCAGCCAGTGTCACTGAAAATGTGCAATAAAAATTGGTAATGTTGTAATAATGATGTAGTAATTATTGCAGTTTTATACTTTTAATCTGAATGCCTTGCTATTATTATAAAAATTATAATGAAATCTAAATTTAACCAGGGCTTTGTGGTTTGGCATCATCTCCCATGAACCATTGAATGCAATTTTTGGATCACTGTCAATGGCCAGTATGTGTACATTGTATTTCTGATGACTTGAGTTTTAGTAGATTAAACTGTTTAGTTTGATATGTAGAAAATGATTGGTGAGGTCTAACCCCAACATCAGAGTCAGTTCTTGCTTTTTACTTCTGTGTCCGGAGTTCAAATCCTGGTGCATCAAGTGAAATCGATTGATGCTTTTTAAAAGGATGCAACCCATAAAGAGAAACAAGTCAAGTATTTCAGTTGCTGCTGATGCGGTTTCTCTGCTTCAGCCGAACATCTTTTCACGAGGATCATGTTTCTGAGGTCTCATGGTTCAGGAGGCTTGTAAGATGAATGATTACCTTATCTGAGTACCTTTCTATCACTTATTTGGTTGTGCGCTCTATTGCAAACTGTAAATTCTAGAGTGAATTTAAAATGCTTGGACATTCTTTCATCTTTCAGCCATATTACTCTATGTAAGTTTACAAGTAGAGCGTGATTCTTACGTTGTGAATAATGGTAATGAAATTCTTTTCTGTGTGTCGATTAATAATTGTAGTCCGTTTGGAGATTTTGTAATTTTTGGGATCTTTTTATGTTTTACTTGTCATTAATGTATATTTTCATCTGGTTTTGGCTGTACATATAGTTATAGTTTTGCAAAATTGTCTTAGTTGTTTTATTTCTTGACTTTGTTTTCAACTGCTGATGACATTGTCATCTGAGGCCATCTTGACCAATTAGTTGATTTTCAGTGACCAAAGATTAACCATGGTTGACTGTTAATGCCCCATCCGTAATTTAGGTGCTAGGATTGCTGTGGTTTGAGCCAACCAAGTGTTTCTATCAGGATTATCTGTTGGCTGGTTCTTTGCTCTTGTACTTTACACAGTCGGACAGACACTTTGTGCTTTCTTGTTCAGTGAACTATCTTCCACTTAAACTTCAGACCCATACATACATGAATGATTTCAGAGGCGCCGACTTTTAGTAAAGGTTACTTGGGTCAGAATTTCATTCCCATGATCCTGTGATCGGATGATCCCATCGCCTATCCTGGCCCTGTTTTCCCTCTCCCTTAGTCCCCCTTTCCTCAAGACATTTAAACTGCCAAGAGACTAATTGTAATACTATTCACTTCTTCTTTGCTCAAACATAGAGACAAGCACACAACAATCACGAGTATTACTTGCATAAGTAGCCGCAGATACGTCATGAGCCATTGATTATTGAATGGTCGCTTACCAATACTTGCACTTTCAGGTACTGTGTAAGCAGTACCAGCGGCCGCTACAGCCGCTTCAGTGAGATGTGACAGTTTTACCAGTGGCGGCGTCAGTCTTTTGTTGCGGTATTTCTAAGCGTGAACGTTTCACAACAAACTTATCCGTTGTAATGTCAATAGTAAGTTACTAGTTAGTAACCTTTAAGGCTGTAACAAACAATAATTCAAATCTGAAAGAGTTGTTAGAATTACAAACACCAAGCTTTCTACAGAATGATGTCATTTGTTTGTAAACAGTAAAATATGGAGGTTGCAGAGGGATTCTTTGATCTTTAATTAATAGTAGATAAGTGAGTTTCATTAAGCATTTTGATATTTTGAATGGCCAAAATGTACTGTGGCGAAAGTATCCTCTCACCCCAGAACCTTGGTGAGTATTGAGGCGAAAGTCCATGTTGCCCCTGTGCCCCCCGGCAGTCGGCACCTATGGATGATTTAGGTGTATGATGTGAATTGTACTGGAAGAGGAACCTCTTCCTCATTAGAATGCACTTTTCTGGACTGAAGATTTGAGGGAGGCCTCTGCTCAGACACCAACCTTCTGCTGCTCCTTCCAACCATGAATAGGTCAGTTGTTGTTCAACTTGTTGAACTGATTGCGTGGTGCATTTGCCTTTAAAGGGAGCTGACTGGTGAGGGAATCATGGAAGGTCCGGATGGCTAGATCATATTGCAATGGACCATTATTTTGTTATGATGATCGTTCTGAACGACCACAATTGGCAGATCTCAATCTGAGCTCTGTGCCACAGATTGCAGACCCAGTTATGGCTACTTCTGCTAAATGTGTCCCATGCAGTAGGCGATGAAATGTCGGCCATTGACATTAGTTGACTTGATTGTAACATGGCTTCGGTAGACTTTGACTTGTGACATGGCTTTGGTAGACTTTGACTTGTGACATGGCTTTGGTAGACTTTGACTTGTGACATGGTTTGGTTGACTTTGACTTGTGACATATGGCTTTAGTAGTGTACTTACTTTTAACATCGTTGTATAGACTTAAACATAGATCTGGGTTAGCTTAACATGGCTTCAGGACTTTTGATGCATCTGTATTTCACCAATGTTTAAGCATTCCCATTTGGGAACCAATATGTGGGTTCCATCAACTGTCCATGTGCATGATGGCAGGTCATTTGATGTGGCTTAGTGACTTTGACATGACTCTGTGGAATGAGTTTTGTTATTTACTTGCTCTTCAACTTCTGATGTTTGGATAAGAAACCTCAGAAGTTGAAGAGCAAGCAGTCTAGACTAAAAAGGCTGTAGTTTATCTGACAGTCATGATTTCTTGTTAGGTCACACGCATATCTTGACCTTAGACTCCTTAGTGAGAAACGGAGAAAGGAAGGAGAGACTCCGAGAGAGGCAGACGAAGAAAATATGAAGATGGGATACAGAAAGGATAGAAATTGCAACTGCTTGCTGCTTGACTTATAGTCCTACTTATTCAGTTCTGGTATTTAATTCAACCGAGTTCCAGCAGCTGAAGTCAACGTATCTCACAAGCTGTGATGGAAATATCTATTTAGAATACAAAAGAAAGTTTAAGAAACTAACTTTAGTGATTAGTTTCTACAGTTTATCTCTCGTTCCTACGGGAAAAGTTTCAGCCACCTGACATCATCTTTGGTACTTTAGGATATTATCTCTTCTTTTGCTTCTTGGATGATACAGACACCTTCAGAAAGCTTTTCTCCTCGTTCTGTCATTTTGAATGGAATATTTTGTATATTAATGCAGAAGATGCTCGATGATTTGTGGCATATTTGGAGTTTACTGTTGCTCAGTCGATCTGCGTGTCAGAATTATTCCTGCTGAGGATTTGTTACGGTTTGGGCGGTATTTTCTTTGCATGTCATATCTTCGCCTACATGCTTTCATGATGAAAATGGGCCTCCTGATTTGCGGTCGGATCTGAGGCCTAGATTGTAGACACCGTCGACTGCTGCAGCCATCGTTAGGCCTAATTGTTTATGCGGAGGACGTGTGACATATGAGTCTTTGAAGTGACGTCGACCGACCGTTAGTCACTGGTGGCGCTTCAATCTACCAACCGGTGGCAGGCGACGAATAGCAGCTGATCGAGGGGCGATCGATAGACGGACGCCAGTCATCTGCCGACAAAGAAGGACCGCTAGCGTTATCTTGTACTGCAGACGCTAATACGCTATCGCCCGTCATCGCTTCGCACTATCGACGCAACTGGGTCCAGAAACTCTGAACGTGAAGTCGCCTGTCAACTCTGGATAGGAATCCGCTGTGTGTTTGCCTGTGCTCACAACTGGTCACTCTATTAGTTTTCTGAGCATTGTTTTGCTCATTGATGAAATGTCTGTCTTAATTATGTTTAACATCATTCGAGTTAGTGTAGAGATCTCGAACACCTCTGTTGAGCTTTTTCGAAGTGGCGCAGCATACATTCTCAATTCGCCTCCAGTATAGACCCCATATATATAGCTATATCTAAATTCAAAGAAAACTTAGGCCTATACGGTGCTCTGCGTGCTGCTTAATTTGTGCTTAGTATTGTTTCGATTCATGTCCTTAAATGACAAAATAAGGTTAAATTTGTCACTTCAATTCAAACTTTAACAAAAGTTGTGTAAAACATAAGAAACGGGTAATTAGGCTAATTACCGTTTGCCGGCTACCAGTGATGTGGTCTCGAGACCGCGGTCTTGGTCTCGAGACCGTCTCGAGACCGAAAAATGCGGTCTTGGTCTCGGTCTTGAATGTACCGGTCTAGGTCTTGGTCTCGGTCTTAAAGGTGTGGTCTTGGTCTTGGGTGTCTGGTCTCGGTCATTCGCCCTTGGTCTTGGCCTTGCGCCTTTGGTTTGGCCTTTGGTGGAAACGAGAGTGGAGTATTTGCTAAATGTTGTCGATATTTCCGGTTATTCAGGGATTTCTGAGATAGCTTCGAATTCATGCGACGATCCGCCAAGGACAAAGCGAGAGAGGACCTCGATCGTTGTTCGCTATCAGAAGCGACAAGAAAACGTTGAGACACAGTTAACCCTGACTTCTGGTGCTTTTGTGACTAGTTAGGATTACACTGATGCAGTTTCCGCAACAGCTGCGCCTGTAGAGTATGTTTAATTGTAGTGTGCTCTTCAAGAGACCTCGCAGACTTGAGGACAAAAACTATAACTATAAATATCATAAGCATCTGATTTGAATTATGGGAATATGTAACATTACACTTGAGAATTGCCTTTATGGTCTTGAGTCTCTTGAGACTTAGGTCTTGGTCCTGGACAATGCAGTCTTGGTCTCGGTCTTGGTCTTGGATAACGCGCGGTCTTGGTCTCGGTCTTGGTCTTGAACCACGCGGTCTGGGTCTTGGTCTTTGAATTTTGGTCTCGTGCACAACACTGCTGGCTACCATGAGACGGAAGATTTAAGTTGATTCCAGAAAACTCCCGGCAAAACCGGGATGGTTGGAACTTGGAAGACCAGTCATTCTCTACTAAGTGCTCTTAATGTTTGTCCTGCTTCAGTGTGCACTTCTGACTTTGTAAAGGGGCGCATTATCAAATTAGAGTTGTATTGTATTGGCAATCTTATATTGGCCTATATTCGTTTAATATGCAACATGCCAATGTCGCGATGTGGTCAAGCTCTATTGAGATAATGGCTCTCTTCGAGACACCAATGATCAAATAGGTGTCATCTGCGTACTTGACGATCAGGTTCTGCTGATCGACTGGCTGAAGGTCAGAGGCGTTGACAATATAGCCAGATGATCCAAACCCAGAGCCTTGTACGACACTAGCACTGATGTTAGCAATGCCTGACAACCGCCCGGCAAATCGCGTCGCATGTCTCGGTCTCTGAGGAAGCTGACGAGCCAGTTGTAGACCTCGTCTGGTATGTCTAGGCTGCAGAGCTTGGAGGCGAGCGTCAAGTGACGGACGGTGTCGAAGGCCTTGCCGAAGTCCAGTGATATAAGGGCCACATATAGGGTTCAGAGGCCAAGACAGAAGTTGTATGATGTTATCTTAGGTATCGCAGCCATCACGTAAATGCCGAACCAATTAAGAGCTTTCTTCAAGATTCAGAGAAGTATCAACTGTGCTGGGCAGCCTTGGTTGACTGCTTGACGATAAATACAATATTTCTTGGTATTCGTCTTCGACTATAATAATTAATCCGCTGTTTTTCTTCGAATTTTCCGTAACAGTCTTCCAACTTCGATCAGTTCGACAGTGCACATCTGTTGTTCAGTTTAAAACAAAATTAAAAACTCATCTGTTCACCTTGCACTGTGACTAAGAATGTAACGAAACGCGCTCTCGTGCGAGACCTGTCTTGTTAAAGCGCGCTTTAAATTTTCATTTGTATTGTATTGTATTGTATTGTATTGTATTGTATTGTATCGTATTGTATTGTATTGTATTGTATTGTATTGTATTGTATTGTATTGTAGGGCCTATATCCTTGATACGAGCCCGCCTCTCAGGTAGCCTACACAGTTCCCCAGGTAAGGTCTTAGAAATACGCGTATACGCCGACCATAATTATAGGGCTTTTGTAATACACGGGTCACGACTTTGCACTTAACAATAAGCTAATGAAAACGAAAAAACAATGTAATGGGCATGGGGTAAGGACAATAATGAAACCAGACACGATTCATCATCTGCTCATGGACTGCATCAAGAAAGACATAATAATGATGTGCACCTTCAGCCGCACTTTGGCCAAAATGTGGAATAAAAATAAACATAATTATGGTTAGCCTATAGGCCCTATAGGCCTATGCGATTCAGAGACATCATAGGCTATATCCACTAAAAGATGCGTAGCTGGGAAAGACTGCAGAATCATGATACGGGTATCGAATAGGGAACGAGTTGTCTAGCTTAATTTTTTACAAAGCCATGTGTGAAGACAGGTCGTAATATCATTAATTATTTTCTGACAATTTTCACCAGCTTAATTGCCTCTTGCGGAAAAGCTGTTTGAGCAACGTTACACATATTCTATGGGCACAATTCGCGAAAACAAGCCTATATCCCAACTGTCAACTGACCAACTGAAATGCATATAATTCTGTCTGATGTATGGAGTCGGCTGTAAAAATAGCCTACATACATTTCCAAATTCCGTATATATATATATATATATATATATATAAATATATATATATATATATACACGCCTTTGTAAATGGCGGTCACGATTTCGACAGGGTCTCGACTTTCGAAGCAGTTCGAATTTATCGGCTGCGTGTGTGTGTGGGGAAAGGCTTGTAATATGGGCCGTCGTATAATAATTAAGGTCCTCGACTCTTTTTCCCCACCTATTTATGTCTGCGGAGAGCTCTTACAGTGGGAAACCGTACGTCTACTGATTCCAGCTTCCTGTTCTGAATGTATGCCGTTGCTCATAACTTCTGCACGCAAGGCAAACAATGTTTCCGTTTTGATATTACATTGCCTATAAAATTGGTTAAACTTCAACAGCTACGTGTTGTGTAGTTTAGGATTTCAGCTATGGTATGCCCTAGCTGTTGTTTCAGAAGGCAGACAATTTATTTATCATATAAAACACAACTTTGTTGATCTATAATGCATTTGTCGATCACGCTATAACAGAATTCCCCGAAGCATACCATGTGTGTAATATATAATGGGCCTGTGATCGAATGTGTACTATGGGCCATATTTCTATGGAATAAGACAGTTGAAATAGACCTAGTTACGGTTACTTTTCCATGTCGCCGGTTGTTAATGTTGTTTACCTTAGGCATATGCCTAATTGTCTCTTAATGGTTAGCCTAATCATTTCCATCTTAGGCCAATCGTTTTAACTGTTTTAATATTGGTCTGCGGCACGGAAACGTACATTGCAATTCCATCTTTACGATGGTGGTTCATATTACACGCATGGTCGTGTAATATGAATCACTTTCCGTATTTAGAAAAAATATTAAAAAAATTAATTTGCGCAGAATAAGGAATCATTCCTTCATCTGTGGTCACAACTCATACCTAGTAATGCATGAAATAAACAAAACTATACCATCAATTGCTTCTGTACTATAAAATAGTAAAAGTTTCTTAGGGGTCCATATTACAAGGCTTTCCCCTATTTATATGCATATGCATACGCCTTCCTAAATCTCCGGTCACTTTTCTTCAGATATATTTGGAAATGGATGTGAATTTTTACCGCCGACTCCTCCATACATCAGACAGCGGCCAGAATTAGATCGCAGCTACAAGATATTTCCTTCAGGATTAATTGCTGCTGCTAGGAAATCAATTTCGAGGGTCTACAGATAACGATAGACTATAAGCTTAGGCTACTAGATTAATAACATCGATCGATCGGTTGCTAATTTTACCAAGGAATAAATGAAAGCGCCATCTGGTCGTGAGACTGCCGCCGCTTCCAACGACAGAACACCCAACGACGGAACACCCAACGACAGAACACCCAACGACAGAACACCCAACGACAGAACACCCAACGACAGAACACCCAATGACAGAACACCCAACGACAGAACACCCAACGACAGAACACCCAACGACAGAACACCCAATGACAGAACACCCAACGACAGAACACCCAACGACAGAACACCCAACGACAGAACACCCAATGACAGAACACCCAACGACAGAACACCCAACGACAGAACACCCAACGACAGAACACCCAACGACAGAACACCCAACGACAGAACACCCAATGACAGAACACCCAACGACAGAACACCCAACGACAGAACACCCAACGACAGAACACCCAACGACAGAACACCCAATGACAGAACACCCAACGACAGAACACCCAACGACAGAACACCCAACGACAGAACACCCAATGACAGAACACCCAACGACAGAACACCCAACGACAGAACACCCAACGACAGAACACCCAACGACAGAACACCCAACGACAGAACACCCAACGACAGAACACCCAACGACAGAACACCCAACGCAAACGTCTCTCAATACGCTGTACGGCCGATACATTGCATGTAGTTTTTAATCATATCGCGTATACGCACGATGTAGACATGTGTAGGGCCTACGTGCGCGAGTAGCCTACGTATGTGAGGGCTGTATGCACTACAATTAGACACAATGTCTTTCTTCGTAGTCTTCCCTCCCAATGAAAATTTGCGCACAAGTGCTCACAACTCAGAAGCGTATAGTTAAATGCCAGCGAATGCCGACCAATAACAAGTAAGTAAGTAAGTAACTATAAGTATATTCTATATTAAACCGGTTGCAGAAGAGCCGCACTCCGGTCTACAAACATCATAGGACAAATACAAACTCCATAGGTGTACAGAATTCTTCCTAAAAATGTTTCCTCATATTATTGTCGATAAGAGTCAAGATCCTGTCATGAGACCGTGGGCGAAGGTCATAAGGTGGTTAACTATACCTTGGTGGGAGCAACTTATATGATGCCATTTCTTCTGTATCGTTAATGCCTCATGCCATTGATGCTCTATCATCATGGATGGCCTCGAATCGTTTACTTCTGAACCCCTCTAAAACCCTATTCATCTGGCTCGGTACCCGAGGACAATTGGCATCCATTGACCTGCACCGTGCCACCTACTAGCGGAGACTTTCCTTCATAATCTCTTTCTCTCTCACAGTTCGAGACCTCGGAGTCACTTTGGATCAAGAGCTCAATTTCTCACAGCATATTAATTCGATCACTCGTAGTTGCTACTATCAGCTTCGTCAAGTTGCTACTATCAGCTCCGAGTTGTCTCACGATCCCTCTCTCATAATGCTACTGTGACTCTTGTGCATGCCTTTGTCACTATAGACTTGATCAATGCAGTTCGGTACTTGTAGGTAGAGCTCTGCGCCGACTTCATAGTTTCGGCGGCGGCGCGCCGGTCATTTTTGGTCGGCGGCGGCGGCGCGCCGCCGACCCAAAAAAATCGGCGGCGGCGGCGGCGCGGCGTGGACGGCGCCAGTGACGGATCCAGGAATTTTATGAGGAGGCCAAATGGGCGTCCGAACTTTATAAATATTTTGAATTTACACACTGCAATGGTTGCGGTTCAAGCTTTATTATTCCAGTGCAGATAGGAATCAGCTGTCACTCGTAGTTAGGACCTAGTTTAAGTCGTGTTTTAGTTTGACATTTATTAAAATTAATATAAAAACTAGAAAAACGTTCAATTTCCAAGAACGCCATAAGCCTTTAGTAAACGTATTGCTGACCAGGAGACAATTAGCAGATGATAATGGTGATGAAGATGGTTATGATGATGATGATGATGATGATGATGATGATTATTATTATTATTTTTTGTTTGTTTAATTATTATTTTTTTATTATTATTATTATTATTATTATTATTAATTATATTAATAATCTTCATTTATTATTTTATTTCAAACTGACACACCGCAGTATGATTACAATTCATATTATGAAAGGATGATTACAAGTTATTACATGAGTCGAATTTGTTTTGCTGCCATGCAAGGCGCCCATCACGTCCTACTTCTCGTTTACGAATGCCACCTGGCGAATGAAAGTCTGAGAGTCGACCTCTGGGAGGGTAGCGGTAATCGATCCCGCGTTTATGCTGATCTTCTGCTCTTTGTGCCAAAGTGTTACCATTACCCTAAAACTCCTCCCATGGTGTATCACAAATAATTTTAATTATTTTCAATCTGCTAAACTTCTTTCCGCATTAGCCAATGTAACAGGAAGAGTGAGATATAATTATTTTATAAAGTACTGATAGATTAGGGAGTTCTGGTGCCATCTGTTTTTCTATACAAAACGTTTATTGGTCTCGGCCATCGCGATACTATTTCTAATTAATATATCCAATTTATCACAATTTATGACTCAATAACTGTGTATGCGTTTTGTGAGTGGATGCTCTGATGCACTTTGGAACTTTTTGCCTAAATCCTGAGAGTGAGGAAACTTTGTTCACTCGGAGAATGAGGGTCAATTCAGGGTCATGACAATCTTCTGTGGCCTGTCGATGCTGTAGGCCTATGTCTACCCCCTCCGGCCCCTCCCTACTTACATACCTTACGATAGACAGAACAGCAATATTTGGGGAAGCACATTATTTGGGTTAAGAAAAGAACTAAACCTCGGCCATGCCAGGCCCGTGGCCCGTTATGGCAGCGTACCATGACGGGCGGGTCTGGTCTTGAGAGGCGCCGGCATGCAACCAGAAGGGTTCGCGGGGACGGTCCCCAGGCGTATGGCTTAATACTGCCTGTATGTTTACCTGTGTGTCTGTCTGTTTCTGTATGTCTGGCTGTCCCTGTCTGTCTGTCTGTTTGTGTCTACTTCTATTACCCCATGAAGCAACAATTTTATTGCGAAATCATGGAAAATATGAGAAATGCAGCAAAACAATTAAATACATCAGCGTAGGATCGGCGGCGCGCCGAGGAATTGTCGGCGGCGGCGGCGGCGTCGGCGCGCCGATCAGCAAAATCGGCGGCGGCGGCGCCCAAGAAATGTCGGCGGCGGCGGCGCGGCGCGGCCGGCGCAGGGCTCTACTTGTAGGTCTACCATTGGGACTAAATGGGCGCCTTGATCGAGTTCTGCGTTCTGCTGCTCGCCTCATTGGCCACCTGCCTAAATATGGTCCTGTCTCTGCATGATGTTCTTCACTGGCTCCCTGTTTCTCAGCGCATCTCCTATCGAGTTGCTGCACTTGTATGGAGGTGCCTTCTTGGCTGTGCTCCATCCTACTTGTCGGATCTTAGTCGACCTGTCTCTGACATCGCAGCTCGTAGATCTCTGCGTTCTTCAGAAGGGGAGAGCTTTTGGTCCCGATGAGCTCACACTTCCATTAGACAGCGTCGAGCCTTTTCGATTGTGGGTCCCTCCATCTGGAATGGCCTCCCACTAGACTTGCGACTGATGCCTCGGCTAGATTCGCCTGCCTTTTATAAGTATCTCAAATCACACTCTTTTAGCCGTGGCTGGGCTGGGAGCGCCTCTGAGTAGGTTTCTTGAAGAGGCGCTATATGAATTCTCGGAATGAATGAATGAATGAATGAATGAATGAATGAATGAATATAAGACATGCCATGATGCCCCGGGTTGTTTAGAACAGCTGTGAAGAGACCAGTATCAGCCTGACGACAGAGCCGGTCAAAGGTTTGTCTGTACACGGGAGGTAACCCCACCGGATCATCCAACTTATTGATGGATTGGAGCCTGTTTTATCTTGCTGACGAGCAAAACCCACCATGCTGGGCTAGCGTACAGCAGGCGTGCCACAGTCGTGGCGCGAACCACGTCATAAAGTTTTGGGCCCTTGAGGCCATGAGCAGTTAAAATGCTCAATGCATACATGGACTGTAGTCAGCAAATAGATAGCTTTACGTCACAGAAAATTTCAGATCACACGCGCGAGAAATCGCAAACAGGCGGACGATCCAACGACTCGTCGACTAGACGTAATAGAAATTTCCGATGCCAACGCACGTTTGCTCATCAGTGAAAAAATTACTTTCGCATTACACGAATGAGAAGAAGAGAACGGGATGGTTTGCAGCTATCGATTGGTTGTCCAGCGGAAGAGGCGGTTCGTACCAGGCAGGCGAAGGGAGGCGACGACTGCATGGAAGCGGGCAGAATAAAGAACAGACTGGGAAAGACAGATGCTGCTGAACGGATTTCAATAAGCAGCGACACGCAGACAGACAGACAGACAGGCAGAGAGAGAGAGCGAGAGGAGAGGCGAGAGAGAGAGAGAGACAGAGACCCAGACGAGACAGAGAGCTGACAGAGGAGCGAAGGCAGAAGAGCAGGAGAGAGAGAGAGAAGAGCCGAGAGAGAGCGAGAGGAGAGAGAGAGAAGAATCGAATCAGGGCGAAAGAGAGAGAGAGAGAGCGAGAGAAGAGCGAAGAGAGAGAGAGAGAGAGAGAGAGAGAGGAGCGGCTAACAGAACTATATAAATTCATTGATTGATCTGATAGCTTAACACGTCAACTTAGCACAATATTCAGCATCGTGTAGTATCTAGAATACAATGGTTAAGGCGACGTGAAGCTATTAATAGAATGGTCGCATAACGGCTCACTTTGTTTTAATTTTCTCTTCTAACTTTAGTTTTATTCAGTTGTTTTTCGTTTCTTTAGCACAGATATATTCTGGAATATGAAAAATATAAGGGTAAACGTTTAAATTAATCTGGGAATACTTTATAAGTCAGAAAATAATTTACGACGCTAAACTACACGCTTACCCGATTTCCTTCTCTTTAACCAATTATAACTATTATAGCCTACCAATGCATTAATTGGGCAATGGCACATTATTTGAAATAATTTACCAAGCTACTTGTTTCATTTAAAGTCAGAAAATAATTTACGATGCTAAACTACACGTTTACCTATTTACCTACTTGTTTATAAAATTGCAAAGATAACGGCAAATGTATGTTATCGAAGTGCAGTAGACGAAAAGTCGGTAGACGAAATGTCGTAGTAGACGAAATGTCGTTCGACGAAATGTCTGTAGACGAAGTGTCGTAGACGAAATGTCGTTCGACGAGTTGTCGTGGAACCCTGTGCACTGCTGATATATTTCATATTTATTTTGAAACACAAGAAACAAATTCTTGCATTTGTGGTGGAGGCCCCTATGTGGTGGAGGCCCCGGTGCCAGTGCACCTAGTGCACATGCCTAAATCCAGGCCTGTATTTGAGAAATGTTTAGTGGGCCTAGGCAGGGCCGTTGAGAAGGGGGTCAGAGGGGTTTGCTGCCCCGGGCCAGGTTCTGTGGAAGGGGACCCTGGCAGGGTCCGGAAATGTCTAAAACTTAGTTGAAACTGAAGAAACCTGTGCTCTGCAAAGCCAGTGTTACGACTTCAGATGTTGAGGTTGAAACTTTGAAGAGCCTCATCGATGATCTCAGTCTGATAGCCTTTTTATAGGCTTACTTGAGACTTGGGCTTACTGATAAAATTGAAAAAACGAGGGGCCCTGATGGACCCTAAGAAGTGTCTGCTCCGGGGTCCGGCTTGGCTTTCCACATCCATGGGCCTGGGACTGTGTGCCACTGGAACCATGGTTAATCCAAACCTGGATAGTATGTGCAGTGCGAATTGAAGGTGGAATGCTATTCCAGCACCTGGGTCCAGCTACGGAAAAGGCACGATCACCAAAGCCCGTTCTTGATTTCCGCACCTGCAGATCGCCCTTCGCCTCAGATCTCAAAGAAGGTCCGGCTCTGGTCGACGACACACTTTCGCAATAAGCTGCAAGGTTTCCCGCGCCGCACTTGTAGGCCTACTTGTACACCAGTAGGGCAGTTTTCAGTTCTATTCGGTGCCGCACCGGAAGCCAATGCAACACATCACTGAGCTACATAATTATACAATTTATACATATAATTATGACTATATGCGTATTACATACATGCATGCATAAATAAATGAATATAAACATTTTATAAGTAAGTAAGTAAGTAAGTAAGTGAGTAAGTATATCCTTTATTGAAGGATACACTTACTTACTTTACTTATAGAAATGTATATATTTATTTATTTATGCCTGAGTCTCGGTAATGGACCATGCCTCTTGGATACATTGTCATGGCCGGTTATGCAGAGATTGCTTAGATTGCTTTCACCGCATGACAGCAAATCAACCGGATGTTGTCAAACGAGTAGCCTACAACAGAATGACGTTTAAAGATATCGCGCACAATCATTTTCTGCTAGCGAGCAAAGTTATTTAGCGGTCCTGTTATTTCATAGTCAAATTACGATCATTAGGCTATATCAGCTGCTGGCATATTTAGACTGCAATACTTAGGAGGCAAAGGCATTGTAGCCGTGTTACAGCGCCATATAAATTGTCATTGTTATTATACTAGGCTACACCTCACAAAAAACTACACGGCTTGTCGACCTGCCTAGGTTATAATGTGTTGTCCGCACAGACATACAGTCACTTGCATTTGGCCTACATAATTCACTGGGACAATAGGCGGGTCACGAGTTCCCACGCGTGACACGGACTCTGCTGACCTCTATCTCTATACGATCGATATGATCTATGCATGAGTCAGTATATCATACATGATTCTAATCCTGTTTCATATGAGTCGAAACCCGACTGCTTACTCCAATAACAGCGTGATGTAGGCCTACGAATAAAAAGGTAGGTGACTGAAAACAGCGACCTGTATGCCAATTCTGCTTGAAGCATTTGGCAGATATAATAGATTCTCAGTGTCATACTGCTCTAACTGTTCCAAACACCCTTTTCGAGGGGTAACCTGACCAACAAACGTTTCAGGAAGCTTTTTGATGACGGTCAAGTGCAATGGTTATTGAAATGAAAAGTTGTGCAGGCCTATCTAGGAGAATGCATGATGAGGAGAATGATGACGTGAGAGAGCTGCTGTGCAAATGCGAAGATGTTGACGCATGTAGCTACTATAGGTCCTATTCCAGTTCACTGAACGAGTCTGCAAACATTTGGACGGCAGCAGACTTTCAGAAGACGTTTTATCTATAATTGGCCTACGCCTTGACACTTTGACAGACACATACAGCTGTGAGTCTGCATGTGACGCCAGCAAACGGTGCTGCTCAGCTTGTTAGATTAAAGTTTTGTAAGTTCAGCACGATCTGTGCTGATTCCTGACATCCAGCGCGGAATCTGAGCATAGCTTAATTCAGCCTTAAGAATGCAACGGAGACCAAAATGCGTAATCAACTGCTTTATGCTGACCTCCTTGAATGTGGGCAAGCGATCAACTTGTCGACTCTTATCTTGCTCACTAAACAACAATTTGGTTCAGTTGCCGGGCACGGGTCAATTCTTTTCTGACGACTGAGATTGACTTTTGGATTATGGAGTTCATTCATTCATTACTTGAGTTTGTATAGCGCCTCTTCAAGGGAACTACTCAGAGGCGCTCCCAACCCCAACGCGGCCAAATGAGACCATTTAAGATGAGAGATGAATGCCTGAGAAGGGGTTCTAGGAAGGGAGCGGAGTGCCAAGGAGAGGCCATTCCAGATCGAGTCGCCAACCATGCAGTTGGCAACCATAGAGAAGGAACGGCTCTGCTTGGTGGGGGTGCGAGCGGAGTTGTACTGTTGTAGCCTTCGAATCTAAGACAAGCGCAGCGTTGCAACTATATATGCACCGTCGCACCTCACCTGATTTTGATTACATACACGCTTTAAAGACGAATGCTCGTTTTGCTTAGACACACACAGGGTGGACAATCGGACTTAAAAAGAGTCAGGTAAACCGTAAACGAATGGATATACAGACTGACGGAGGATGTTGACTTCAGGAAACGCGAGAACAGACAAAACTGCCGACAGAATGAGGAGACAGACACGCTGACATACAGGTGTATACGCACAATTGCACATGGTAATTCAAATGTTTCATTGTAATGTATATATCTGTAGGCTATTACTTTGTTAATCGCATGTTCATTCATTCACTTATTTAAATGCGCCCAAAGTCATAAATCGGACTCTGAGGTGCATGCATCTGAATCTGGTACTAAGCTCTGGCCAATTGCTGTATACGCTTCGTTATCTCTTATTCTCCAGCTGACTCTAAGTGTCAGTAAATAATACGCCTTAATAAACTCGTTAGCTTAAAAAGTCTGCTTTAGCTGCTGCTGCTGCCGCTGTATCCGCATCAGCCACGGATCGTCGATTATGCGGCGCTTTTGGATGTGTCCTGTATGCGGGCATCGGGACTGAGATGCTTAGCTGCGGCAGCTGGCTGAAGGAATCGATGGAACAAAGGCAGATATGATTGATTGATTGACTTCATGTGAGGCGAGGCGTGTTCGATTCGGCCGACCGCGGAGAGATTATGGCTGAACTGCGCTGCAGCCACGAGGACGACTGCATTGTGTTCGGCGGGAGACAAAGAGAGGAATAAACGAACGGAATAAGGAGGAATAAGATGAAGATGACGACGACGATGGAGAGGATGAGGAGGGAAGAGGAAGAGGAGGGGAAGAGGAAGAGGAAAAGGAGGAAGAAGGAGGCGCCTTTTGACTCCATCGACGATTCTTATCTCGTGCGCCGTATCATTGAAACCGGACGCAGAGCCAGCAACAATATGCCAAATTCCAACAATGCATACATACACATCGAGTCAGCATATATAGACCAATGTCTATTAACGAACACAGTCATGCACTTCAATATGCATATATATATATATATATATATATATATATATATATATATATATATATATGCATATATATATATATATATATACATGTATGCATATACATATATTTATGTCTTTATAAGCCTAATGTATTTGTGCAGAATTATGGAAGACCTATGTGAGCCCGTTATGTGAACTCACAGGCGCATATGCATTTTCGATATGGATTGGCACTACTGACCACTTAATCACCATTAAGAATATTAGCATAGGCTATGTATTAGGCATATATAGGCTATCATTTATATGCAACAAATGACGAACGCAAAACTACTGCTTAGATGCCGTGTTGTCATGGATGGCACGAAACAGGTTTGATCCTGAATTTGCGGGAAAACTTATTCTTGTTGTCCTCCTCGGCAAAAAGAATTACGGTAGTTCAGCCATTTAAAATAACTGTTCAGCTGCGTAAGTCAGTCGCTTACAAGCAATGCGTTGATTGCTGCTCATACCGTATTCTGCATTCTTCGAATCATTATTGTGACAGGGATCTACTCTTATAGACTAGATTTGCGATTTGTGCCCACCCTAAAGGGGATTGATATCAGAGGAGTGCATGGTTCAAAACACATTTGAATGAGACTATCAACTTCCCTACTCTCTGGCCTACTTTAGCTGTACATTCTCTATTCTATCTCTACCTATAGGTACTCTAACTATGGCAGTGCACGTGGCTGTCAATTCACATTAACACAGTCTGAACACTTTTAAATTTCTTCTTTCAATTCAACACACATGGAAACCACTTATACATTACAAATCAAACTCAACAGTAACCAACTCTACTCTATGTAACTAAATTTTAAATAGCCTACTGTTCACATCAGCAACTTCTTTAGTTCGCCACATTTGCGACTCATACAAACATCTGTTCAAACAGCTAATTAAATATGCAAGGCTTAATTCTCAACACCTGTTCAGCTAAGCGCATACACTGACGCATTATGCACACTCCCATTACAGATACATAATATGCACACAACACTGCTGTCAATCAAACGTCCAGATACACACGTTAATTAAACTAATCAACCTAGACTCCAACTCAAATCAACATCAGCCCGATAGCGCATTGGATAACACACTGTCATAGAGAGCGAGAGGTACCGAGATCGAGTCCGTAGGCGGACATGCTTTGTAGGCTGCTATTAGCGCCGTGTATTGCAGGCTGTCTGTTCTGTTAGTAGTTAAGAACTTATGATTTATGTCTTCTGTCATTTGTGCTCTTGTGAATTGTTTCAATTGCATAACTGTACACTGTAACCGGTTGCGGTTTGTCAACCGGATTGTTTCAATAAAGAATATTATTATTATTAGAGGCCATGTTTAATTCTTTGGGCCTATTTATTCTCCCTCTTTCTGCCTTCTTATGCAGGTCATAATTTGTTGTTCGTTAGTTTCTTTTTACAGTCTGTCTTTATCTCTCCTATTCTTGCTTATTTCTCG